>CM034473.1:24239783-24354689 GCA_019925255.1 Litchi chinensis
AGTTCAAGGTCAAGCAATATATTAGATGACTTAATGTTCTTGTGGATTAATGATGGCGAACATCCTTCATGAAGGTACCTGAATATGAAAATGTACCATAGAATATAAGTTACTGATTAATCAGATACAAACCATAAACCATCCATTAATTTGGTCTTTGGTGTTATTAGCTCAAGTCCCAACTAGAGTTCTCATACTTTGGCTTTGCGATCTGGTGTTTAAGCAAAGGCCAGCCTGCATGAGGCCAGATAATATTTGAGTTGAAAATATCAATAACTATGCAAGTTTAGTAGCCAGGCTAGATAAATAAACATATCTGCAGGAATATCATAGCTGTTTCTTACGATGATATATACATTTTGATACGCGTTCAATACCAAACATATAAACCAAATTCTGTAGACTGTAGTTTTTTCTGTTTATTGACACATACTCAACAGCGCGGGCTGTTCCCAAAGCAATTCTAATTCTTGTGTTCCAAGTCAATGGTTTGCTAAAGTCATCTGACATGTGTAGAAAATCATGGATCGAGCCATTCCTGTAATAATCGTAAATTAATACGTGATGGCCCTGTTCTGCACAATAAGCAATAAGTTCAGCAATGTTCGTATGGCGAATCCTTGAGATGTTTGTCACGATTTCTGAAAAGTTCTCTGGGTTCTCCACTCTGAAAAGGTTGGAATCTATCTTTTTCACAGTTAACACCTGATAAACAAACAATATATCTAATTCATAAAAATGCAATTCCAACACCTTACCAGAGAATGTTGCCCCTAGGTATGAATTGAAATAAGCAAAACATTAGCAGATAAGATGAGTGAAAAGATCAAACAGCAAGCAAGTAGATAAGAATGAAGAAAAATGAAAACAAATTTTCCTTCTCTTTTAATATGTGCATGCGTAGATTTTCTCTGGATATGTAACATAGTTACACTAACCTAATTAGCTCATATAGATTTGAATTTGGTAGTACTACAATTATACATTTCCTAATATGCATATCAAAGTTACATACTTACATTAGAAACACCAATTTGATTATAAATAGATTTCAGGCCAGTGTGTCTTTAAGACTAGAACAAACTTCATATTTACACTAGTAGGATGGACGTGCAGGAATTTATTGTATCTCTTCCTAGAAAATAATCAAATAAACAACCATAAGAGGTAGATTAATTGGTATTAAAATATTCCAAAGCATACCTTCCCATCCGGATATTTAGCTCTATAAACACGTCCAATTGTTCCCTGGCCAAGAAGGCGTCCTGTCGCGAAATTAGCAGTAGCAGCTTGCAATTCCGCCAAAGTATAAGGTATAGCACAAGTAGAATTTCTTTGAGATTTGAGACGGTTTGCAAACTCATTGTCATGGAAGGATCTTATGCGATCAGTGGGTGAATCCTTTAGACCAATGGAAGTGGATCTCTGAAAAGGATTTTTATCAAGTGAAGCATTTGAATTGAAAGAATTGTTTTCTGTCACCAAGATAGTATTTTATTAGTAACAGTATGTGAAACTCGCCAAGATATTGTCACTTATGACTGACAATGTTACTCTACAATGGTTTTATGAGAAGAGAAACATGTTAGCAAACGAATAATCACCTTTATAATCTTTTCTTTCAGAGCGCATGTCATTGGTTAACTCTTGTGATGCAAGGGGGGTAAATTGTCTACGCTCAGCAGCTCTCTCTTCATCAAGAAAATGACTAGATGGAGAAGACCTTTTCCTCTTTGAAAATAGACCAATTGCAATCGCAAGTACTGCCAATGCACCCAAAACTGCTGCCCCAATAATGATTCCATTCACACTAGACTGTTTACTTTCGGATGAGGATTTGTGTCTCTTAGAAATGGGTTTGGTACCAGGGGGTGGAGGAGGAGCTGCCCCTGATGACCAAGAATTTCCTCCAGTTCTTCAAGTAGAAGGTAAGAAATAAATTGAGTCAGAGAAACAACTTGGTAACTTTAACCTCAAGCCAATGCAAAATTCAACAATTGTACTCACTTAGCAATATCCTTCAATGAATCAGGGACCCAGCCAGTAAATTGGTTGTTTTCAACATTCCTGAGAAGAGAAACAATGAATGTTTGCAACCACCAATAATTCAAAAATGTATATACATTCTAATGATACTTACAATTCATCAAGGGGAAGTGCTGCAAGGACATTTATTGAACCGGTTAATTGATTGTTTTGCAAGTACCTGCACAAAGGGGTAATAGAATTAGAACTAAATGAAATCGGACTATTTAAATATAAATGTTTGCATTGCTTACATTTTTTTAATGCTTGAGAGTGAGGACAGACTTTGGGGTAGATTACCAGAAAATTGGTTTGAGGATAGATCCCTGTAGGTAGCTCATGAAAAAGACATCACAACTTAATTTACCTTAAAAAGTTTCTTTGCAACAAAACTAGAGTCATATATCTAATTTCTATATTAACTCATGAACAAAGATGATCTAATTTGAGATATTTTCTTGTTTCAATTTCAGAAAATTTGTTAAACAGCCATGAGCGCTTACATGTCTGTCAAGGCAGCTAATGGACAATAATGTAATGGTTTACCAACAGTATCACACACAAGTTAATTATAGTGTGACAAGCAACAATATAACTATTCTTCTTACATGGAAATGACAATGAAATGCATTCCAAGTAAAATTAACTGATATAAAATTTACATCACCAATGTGATGCTGCATCAATGCAAAATAAAAGAGTAATTTTTCATGGTTTACAACCTAGAACTCTTGTATAACAAGAACATCTATAAGCTAATCAAACAAGTAGGCATGACTTCTGCATTCTGCTTAGAACTCATATTCTGACATTTTCCATGTAGTTTAATACAATACAGATCCATCCTACAGAAGTACGCCTTGTTCAAAATGTTATTTATTGAGAGTGAATAAACCGCCCATAAAATTTGGTTCTTTCTGTAAGAAAAGAAGCCAGGTAACTAAGTAGTGAGACCGTAGCTTTTCTTGGACCATAGTTAAGTCAATTAAGCTACGGCAACATCACATAAAATTTCATTTGCTTCCATACTAGTAATACTTACAAATATTCAAGTTTCAAAAGTTTCTGAAACATATCAGTCAATTGTCCATTAAGCGAATTCTGCCCAAGTTTTCTGCACCCACCGGAATAATATTAGGAAATGAAAGTAAAATAATTGAAAGTAACCGCAAAGAGAGAACTAATATTTCTTACAGGGACTTGAGATCAGTCATTTGAGACATTGAATAAGGTAGATTCCCCGATAAGCCATTCTTAGAAAGGTCCCTGCACATCAAGCTCACAAGATTTACTTCACTGAACAGACATTTTCCCATTATAGAACCACTTCAGAGGAACATGCATATTATACAACAACTATCACATTGAGAAGCAAATTGATGCAAAGTTCAGTTTTTCTGAGGTATGTTAAATCAAAGTGTATATATAAAATATTGCTCACTTACAGCTGTTGAAGCTTAGGAGGAAGTTGATATGGTATATTGTTGTTGATATTGTTTGAGCTCAAATCACTGTGCTAAGACAAAAGAATTGCATGCCTTGAGATGATGTTGTTTTAGTAGTAAAATTATAAAAATAACAAATGGGCTCATTTTTAGAAGCAAGGCCTCACAGGTAGGTGACAGATTTCAAGTTTCCAAGCTGGTAACCCAATGATCCACTGACTCCGATGCCAGATAATCGTCTGCAAAGCAGAAAGAATCCACTATTCAGAATTTTCAGACACACAAACTTTATATTCTCTGTGTCATAGAAATTTATATAAATCAAGATATTAGAATATATATATGTATATATAGGATGAAGTTGGCTACATTTGAGTTACGGATGAGCCTGAGCATGTAATTCCTCTCCAGGAATCACCACAAGGATCACCACCACTTGATTTCCATCCTTTCAGTTGTGAAGGAGAATTTAAGCTGGTAAACATGACATTGAGGGCAGAAACTGCAAAATTCAGATAATTGGCATGCATCAGAATCTTGAACCGGGACAAGAAGGATCTGGCTGATTCTTTTGTATTTCCTATGATTATCTCATATCAAGTATCTAGACACATGATTTCTTGAAATGCATATCTAAGTAGTGAATACAATGATGGACCCTCATCTATACAATTTATAAATAGAACTCAACATTCCAATAAGTTATGCAACCAATATTAAAAACCACAACACTGAATTTTTCAAAAATTTTCCCTATTGGTAAACGGCTATAATCAATAAACATCAATAGCTACCAAGGAAGCCTAGAATGTGTATCCCAATTTGCTACTAATTGTCCCTTCTAACATTCAGCATGCATGCACCATTTTGCAGCTTTTGATCAGACTAAATTGAATAGAAATGAAACAACCATTATGATAAACACGTTCGTCAACACCACACTCAAAACAATGCATTGCATATCAATATGAGTAAACCAAGATTAAGTGCATTAAACAGACATGAAATGAAAACAATAAAAATCAAAAGTGAATACCATCTGAGGAATCAGTCTTTGAATGGACACTAGTAATGAGGATCCAACAGAAGAATGCCACAACAATATTATGCTTCATTTTTCCTTCAAAGGCCAAAAAAATGAAAGATAGATATAAAATCCAAAAATTGAAGATGGGTTAAGGAACCTATGCAGTGAAGAAACAAAAGGGAGGAGTTGTTCAACTAGGAACAAAAACAACCTCCAGGAAAAAAAAATGGAGGGGGGTTTCACTTTTTTTCATAAAAGCTTTCTGGTTTGGGGGGTTTTGGTGGTGGCTAAATATGGACAAGAGAGGAGTAATACAGCTAAAAATGAGAAAGAGAGAGCGAGAGGTGAGGAGAGATCAGAGTTGTCAACATTTTCCGGTCTCAACCCTCAACTTCCTTACCCGCGCGTTTTAAATTCCTTTCCTACACTTTGACAAAGAATTTCTTCTTGAATTTTAACGAACTCCAACTTTACTCCTTTTCTTGCCTCTTCCCATTTTCATTTCTTTGCTTTATATTTGGTATTCAACTTCAACCAATATCCATTTTCTCTACCATTTTTCTTATTTTTATGATGATAATGGTCAAAACATCGTGAATTATGTGGTAGGCCTGGCTGCAATGCCTTTCAACATGCATCAATCTAATATTTCAATCTCCACCTCAAAACTCTTCTTATTTTCAACTGGAGCTACTGATTTTCCATTCAGCCTTTTACAACTACTGTTAATTTTATTTACACAAAGGAAAAAAAATAGAAAATTACAAGTATATATGATATAAAGTTCGCCGCAGTTTCCAACTCTTTTCAGACTACTTGAGTTACAGCAAATAGATATACACAGCAAGCCAGCCATATCAGTACCACCAGAATTTGCTGTGATAAAATAAGGTCTTTCACCTCGGACCTTGCCCACTTTGGCTTGTTGAGGCACCGCGCCTATGCAGCTTTGTTAAGATATAAGCCATAGCAACTTTAGCACCCAGGGCAGAGTGACCTCGAGAAAGGCAGATCGCACCACCAAGAAGCAGCAAACCTTTCGCTACCACTTTTTTTGATGGCCTTCTATATAATTTCTTCTCTTTGGCTTCACCAGTATATAGTCCATTTATGGTTGCCGTGGGACTTGCTGGAGAACTTGTGCTGTTAACAGTCTCCAATCCGAGTGGAACCTATACGTTCAGGTGAATAAGAATGTGAGCAAAAATACCAAAAGGACACAGATGAAAGGTAAAGCAAATTCATTCTGGACTAATAAAATCTAGCAATTCTATCTGCTCCCAAGATGTAGTAATTCCCATATTTGGTTGTCAAAGAATCAAATTCAACTACCAGATATAAGACCTTAATAAGATGTGATTGAAGACCTTTATATTGACTCAACCAATGACTACATCTAGGTGGTAATTTGATACCACATTGCTAATCTGTGTCTAGACAGTTTCCACCCACAGTTCCCCAACAATAAATGATTGCACATGGTCACAATAAGACAACTAATCTGACTGCCTTCAGAAATCAAGATCTACTGGCATTCAAAATTATATTGTTAGAACCTGACCTTTCGAATAAGAGTGACTGCAGAAACAGCTTCACCTGTCTGAAGATGACTGTTCACAGAATATTTGCGCAGTGCGTTATCCATCTTACACACATAACTCCATATTCCCTTAGCAAAAGCCAGTTTCGCCATCTCCACATTCAGACCAGCATCTTCTTGGTGAAACATTTTGATCTCACAGGCATTCCTACCAGGAACTGTGATATAAAATCGTTAACCCATGAACCAATCAAACTAGACAGACAATTTCCCTTCAACCGCTACACCAAGCATAAAGAAATCATGGACTTCGTTCACCACAACACTGCCCAAAAATCTTCCATTTGTATTGTGAAGTTTAAGCAGCAAAGATAAATCTTTTCATACACATCAAAAGGATCATCAAACAAACATTGAACATTTATAGGTTTACCCCCAAAAGTTTACGAGTAATGAGAGAGAGAGAGAGAGAGAGAGAATGAAGCACTTGCCTTTCTGGATAAGCCATCCAGATCTAAAATATGAGACACGTACATACTTCCTCTGTCGTGGTACTGAAGGATGTTCACATTCCTAAACATCCCATAAACGAATTCATGTTAGAGTGAGATACAGTGAAACATTTCATAATTAGTCCTATCATTGCGAACCCATAGGCAAAACTTTTTAATATTCCACAAACTTTTTAATTCAATAGTAAACCTTTTTCTCCTTCAAATAATGCACAAACTTATTTCAACCAGATGCAATGCACATAATACAGAAGAGCAGAAAATATAAACAGACAAAACAATATACATAGAGGTAAGCATAACTACATGTAAAACTAATAAAGATGAAGATACTAATGCAACAAGATTAACTTATATCGACAAATACCTTGATAAAACAGTAGAAAGTATTATCTCTTCCCTCCCACAGCCTCCAAGCCAATACGTATTCCCTAGGAGTCAAGAGTGGAAATTTTTTTATGGTGCGACCGAATTCAGTTCCATTAGTTGTATCAACCTGCAACTGCCTGTGCTCAACGAGAGTCTTGTCCCACTGCATTCTGTAATCATTGTCCATGTAAAAGTCCCTTAGAACCTCAGTGGAGCAATTCTCAAACACTGTGACACTCAAGTATTTCAGAGGACCATCCTTCAAGCAGCAATAAAAGATAAACATAAACTCAAGTCACAAAACAAGATTCCAAATATAATAAAGTCCAACTAAAACTAATGAATAAGTAACACAACACAAAGAAAAAAAAGCACATATGTTAAACTGCTTGAGACTAAATTCAGCAAATAACAACACAAAAACTAGCATTAGGTGATATACAAGATATATGTATAATGGACTGAAAAGTGAGCGTGTAATTGATAATTGAAGGAAAGGAGATGGAAACCTTAGGTCTAGAGCATTTAGCAGTGTAGGACATAAGGTTGTTTCTTTTGTCAATAACATGCTCCCAATGTTCATGTTGAGTGCCATCCAAATTTTCAATTAAAAACTTCAAATCAGCATCTGATACGATCTCCGATGCTCTGTACAGATAGAGGAAAGTAAGAGTAACCCAATTGAAATCATGTAAATAAAAATCCACCCGATTGAAGAAAAGTGAAGTGGGTGATAAAGGAAGTACCTTGAGGAAGATTCCTTGAAAACAAAGGGAGCCGGAGACGGAGACGGCGACGGAGACGGAGATGGAGGTGGAGATGGAGAACGAGAAGCAAGTAAGGAGAAAAGAGTCTTGTAGAAATGGTAGATGAGAAGGACGAGCAATACAAAGAGAGTTGCGTATCCTCCGCTTACATTCTGATTCCACAACTCGTATGATGATGAAACTGAAACCCCCATATCTCACTCTGCTGTGCTCGCACTCTTTGTCCGGACCTTTTAAGGTTTTTTTTTTGTTTTTCCTCACTTTCGCTTTGAACTCTCTGTTTTTATTTTTATTTTATATGTGAGGCAAGGAAAAAATATTTTATTTGTTTATTTTTCAAAATTAAAATAATAATGATGGTTGGTTTTATTTGGTGGAAAATTAATGACATGAAAGGTGTAACATCAAGATAATTATTTGATTGAAATCAACAAGGTAATTATTTGATTATTTGAGAGTTTAAAAAAAAAAAAAAAATTGATTATTTGAGATTTGCTTTATACGATATATAAAGTTAGAGGCCATTAAACAAACTTTTTTTTTTTTTTTGATGTACATAAAACAAACATGTTGTTGTCCTTATCATGGATAAGAGGATATGCACCACCACCATCTTCTTGGTTCTCTTTGTTTCTTTTATATATATATATATATTAGAAATATCATATGTATAGTTTCATAATGTGGGGGTGGACAAATTTTTCACTTATATTTTTAAATTTATACTATAAAATTCAAATTTTAACCATAAATATAAATAGATAATATATTAATCATTTGAATTATGAATCAACATATTAATTTTATTGGTTTTTATCTCATAAATAGATAGAAGTATAGGTATATATAGGATTGAGAGTAGTTACAAAATAACAAACCTCCTTTTTTGTGGAGAATTCAAAGCAACATGTCATACAAATATGAAACACTGTCTTATGGGTTTTTTCTATAAATGCCAAATCAGAATAGTCATTAAATAATACAACAATGATAATGCAAAGCAAAATACCCACTCATGTGTCAGACAACCAACCAGTCTCGTCTAATTACATGTTGCTTCTTCACTAATTGTTTGATGTGAAACTTGGTGATGCTTTGAAGACAGAGAAAAAGAAAATGCACGATTCTAAAAGATATGGCTAAAAAATTCGATGACACTTCAAAAAAAAAAAAAATCGATGACACTGGTTTTGGATTGTTGTAAAAGCTCAAGTCGTGGATAAGGTAAGTGGAGGTAACAAGTATGGAGGATGGATCTACGTTTTCTAACATGACCATGTATGTGGTGAGGTGAGCCTAGATTGGATCTATAGGAATAGAAGCAACTAATTAAGTTTGAAGCATTACTATTTGCTAGAGCTTTTGTCGATTGGTTAAACAAGGAAGGCTCACTGTGTTAGTTGCTTGCCATAAAGCTTATAACTGAGAACAACTTACCCCTATATAATATGTGCCGTTTGTGTGTTACTATTAATATCAGCTTCTCTGCATCTTAAATGTACATGGCACCAACTATATGTAGATGTAGCTAGTCACCATAGCATTGAGAGAGCGGAGCATGCTTTCATGCGTGATGCCTGCCATCCGCTTAGGATTCTCGCCTATGAACTATCACGCTTTCATGCATGCTTCTGATTAGTAGTTTATGTCGATTTTGGAGGGAGAAAAAGCCACCATCGTCTCACGCCTGCAGTATGATGATGCCGTGCACTTTGACACCAGGGATGGCAAGGGAATACAAGTATGGATGCAGTTGCCCTAACAAGGCGAAATTTTAACAAGACCTTACCGTTCTTGTGTATGCTTCTTTGAATCCTACAGTATAATAATAATTTTTTTATCACAACAAGGCCTTTCTGCACAAGCTTCTTGTGAAAATAATAAGTCATCACAATTAGCCAGGAACATCCGTTTCATTTTATGTTGCATAACAGAATCCTCCAATATATCCTGGCATCAAAATGCTGGTGTGATTTGGATCTTCATTTTTATATAACTGCAATTCCGAGACAATTACATGGAAATGAAACAAGTAGAAAGCCTTAGAAAATTGAAAAAGTACAACAGCAATGTTTACTCACCCTGGACAATTACACAAAGATGGATACTTTGTTCACATTCTGATAGTGATATATGACAAGGAAAATATAAGAAAGAAGCTTCCAGTACAGTCTCATCAATCATGTACTTCACAAATGCTAAGCCGACAATAGCTCAAGCAAGCCACAATATATTTTAGTTTCTGTCAAAACATACTGGAGCCAATTTTCCCAATATTCTCCTCCTCAACAACAGTTGCCATCAGGATAGAATAAATTCATGAATCACTTATAAATAAACGAGATACATATAAGAAAGGGGAAGACAAAGCTTCTGTTAAACACCTTCTGCTGTATTCCATTATTAAACTGACAGCAAAGATCTGGAACTTTACAAATGCAAGACGTCAGCCAGTATCTACATTAATTCTATGCTCACTCGGAAGCTCAAAAAAGGACAGAAAAATAAAACAAAAAGAAAACAAAAGCTTGACTTGACTATAATTAAGAAGCAGCACTCGGAAAACATATATTATACATGGAAGCTCATCAGCCCTGTAAAAACCGTATGACCTTTCATCTAGTTACTGATGTGCTTCAATGAACTCAAAGACATCACAGATCTATCTTCTCATTATGAAAAATATAAAACTGAACAACAAAATGGAAGGTTTTCACATACAGAAGAACGATGCCACCAAAGATGTCTTTTTAATTGGACTGAGCAGAAGAGACAGCAACTGTGCGAGCATCAGAGGCAGAAGTAGCTCTGTCTGTACCATTGCTTTCTTTGTTACCCTCTTCCAGGCGGACTACTTGAGCAAAGCTCTTCGACATCTGCTTGATGAGATCATTGGAATATGTAACAGCAGCTCTATGGTCATTTTCTCCAACTACTCCTACAGCCATGAGACTAGTTTGCTGTCTTGCCTTCCTTTCTTGCATAGCTTTCTGCCGATCTTCATAAAATTCGAAATCATCTAGTATGGACATATCAGTTTCATAATTCTTGAAAATGTTCAGCATCTCAATACCCTGTTCCAACTTCACCTGCAAGATCACATATTCAATCACAAGGAAGCAAAATAATGGTCATCAATAAAAACAATTATGCAAATGAGACAGATTATAAGATAAGAATATATAGAAAACCATGTCATCTCATTTGGATGTAGGAGGTCACTGGAAAAGTTAAGTAGATATAACAGAAGACTAATAGATAAGGACCTCTGAAGGGCTATTTACAACTTTAACTTTCAGCCAAAGACTCAATGTAATCAAAAGTTAGAAATACTCGATAGATTATAGGTTTTCTAGAGGTGCACAAGACAGACATAACTTGTCCTGGAAAAGTAATAGCTATCCAATTGGCGTCAAGTCTATGTTGGGCCACGACAATCATAGCTGCTTTTATTGCACAGAGCAGCTATGTACCATCCTTATGTAGCTCTGATTCGAAACTACGTCTTAACTTGAATTTAAAAACACTATGAAAGATTTTCATTACCTCTTGAGTATCACGACTGTTTGTCACGGGCTTGTTGTCGTTATTTTCCAGAACAATGTGACGAAACTGACTGTTTGGAACGTCTTTAATAATATGCCACTTGACGGGAAACTGCCCACTCCATTTGTCTTGCTGCCAGTAATCCACGCTCTTTTCAAAATCAACAGGCCCAACCATTTCAGCCACTCCACAGAATTGAGCACTAGCATTTACCTGCATATGAATGTATCATATATAAGCAAAGAAACCAAGAGAGATCAGAAGAGCAAGCACAGATAGAGCAAGAGAAAGAGGGAAGGAAAGAAAATGAAAGTAGAGAAGCAATAACAACAATAGCAGGAATTTTTTAGAAGAATATTCAATGAAACAACATTGAGGTGACAACAATCTAACTAATCAATAAGGCAAGCCTCTAAAACCGGCCAACTGAAACTAAAATTACTAAGGACCCTAGGCCATTCCATTATTAGAGAATTGCCTAACTTGTTTTTATCATTGTCGTTTCAAAAGTTTGCATCATCTTAATTTTCAGCTGAATTAAGTTCTTGTCATCCAGAGATTAGACATAAGGAATGTACCGAAAAGAACAAAAAAACCAGGCATATGTCTTGCTTTTCTTTAGCTTCATGATAAGCAGCATCCAATTTTTTGTTCCCATTTGGCGTGCTGGCCCAGACACCATATTTGATGCTCTTGTGAACATTATCTTCACTATATGACTTGATGATGAAAAACTTAGCATCCTTGTAGTCAGTGACAAAATCTGGTTGGTTGTATGACTCATCGAGAATCTTGACAGAGGGCTTGACATTTTTGTTATTGTCAGCAGAAGGACCATGCTCATCTATCATTTGACTCTTAGGCTTTGAGGCCCTTGGTCCCCGGTTTTGCTCACTAAGGATATCAAGAGTACCATTGCAGCCACATAAAGAACCAATACCCCTCCCACGCCGTTTGCTGCTGTCAAGGGAAATCCAGCCCTGACCATTCATTCCCAGACTAGAAATAGATGCACCACCAAAACTAGAGCCTTGATCAAAACCACTGTGCATGAAGCCTCTGTCATAGGAATTTGAACCAGACCCAAACCCATGAAATGATCTGTGTTGTTGGGTACCCTGCAGAAAATAAATTAATTCATCAGCACAGAATTAATAGATATTAAGTAGCTTGATTGATTAAAGTTTCAAATAAATGGTTCTTTGTTGACAAGGATAAAAATCATGTTATACTGTTCAAATGACAAGCCCCAAATTATCAGAATCTGAAGAACCATCTGTTTGGCATCAATGACCCAAAGATAATACATGCAAGGAGGATTAGTCAAAGCAGCCATAATGGTGAAAAGATGCAAATTTGGTTTCTCTATTAACCAATGCAAAACATCATATCACTATATTCATCAAACAACCATACATTTGTTTTACAAAAAGCCCCTGTAATTTATGTCACTGTTGAAACAATACACCATAATTGCATAAATTTCATGCCAACTCCAAAAACAAATTATTGGCCAAACAATTGATGGGATATGATTAGTAGCATAATCAATTGATAAAAGGATATTGAATAAAATATAAATATTATGGACAACTTTGTTTTAAAAAAAAATAGTACGTTTCCATAACAAAATTCCCAAATCCCCTTGCAATAAATCATACATATTTTATTCTAACAAAATTCAACAGTTGGATAACAGATGAGAAAGTGAAATTAGATCCAAACAAATATAAAAAATCTCAACAAGGGGAAGTAATTAAATAATATAACTAGAAGGAACATGATGAAGTACTGCAGGTAAGAGAACCAACCACTGGAACATTTTGCCCAAATGACCCGAACGTGCCAATTGGTTGTGGAGATACAGCAGGTGAGATTGGGGTCAGAGACCTCTGTCTGTCAGCGGGCTTTGACCAATCTGACCAAAGTCCTCCCGATCTTAATCCATCAAACCCTTGCTGTATATCATGAAAGCCAACCGCACCAGGATTTCCGGGAGCACTGCCTCTACCGAAAGATCCCAACGGTTGTGGAGGATAACCAGGTCTTGGTCCAAAAAGCATGTTATCATTTTGTTGGTCAGCACTCATTAAGGTGGAGAGCTCTGGTTGTGAAACTGGAGTTGGCGAAGTAATATAAGGCATGCTAGGGGGAACCATCTGCTGATAATAAGGAGGCCCAGAGAATGGAAATTGCTGGGGAGAATATAAGTGTGCTTCTCCACCTACAGAAGGACTTGTGACCGGGGAATATGGTCCATATGGCATTTGTGGACTGTAGCCATATCCAGTATGAAATACAAGTGAAGGATTGTCGTTGTAGATGCCCTAAATATATAAAAATATTATATGAAATAGAGTTTAATCTGTGGAAGAAAATGTGTCAAGGTGGAAAGGGGAAAAATACTAACAGGAGATCCAAGTTCCAATCCTTCAGCATTGACATAAGGAGAATATTCATCCCATTCACCAGTGACATTATCGTAACCTAAAATCACATTACAAATTAGGAATTAATATATGAATGAAACAAGCCATGTTTCAACATCAAAAGTCACAAAATACTAGATTTTGAATGGAACAAAAACAATATCAAAGAATAAAATGCCAACCTCTATAGTAGAAGGCTTGTGCCTGTGGTGCATAGATATTGGATGAATAGACAGAATGATCCCCACCAGAACCAAAAGATCCTGGTTGAGCTGCAGCATCCCTTGTATGTCCTATAGTGGCAGCACCCTGGGAGGACTTAGGAGAAACTGAGCTCTCATTTTTTGCTGAAAGAGGCTGATAAAAGATAAACAAAGGAAGGTTGTTAAACAAAAATGATTTCTTAAACTGGTTGACGGATAAACAAATAAACTGAGAGGAAGGGCTGATTGCAGACTTACAACTACCTGCTCCTTCATGTTATCTGCATCAGCAGGCTGCTCTTCTGCATCCATGATCAGTGACTTAGTAGAGTCTTAGAAAGACAGGCAGTACAAATTATTGACCAACCAAAGCTAAATTCTGGGATACGAAAACTTGAAGGTATGAATATGTGCGCACAAATCCACGCGTGCACACCTATGCACCCATGATAAATAGAAGAACATAAATATATTTTAAAGACAAAGGTAACGAGACATTGACTAATAGGCCTAAGAATTTACTTACTGTTTAGAATGCCAATATGAGAAAGACAAGGCACAAAGCCAAATGTCCACATATGACACATTCATTAGCATCCAAGAACTATATAGATACAGATAATGTTGATGGTTGACATACATATGAATAGTTGACGAAAAAGTTTTTTCCTACACAGTATTGATCGGTTATTCATGCACAGACTGGCTCAGATTGTACAAGGGACCATACCATAAAACATTAGTAAGGTGCGTCGAGCTTCTAGCAGGTATCTGACATCCCAAAAGGAACAGAAGGAAGATTTTTGTTATATATCGATCAATAGATATCAACTTAAAAAGAAGCGGAAATTGGAGATGTCTAGACTAGGCTTTATAAAAGGGTAACATATTCTGCGTTAGAATGCAATTCTCAACTTAGCAGCAATCATTAAAATTCCATGAATACAAGTGTTAAAATTCATTTGACATATATCTAAATTATGTTATATATGTCAAGGATGGATGCTGCCTGTTTCAACCCTGCCGACATCCACAGCCTCATTCAACGGAGATGCTTATTAAAACAGTATATGATTCAGGAGCAAAATTCGAATGAACACATTGACGTAACCCAACAGATGTATCCCAATGACCAAAATTACAACTGATTTCGATTTCCTATAAGAAAATCCAAACTTTGCAATAGGTTTGAATCATCGAACAATACCCAGATCCCAGATCTCAACATAACAACAAAACCACCATACCTTTAATATAAAATTAGGAAACAGCAGGGATCTTATCCATGAAAAATCGAGGATTTATTGAATCATAATAAATAAAACATGGAGATCAAGCAAGAAGAGAGAGATGATGATGATGATGATGAAAAAGTACCAGTTGTACGATCTGGAGCTTGTGATTGGGTTGCCGCCATATAATGAACAGAATCTATAACAAAGAAAGACTTTATCTTGTCTGTCACCAGATTCTCAAAACTACAGGAGCACGACAAGCCTAGGCTACCTTTCCATTCTCTCTCTCTCTCTCTCTCTCTTTCTTTTCTAATAATAATAATGATTCATCGTCACTGCAATTGGAATGCTCTGTTATGTTAATTTTTTTTTTTAATCAAATATGGTAAATATCCAACACCTGTTGTAACATACATTCACTTCACTTCATCAGTTTTTTTTTATTTATGTCTTCAAAAGGTATATTTCTACTTTTTTTTTTTTTTACTTTTGTCTTTTTTTAACTTTAGTAACTTACTGATAACTCCAACATCTAATTAATGTTTCGTTTTTCTATTATCAGAAATTTATTATATTTGACTTACCACCAAAATTATTTTTTCTAATGATGATTGCCAATTCAAGCCAAAAAGTCTTACAAACAATTTTTATGTACACATATATTGTACCCCATCACACCACATTTGTCAGTCATATGACTCTATATACAGAATCCGCATACGGACGTTGATTACATGAAATGAATTCATAGGTTTCCATGCCTTCATGACTTGCACATATCAATTTTTGGTTGGCTGCTTGTGTATGTGTTTTGATTTGGACCTCCCCTTCAGGCACCCCAGCTATGGACAACTTTTCTCTTTTGTATAATCGTTTGCGGAAGAGAAAAACAAGATATTGAAATTATTAATATAAATGTAGCAAGAAAAGGTTGAAGAAATAAAAACAAAGACCGATGATGATATCTATGATGCCTGCACACACTGATAAAACTAGACTATGCATGCTTCGGTTACCTCTTCATCTATTTAGCTTCCAAAGTCTTTTTTCTATTTCAGCAGGAGAGACTTTTGTTGGAGAAATGGCTATTGGAATCAAACAAATGGCTATTATAGTAGCAGTATTTGGTGTTAAATCTTTTATATATGGGATTATTGCAGAAAACAAAAAGGTTTGTACTGGACTGATTACATGATTTGTGTTTTCTGTTTTCACAATTATTAGTTTGTTTGTGGTTGTCATACTGTGTACAGCCAGCATCTGGAACTCCATGGATCTCAGGAGGTGCTGTGATTTGCAAGTATTCATCAGATCCAACTGTCATTTTAGGCTTCTTATCCATCATATCACTTGCGGCTTCTGTTGTGCTTGGTTTTTATGCTGTCTTTTATCCTTATAAGGGCAAATCTGTTCCTCATGGTGTTCTCTTCAGAAACAAGACATTCTTTGTGTATTTTAACATCACCGTGTGAGTCTCTATCTCCATCCACACTCACAAATGCATGCATAATACAGAATTAGATGTCTCCAAAGCTTTGTCTTCACAAGGCTGCTGTTATGCGTTTCAGGTGGCTGTCCTTGTTAGCTCAAGGGATGTTGATGTGGACAACAATCACTGAGCTCCTTCACTTGACTCGCAATGTACACCACAACATGAACACCAACTGCCCCACGGCCAAGACCGGCCTCTTTGGTGGTGCTGCCTTCATGGCTCTGAATGCTTCACTCTTCTGGTTGATTTGCCTAATGCTTGCTGATAACACAAGGGACGACTACTTTGATGAACTCAATGATGAGAACAGCAAAGATGGATATGTTCTGGTTCTTACCGTAGATTATGATGCCAAGGGGCAGCGCAATGCTTGAGAATGCTAACTTGAGGACAACAAAAGAAAAGGGAACAAACAGAAGAGAGTGATTTTCATGTCATCTTGCATGTTTGGTTTCCAATAATGAGAAAGGGTAGCACCGCATACATGTATATTGCTGTAATTTGCACTTTCTATCTGTGGCAAAGGCTCTTTCTGGTGACCAAAATGAACCACAGAAGTTTGTTACAAGTGCTCCTAGAATCCCAGCCTTCGAGAATGATTTTTAATAGAGTATAACGCTAGCATATTTACACACATGCACAAGAACTTTAAAAGACAAGAACTGCCACCTTTTATTTTTAACTAGTGACTGAATAAGGAACTACCATCAACTGCAATAACTTCATTAATATTGGAGGGGCCAAAATGCATTAGCATGATCCCTTAAGACAGCCACCAACCAGAAAGTAAAATTCACCAGATATATGAGCCCTTAGACGATCCTTAGCAGAGAATGTATACCGAGCTGCAATGACCGGCTATCCTTTTGGATGACCAATAGTTTCAAATTTTTCATGAATCAATCTTTTTTCATAAAATATGTACAATATATTTCAAAACACAGGAAATTTCAGCTTCCTAGCTAGAATACGTTTCTAAGCAGCGTCCTTTTCCTTGATAGTGGGTTACACAATAGGAGGTAACCCTCTCCCATCCCATAAACCCCTTCTCAATGTGAGCAGAATTTGGTACCT
This sequence comes from Litchi chinensis, assembly GCA_019925255.1. Taxonomy (NCBI): domain Eukaryota; kingdom Viridiplantae; phylum Streptophyta; class Magnoliopsida; order Sapindales; family Sapindaceae; genus Litchi; species Litchi chinensis. Next base: position 24,257,448 of record CM034473.1, read on the forward strand.
TCTAGTCTCCAGTGTTAGATTCTCAAATAGAAACAGTAACCTGTTCTAAACAATAAGAGAAGGTTGGAATCCTGTATACTTATTTTCTACATTCTTCTGTAAGATCTGTAAATAGAAAAGGAGCAGACCTGTTTGCTATGATGTATTAACTAGTTTTAAACTAGACACACTATCACTCAAGTCACGGCCCTTGGTTTCAAATGGGAAGAGCAATACAGAGATCCCAGACAGAAATATGATAGTCTCGAACATAATTATGGCTGCAGTTTGATGACATCTATGGACTAAAGCCACTGCTACAAGAGGACATACCATTCCACCAATTCTTCCCATCGAGCTTGCAACCCCAACACCGGTTGTTCTAACTGAGGTTGGGTATATCTGCAGTTTAAATTACATGAAAATTTATTTTACTTGGCTTTGATTGAACATGTTTTCAAGAGGATGCTAACTTAGACATACAAACAAAATGAAATCAAATATGAAGAGTCTAAGCAATTTTAATAAAACATGAATTAGTGCTATAAATTATAACAACACGGAAGTCACATCAATGTTTTAAGATTCCCGGATGATTACACTAATACTAGGGTGATCACCGCTGTAAAACTATCATCACATAAGTATGACAATATGCAATGAGATATTGCAAATGACTTCATGAATATTCTTGTGGCTTGGAAATAAAAAGAAAAATTAGCTCCTATCATTTACCTCAGGAGCATATATATAAACAACTGTGAAGGTCCCTGTGATGCAAATTCGAGCTCCAAAGAGAAGAATGGTTGTTAGACCTTGAGGCTGATGGAATAGCAAAGGAAGCAGGAACACACAACAGCAGAAGAACATAGATGACATAGACAACTTACGACCAAGTTTATCTACTGTGGCAGCTGATATAAGGAGCCCAGGAAACTCTAGAACCAAATAAAAATTATGTGTTACTAAGCTATCCTTCCAGAGTTGCAAAAATTAAATATTCTGCACAGAAATAAATAATTAAAGAAAATAAGTAAATCACAACAAGTAGAGACCCAACCTGCAAAACTAGCGATGAAAACATCTTTGTAGTTGATATCCTGGGATTTTTCATATAGCATAGGTTCATTTGACGCACACCTATTATGTCCACTGTTCAACTCAGTGGTCAGCAGAACGAGACCATAATACGAGAATGCATTGCCAAAAAATACTACCCATAAGAGCAAGGTTGACTTGATTAATCCTGGAGAAAGAAGCATAAAAAGTGAGGAGAGGCCACCCATATTTGAATCTTTCCACTCAGAAGTTGAATCTTCGTTTTCTATATCCGTCAGATCAGGAACTAAATCTTGATCTCCTTCTGTTCCCTTAGGATTTACAACATCTTGACTACTACTTGGTGAGAGCAGGGATCTACTTTCTAGCTCTCGTTCCCTGTCAGAAACAAGATCGCCAGAAGGCAGAGTTTTGCCATTAATTCTTGCCATTTTCTCCAAAATATGATATGCCTCGGCTGTTCTGCCTTTCAAGCACAAATACCTCGGTGACTCAGGTGTCACACTATAGAATAGAAGGAGAAGTGAAGAAGGGAGAGAAGACAGTGCAAGTAACCACCTCCAACCCAATCTTGGCATGACAAGCTGCAAAGCATACATTGTAGGGGTGAGAGTTCCGTTTAAATAAATTTTCTATCACATATATATATATATATATATATAAAGTAAACAAAAACAAAGAATTTTATTAACAGAAAAATTTGAACAAGCAGTCCACAAGCTAATAAAAAAGTGTCAAATGGACAAACCAAAACTCTTTACAAAAGACTACAAACAAAATCTGATGCCTATCCCAATATCAAACACCAAACAACAACCAAAAACAAATATCTCGCAGCAACAAGAAACTCACTGCAGTTATCTCCCACCCAAACAACTATCATCTTACAGCTCCCTCTCAACTTTTGTACCATGAATATAGCGTAGCAATTTTAAATTAGGAAATGTTAATATATCTTAACCTCAAGTCTTAAGTACTATAATTAAATTATTTTTTATAAGTTTCAACTTTTCGGCCTGATGGTAACTAACAGAAAATTTTAAAAGTGAATATATTTCTCTCTGACAAGTTAAATGTGAAAGACAAAATCAAAAGAATCATATAATATTTGACTACAAAAGAATCATAAAATAGTAGCAATAAACCAATGTGTAGATCTCCAGCTCTACAGATAGGGTTAGACAAAATATTAGGTCATTTATAAAATGTTACACTAGAAAAAAATCACATATATATTTAAAAAAAAAAAGAGAATGACAAGCAGGAAATTGTGAGCATACCCATGCAAGCGCAGCCTCAAATATTGTGCCAACAGTCCAGAATGCTGAAAAAATAACCATCCAAACGCCTCTGTTTGGGGCAGGAATAAACTCTAGAAACCAGGATGAGAGCACAGGACCACCTCCCAAACCAACACCAACCAAACAACGGAAAATAATTAACAAAATGTAATTTGGGGCAAAGGCACTTAGAAAACCAGCTCCAGAAGTAACTATCGCTGTAACGAGGAATCCTTTCCTGAAGGAACAGAAACGCAAGCAAACAAATAAGAAGAAAAAACGAAAGGCAGATTGATCAGATTCAAAGTAATGTATACATTGATATACAATTAGTACAGCAAGAAATAGGTACAACGAATGTTATTTTACAGTAAAAAGAGAAAGATAAAGCAAACAATAGTTTGCCCATTTTGATCTACTTATCAATTAAACTTTGAAATTCAACTAGATATTAGATAACTTAGTTCTGAAACCTTTTGACAGACATATTAGAGCAAATGTGGAAATTGCCTTAAAGGGTGCATTGAGAGGAGAGGAGGAGGGACAGGACCTTCTTCCATAATTGTCGGAAAGAATGCCCCAGGAATAGGAGCCAGCAAGCATGCCAGCAAAAACCACACTGGTTATTAGACTCTCTTGCTCAGAAGAAAGACTCCACAAAGACTGCACAGATGGTCCTACAAATGACAGCAGCATCATTTCCATGGCCTCTGAAATCCAACCCATGCCCGCATAAGCAAACACCAACACTTGAAATTTTCCAAACCCCATCATCACCAGAGCTTCATCCACTGTGTATGTCAATGTTGCCCTTTCATCGTCACCACTATCAATAATCATCTAACCATCCAACACACAAAATAATATCTTATCAACACGAGACAGAACATATTGTTGTTCAAAGTCAACCAACATATGGAAGATCCAAAACATAAAGATAACATCTCGATTCAATCAAGACACAAAAACTAAAGCCAAGAAAGAATCGAGATTGGTTCCAAAACATAAACGAAAAATGAAAAAGGACAAAAGAATACCTTGATATGAGTTGAGAACAGCAGATCTTTCTTCTTCTTCTCTTGCCCTTCTTGGACATGTAATAAATATATGTGGAAAGACAATTGTTCAACTCTATCTTTTCTCTTTCTGTTTTTGTTTATTCGGTTGCAAGTTGCAACTGGTAGTTGTTTCAGATTGTGTTTCACTTTCTGTCCTTTGACCAACTAAACTACCGCAATTTATTTTTGATTTATCCAGTCAAAATATTTATAAAATGATAATTATATTGAATAAAAAAAAAAAAAAAAAAAAAAAAATTTCTTATGTCTATAACTATGGAGAGTTGTTTGGTTGGACTCTAACTTCTAATAGTAATAGATGATAGATTCTGTCTTCAATGATGAGGAAAAAGAAGATATTACTAATCAAAATCAAAGAGAAAGATACGCACTTGTTTATGTTGTTTTGATGCCATAGACATAGAGTAGGTATATACATCACCATGTCAAATAAAAGTATGTTATGGTAACATGCATGTAAATGGTTTGGACGGCCTTCAATTAAGAAAACAACTCCATATTGCTTTTAGCTAGTTCCCAAACATCAGCCTTCAATTAAGAAAACAACACCATATTGCTTTTAACTTACGGAAAGTTCAAAGGCATTCAAGCTAGTTCCCAAACACACAACCAAACATCCTTAAGATTACCAATGTGTATCTGACTTTAATACCATTAACCAAAACACGACCTAAAACTTTATATTATGACAATATGACACAGTCCTAACAGACTAGCACTCGCTTCTGGGGTCTTCCCATTCTTCACTTGGTGGAGGTCTTTCCCTTCACATTAGTTGCTTCTTCAGTCCGGTTGAACTACATCCATTCCAAGTCTCCATCATCTGCAAATCCAATCATATCTCATCAGCCACAATGTCACCCCCTCCTCTAGCTGAAAATTCTGTAATTGCAAATTATAGTGAACAAATGCCAAATCACTCAAACGTTGTTGCTCAATATGATTCATTCCATCTGTGAGCAGTTTCTCGGACAAGCTCCTCTTCAATCCATACTTTGAAGCACCACCACAAGTTTGGCTTAAAATTTTGATTGCATATTTCTGCAGCTCAGGACATTGGTTTCCATAACGAGACCACCACTCGGCTGCAAGGAACATGCTTAAGAATATATTATATAGGCTTCTCACTTGTCTTAAAATCATCAAAATGCAAGCAATAAAAAAGGTACCAACTATGATTTTCTTACCTGTATGATATTTGTTTATTTCTTCCGTTTCTCTCCCCCTCGCTAAAATCATCCTGAGCTAGTATATACTTATCCATATGAAGGGATACCTTATCCCGAGTTTGCTGATCTTGCATCCGACGAATACAGTTTGACCAGCCTGTTTCTACCTCAGCATCCCAATAAAATTCAGAATAGAACAGACTTGGATTTAAGTAGTAACCACCAATATGGAGAGGATTGTGAAGATGTGCATCCCAAACCTCATCAATAACATCCCAAATTGGCGTATACATGGATGGCTTGCCTTCAAATTCCTCACTAATGGTCTCTTTTACCTGATCCATGGTCTCATATATGTACCCCACTTGTGGTGCGTCAGCTCTGTAGATCCAGACCAGAACATTCACGAGTGGTATTGCTGCCTTCACAGCCATCATGGCTTCAGTCCAGAAAGCGCTATCCTTCACTAGATTAACTACCCTTTTCCCCTTGGTTCCATGATGGCAGCTTAAGGCTCCCCACCCCGATGAGGCAAGCATGGCAATCAGGTTTTCCTTTTTCAACACCATATTCTCTAGAGTCGTAAAAGGCATAGCCAAACTTACTTTGCAGGGCTTAATAAGTTCACTGCCACCAGAAAAACATTTAAAGAGACCCAATACTGCTGCATGGCCACAAATGAACCTCGTGATAGTCTTAGCCCTATCTAATATTCCCCTAACATGACCCATCTCACTGATCTTCTCAAGCACGAGTTCAATGCAAGGGGATGCACTCACAGTCCAAAACACTGTGCTTGGCCTCTCCATGAACTGCTTCCCTACATGTCCCATCCAGCCTGTTGTAGAACTTGCAATAATTTGAACCACATTATCAGCCCCAACCTCTTCAATAACTCCATCTAGTAACCACTGCAGGGCATTAACACCACCAATGGCAGCTGAAACATTAGAGGTCCGGAGGTAAATTGGTCCCTGAGGACAATCCACAATAAAATCGACGAGTTTTGACCATCTTGATCAATCCATCCATCCAACAAAATGCTGCATCCAGTACTTGCCCATGAATGTCTTATCCTCTCCACACGTTTATACATTTCCATCACTTCTTCTTGAAGGATCAACCCCTTCAACTCATCACAACTGCGGATTTCAGACTTTCCTTGACTATGACAAAGGGTAGCATTTATCATATTCCCAAAGCTTGGCAAGTTGGCAATGCTTAAATCAATACCCGTTTCATAGAAAAAGCTACCAATTTGCCTTGATAATGCATCTTGTCTCTTCTCAGCATCAGACCCTGCCAGTGAACCTATTCTTCTGGTTGGAAATGAGACATGTTGTATTGAACCTTCTAATTCAGATTCAGTATCTTGAGGGCCTCTACTCTCACAATTAGCATTTCAAGCAGATCTACGTTTAATGCTCTGGACTCCATTCAGATTGGAGCAGAACATTCCTTTTCCGGGGACCATTTGGGCAATGAAGCTCCCCAACATTCTTCATCAAACTTCCTTTCATAGTCTCTAGTAATATATTTCCAAAAAATTCCTCAACATTTTCAGGAACTCTCTTGCAAGTTTTCACATCTCCACGTATATGGTATTTTTTTTTGAACTAGTATATGGTATTAGAGTCTGTAAAAACCACTCATGTCCTTACCACAATAATTACATTGCACTCTATTTTTCCTACCCAGAGCACTTCCATGATAATGAATATTGAAGGAGGCATCAGCCGTAGCCATTTTTATTCACTTAAAAGAAACAAAGTCTTAAAACATTCCCATCTGCAAGTCAGGAACACATATAAGCTCATGCATGAATCAAGTTTTTCAAATACAATCACATGCAACAGAAAAAAGAGAGGGTGAAAAAGATTGACTCACATTCTACTAGACGAATTCAAGTAAAGAAAGTGACATGTGATTTTGTTTTCTAAAGGCAACAAGAATTCTTCTTTTTTGTACCACTAATGTCTGATAGAAGGCTAAAAACATGTTCTGATCAAATCCAGCCATTGCAAGGCAAACCTAACATGCCTAGAGTATTCAACATGTGACATAATTGAATAAACAAATCTCTCATAGATGTGTATAATATATGTATATAGGAAAATTAGCATAACAATCCAGGTCTTTTACCTATGTAAAGTAATCTATCAAAACATTTGAATAAATAAATAAATAAATAACCATCTATATGAGGTGTCTATGAGGACCAAAACAAACAAAAACGAAGAACTTCATTTTTGTCACCCTCATTTGAAGGGGATGATGTGTTATGGATTTGGTAAAATGGGTGGATGAAATGGGATTAAAAATATGATCTTGAAGTCAAGTAGAGAGAGCATCAATCATGATAATGTAAAATTTGTAAATGGCTTTGATTAAGTTGTTTCAATCTTAATGGCAGAATCAAATCTCATAAATTGTTTGATAATGATAAAACAAAGAAAAATTTCATATGGCAGTATATACATAATAAAGTATTATCACTCATAATCATGCAACTATGGATAATCAAACATGACCTGAAAGAAAGTAAATACCCCTTGGCTTTGGGGTGCACAACCTGAAAGCCTAAGACTTGGCTTACATCGCCATTACCAACAACTCTAAAAGACTTTAACTGAGTCAGCTGTTCCCAGCCCCTGCATTGCTCTCCCTCTGAATCTAGATTCTGCGTATTCTATCTTATCCAAATGTTTTAAGCAAATGGTTGCTTACAATGCATTGCATCTTATTGGTGGATTGACTGGCATCCGTTACTTTCAGTCACTCACGTTACGTGACATTATATAAGTGGTTAGAATGATACCTAACACGTTTGGTCACTTAAAACACGTCATGATTTAATGGAGCAGAAGGCATCTGATGAAGTCGCTTACTCGCACAACGTTGTGATATTAGTGGACTGCCAACTCTCGATGCTTTTGGTCACTCACATCACATGACATAATATCAAGGAATCCGATAATTTCTAGCGCAATTGTTTAAACATGCTACATAGCATAATATCAGAGTGCTGAATTACTTCCGGTATTGTTAGTTACTACCACGACATAATATCAGTGATTTGGATGATGTCCAGTGAGATTGGTCACTAAACAAGATGGCATGATATTAATGAACTAGATAATGTCGACCGCAGTTAGACACTCATGACAGAAGGCATTGGAGAAACTCTCCACTGCATGTCCTTTGTATCCCTCTAATTACTATTTCATGAAAGCTTATAAATATAGACTAATAATAACAACAGAACTCTATACAAATATGGAATCACTTATAATGTTTGTCTTAATATAAATATGAATTTCAAAGTCTTGTCACATATCCCTTAAATATAATGCTTTCTTATTAAGGAGCATTAAGATTATTCTACACAAGTATCCATAGATACAAGAACACTTATCGAATTTTGATTAAATTTCTTAAATTGTGGAGCATTACTGATAATAAAATAATTTAGTAGTAATTGTTGTCTTACTGTTTACAGTTAACGAGCTTTCTGATTTTCTACCAGCATTTTAGCATTCACCCAGATGCCAAATTGCTAAAACTAATGTGAATCCAATGGCTTGAAACTCTCTTCCATTCAGATTTTTAAAATGTCAAGAGATACAAATTAAGAAAATCTCAATTCAATCACTACTTTACAACAAAGTTCAATACAATGTCTACAAGAGCTAAAGTAATCTTACAAAGGGTGAAACTTAAAAGGTTCTGGAGCCATCATTGCACAGGATTTTCATCATCTGAAGTTTTCTCAGGCTTCTGTTCAAGACGGATCCTTTTCGGGCATGCATCTGGCTTCGAGTCAGTATCATCGTTAGCTTTATGCTTTGATGGAAGAGATGATGATGAGTCCGTTTTATACTCATCTAAGGCACTAGCCAATGGAGAAGAAGGCTCCGCCTCAGAATCTTTGCTTAAACTGGTGACTGTTGACAAGGTTTGAGGAGGAATCAAGGCACTGCCACATTTCTGCTGCTCCTCCAAGATCTTCTGCAAGTACCTTGCATGTTCCTCTATGCGTAATTGGAGTGCCCTTTGTACCTGAGAATATAATATACAACACAAACAACACAAGATTTAGAAATCAATAAGAAATAAATATAGCATGGAGCTTTTCATAAAAGAAATAGACATGCCTCAAGCTGTTCATGGAGCTGTTTCTGAACTTCCATTTGCATGCGCAGCGCCTCAGTGATTTGTATGTTCCTATATATGACAAGAAACAGTCAGATTTATTCACATACTGTTTGATGCAACCAAACTAAAAAACATATGTGCAATAATTATTAATTGAAATTGACCCTTTCTTCCGTCCATCACTTTCACTACCACTTGAAGTTGGTTTCTTTTCTTCAGATCCACAATTTTTCTTTTCTGTAATTCAGAACGACAAACTATAAGTAACCAATTCGCAAAAAATAATTTGAGTGAAAATCACCGCTCTATATGATTTAGATATGTCTTGAAATGTATTAGGAGCATACATGAAAACAATGTTTAGAAATTGAAGGTCAGAAGATTTACACAAATATATAATACACTTATAACAGTCACTTCTTTTCCATAATGATTCCATTACCTTCTCTTTTCTCTGGCATATACTTAGCAAGTCGGTATTTCTGCAAAAGACACATGAATAAATATGTAGGAGAAAAGCACTAACAGAAACTATAGCAATTATAATTAATTCACAAATAAACTAAATAAGTTACCTGTAAGTGGCTTTTTACATGATAGATGGTCAGACCCTCTACATTCATAAGCTTCAATACACCTTTTGGGGTGGCCTCTGCATTTCGAAGTAAATAATAAGCTTTGTATGATTTGGAAACCATCAGATTTATAATATGTGAAGTACTATGGGCTTTACATAATCCATCATCTCAATAGTACACAAGATTAGTTACGTACTTTCAGCCCCATCAAGTTTGTTAACAGCTTCAACAAAACGCTCATGGAGCTCAGGTGTCCATCTCATTCTTGGCTTGAGAACAGTTGCTGGTCCAGGAGAAGGGTGACTTGTAACAGCATCAACGGGTGGTGCCGGAGAAACAAAGTTCTGATTGCATGCCAGTCCTATGGATGGGTTTAATGAAGATTGAGGTTCCTCATATATTTCCTAGATAAACATCATCGTTCAGAGCAACATACCAATAAATAGAAGATCATGTAGCAGTGCTAATGTACAGATGCAACACAATGGCAAACCCTCCTCTATTATATGCTACCCCATCTTTACTCAAAAAAAGTTGGTAAAGGAAAAAGGCCATATCTCATTCATCTTATTCTTCAAGATATTTCAAGAATAATGTAAGTGCTAGAAAGAGTTGAAGTGTTTGGACGATCTAGTCATTTTGCAGTCCAGGCACCATCATTTTGCCATATTCAATGTCTACATGATTATCTGTACCAGAAGACAAATATTTAACTATAATGTAATAGGTAATGAATTGAATAGTCTTACATCAAGCCTGGGATTTTCTCCATGGTCTGTTATAGCTATGTCAAGTTCATCCGACAAAAACTGCAGCTCCAATTGTTCAGTAAGTGCCAAAGTTTCACCTCCACAAGCAACACTATGAAAGCTACCATCCGAAGGGTCTCCCGGCAAATTAAGGAACTCTTTCATAAGAGATTCTGAATGCTCCTCATCATATGTATTCCTTATATCCTCACTGAAAAGCAATGGCGATTTTGTTGATTCAACTGCAGAGATGGACTGGCTGTATGTGGGAGGATGAGGAAGAAACGGCAGATTCCCAAGTCCCCTATGGGTTTCAGAGCTTGATGAAGATGATAGGTATAGACTTGTACAAAATTCAGAAGAACGTGAAAAAGTGCCCTTTGAATGTGGGAAATGTGAACCTGAAGTCAGAGGACTGTTGGGTCCAGATGCTCTAAAATGATTAGGAGAATTGAGAGATTCTTTTCGTATAAAAGGCGATGGATGTGGAGAAGAACAATCACTGGTACAGACATTTTGCCCTTCTGATTCAACACTCAAAAAATTATAAGTTGGGGATAAGGCAGTGCAACGTGACTGTGAGATGCCTTTGTTAGACTCACCTGGTGTTACAGAGATGACACTTTGATGATTCATGGCCATAGATGATGGACGATCTTGACAACAACTTTGAGGAACTTGTAATTATATACTTACAAAAGAAAATTTGAAATGCAGGAATCAAATCTGAGTTGGCTGTTAATAACCCAGAACCATCCCGTACATCAAATTTAAGTTTTGACAAAGTTATGTCTAAAATGCAGTCTCGTTGCCCATACAACATTACCTATTTTTTGTGTCTCCTAAGGATCAGCAATAATGCCTCACATTTTGGCAACAGAAATCAACACTTGTTTCTACAGAGTGTTTCCACGAGATTCATGCGCTTTGGTAACAGTTACCCTCAATCACTCATATGCTCAATTTAATAGTGCAGAGGAATCCAAATGACTGGAGAGCAAAGGAACTGAATTGTGTGTGTAAGAAGGCATATAGCAATTTGTCTTCTCCGTTACAGAACCTGTAAAACGGGTCATCAGTTACGTGATTGGTACAGTGGCATCTAAAGACATTACAAAAAATTCAACCCTGATACACAATATGCTACAAACTAAATGACCTTGGCACGAACAACAATTCCTATGCAACCAGTTCAAAGTCATAAGAACCTAAAAATTATAACTGGTCACAGCAGCATCCTAAACTTTAAATCAGGAGACATAAGAAAATGGATCAGCTGTAAAAATAAATGAAAACGGCATAACTCTTTCACAGTTGCTGATAGAAATAAGCGAATTGTTTCAGATACACCAAAGACATTGAAAAACTATGCAGGTTTCGTTATAACAAGAGAAATGAAATCTGTGGAATCAGCAGTTGCCATATATATACATATATATATATATATATATATTTATATTCATACTCATAAAAGTATTAAAAAAGTGGAGGAAGTATATATACAAATATGCGCGTGGTTACTTTGAAGCTTTGGTTTGTTTTAGAATGGATAATAATCTCCTCTTAAATATAAAGCAAAATAACATCAAGGAATCCTACACAAGTCAAACAGAGAGATGACAGATATAGATGCAATAGTGAAGAGTGTTCGGATCTAGAGAGCCAAATTGAGGAATCAAACAAGCCAAGGCGAAAAGAGAATGATAGTAATAGCGTTGGTGAAATTCATAAGAATAAGAAAGAAGCGGACCTGAGATGTTGTCGCTGATGATTGAAGACGCCAAATGCAACGTTAATTAATGAAAATGAAGTAAAAGGCACGAGTTCCGGCCAAGACGAGTTTGGCTGCGCTGCCGTTTATTCCAGATGACGTTTCACCAATCATGCTGCTCTCACGCGCCAGCAACATTTCCTAATTATTACTCACTTCTCATTGGCCCACCCTCATCACTACTCCGCTTAATCATTCAACCTGCTTTGTTTTTTTTTTCCGAGATTTAATCATTCAACTTTTCAGTTACCCTTGTTTTAATCATGTATTTAATGTCCCTTCTTTTTTTATTTATTACACGTATTATAAATATATTATACACTATATAGTTTATCAAATACTATTAATCGGGATCTTTAAAATATGGTTTAAAATAAAAACTTTAAAAAACGGGCGAAGCTTCATATCGCATGAAAAATTTATCCTAACTCAAGAATCCTGATATAAATCGAATTATGAACATCTGATCAAAATGGGTAAAGTCATGGGCTGGATGTCAGTGACACCAACAATCATTTGCATTACCCCCCCTCTATTACTGCTGTACTTTCCTTTTCTTTTTCACATTACCATTTTAATTCTATTTTCTTCTACTACTATTTTATATCCATTAAAAATAGTTGGAAATCAACTCTTCCCTTACATCAAAATTTAACTTTTTGTTGGTAAACAAACTTAATTTACTTCTCTTATTTAAAGAATCCAATTTTTTACCTATGAATGTAATTTAGGAGTGATTATGATAACAATTAAGATTCTTTAACTCAAAACCATAGTTGAGTCTTGATGAATTATTATTATAATTATCGTTAGAGTTAAGAATGGGGCATGAATAAAGTAATCACTATAATTGTATATGTTTGATGACCAAAATGGAAAGCATAGATGGATGAATAAAAGATTAAGGAGTGGGGACACATGATAATTGTTTTGTAAACTCCAATTTTTTTTTTTTTTTTGAAGTAATTTTGTAAACTCAATTATATTTGTGCAACTTGGTAATAAATTTCATAGGTTTGATCAGCCACACAACCCCACCTCCAGTTTAAAATCATTTTTTGTATTCATTTTTAAATTGGTTCCCCTATGACTTGGCGTGATCTCCCAGGTATAGTGCTTCCATTTTTAACTTCTCAATATATTCTATATATTTTATCTCCCAGGTACAGATATTTGATTATGCAAACCCATTTGTCTTTACTTCACACTTTGCATTACCAAAATGGCCTGCTATTCTGCTAAATATCAACTTAAATATATTTTATTAGACAAATAAGAAAAAAGAAAGACTAGGTGTCTTTGTAAGAGATTCAATAAACGAACATGGCCTACCAATACATCAATAAATAGGGTTTTTTACTTCCTAGCTAGTAATCTAATCTATGAGCAATCTGATAATACTGCATACCTTTTAACATATATAGATCACATGTTTCTCCTTCTATAGAAAACTTGCAGTTGGTAATAGATATAATTTAATATGATGCAATTCATGATTAAATATATATAATTAATGGAAAATTGTGGTTTACGTGAGTTACAAATTCCTTTTTTTTTTTTCCTCATATGTACCAAAGTTATTTGATCTCTTATAATAAATTTTTTGATTGTTAATTCTTTGGACATGCGGATTTGATTTACCCAGAAATAGTAAAAAAGATGGTCTAAACACAAACCAATTATTTCCATGAAAAGAGCTAATGCAACATGGGAAATAAAAAACAAAAAACCACCAACGACAAACAAAGCCATGGAAAATATACCGAGCTAGCTCGCTCGAAAGTGAGTTTTATCATCAACTTGTGCTGTCCCCATCAGAAAAAAGGGCTAATGAATTGATGGGGTTTGAAAATAAGGATCTATCAACCATATTGCTAGTGTGACGTAATTAATCAGTGGTCTAAGTGGATTGTGGTTAATCATTAGATGACGACAGATGCTGAATAATTTGCTATATTTTCTTCTTTATCATACATATTCCAACGTCACTAGCAGTCCCCACTTCTATGAATTATATAATGATAGTCAAGAATATCGTCGCTCTTGCAAGCCCTTATAGTGACCTCACCTTCACATTTTACTTCTATGTAAAATTAGATTATACAATGACCATGAATTAGTTACGTTATAGAATCATTAATCAAAGTTACAAGTTGTCAAAATAGGCTTTTTCTTTATTATTATATATAGCACTAAAGAATTGAAAACTTGTTTCATTGACACAAAGAAATTTAAACAAATTTTAATAGTATCATTTCACCATTTATCAATTTTAATGATAAAATTATCCTTATTTTAAATTGTTGAAAGACCGCAGAACACCACTGTTAGTTTACAAAAGCGTCGAATTCGACACCTTCATGAAATCTGGTTGCTTCCACGAATAGACGACAGTTCAACTGGAGTTGCATTGATTTGACTGGGTTTGATAGAGAAACAAAAGTTGCTGATGGGATAGAGTTTCAGAGGGCAAACTGAGTTTGAGTTCATCATATATCCATTTTTCGAATTTGAGTTCATATCTTCCCAAATGTGAACAGGAAGAACAAATGGTATTTCTCTTTGGTCAACAAGAATATCTTGAAGTTTAGTTTTTCATGAAAAAAACGACAACACTGTAATGAAGAAGAAAGTGTTAAAAGTTTAGTTGTAAGTGGGTTGAAGATCTGAGTTGCAACAGAAATGAAGAATATGATAAATTGAAATCTTTTTATTTTTTTAATGAAGGATATTATTGACTTTTCAGTTAAATATGTGTTAATAAAACTCAGTTTAGTTTTTTTGTGTTAGTCAAACAAGTGTTCAGTTCTTTAGCTTTATATGGTTTTCACTTGTGAAAATTTATGAACATTACAAGATTGGACAAATATATAGTACAAATATATATTTTGAAACTAAATATAATATATATATATATATAAATACATATAGTATTAAGATGATACGTATGATAAAGAAACTTGCAAGTTGGTTATATGTATATATAATCAAAGGAAGTGGTGTATGAATAGAAGGGGCATATAGCAGAGACAAATGAGGGGGTCAATGATGATTGGATGGGTAAACGTAAATTGGAAGAGGAAAATCGAGGGTGTATAGCTTATGGAGATATGGAATGGGCAAACTAAAACTAAAGAGATGGGGAGCCATTGTCATGGTAAATTGCTAATCTTATTTGTTGTGTCAAGTGGATGTGCCGTGGGGTCTTGAATCTTTATTAATTTGTAAGCATTTACGGTCTACCTCTTTACCACCTTGTTTAGTCTAAATTTAGGCGAATCTATTTGTCAATGTTTTTGGGACCACTAGGACGATTCAAACAACAAGTGACATATGCTCTTCTTGTTTTCAATCCAACCCTTAATTACTTCCTCAATTTGTTCCAACTCTACAGTCATGCCTTGGCATTATATATGATTCGGATTTTAGATTCTTCACCCATATATACATACCCTGAATAAGATTTGATTTATTTGCTTTCACTTCTTGTTATGCATATGTACAGAATAATATATAACATAATCATTAAAAATCAAAGTAAATTTTAAACATGAAATACAACTAACAATTGAAATAAATAAATAAATCTAGACTTTTGTTTCATTAGGTTGGCCAACCATAAACATATGAAAAATGATGAGAAAGACACTTTTATAAACTATAATAAGAGGCATGTTATATATATATACGCACGAGCGCACACACACACATATATCAGTGTTCCAAAACTCGCTACTTATTACTCGATCAACGAGACGACAAGTAACAAGTACTCAGTTACACAAAGAGTACTCGGCAAGTATTCGGTTTAACCATCGGTCAATGGTTAAACAGTTGACCCATGGTCAAACTATTAAAAAAAAAATCAAAGTTTTCTATAGGATCAAAATACATTTATATGATCATAAAATCTCATGTTCTCATCAATGTAACAAAAGTACAAAACCCTAAATAAATATGACTAAGAGTTAAGAGTTAAGACATGATCAACTCTAAAATCCAAATTTCTTAGACAATTATAGCTTGTATAATTAATCAATCATCAATTCATCATCCCTAAACAAATATATGCAAAAAAAAAGAGCGTTGAAAGCAAGCCAAAAAAAAAAAAAAAACTCACAATGATCCTAAACAGAGACGGTGATAGAGACGACAACGCTGACAGTGAGTATGATGAATGACAGCAAACCCATAAGCAGAGAACATGGCAATAGTGCACCGACAAAACAGAAATGGAGAAGAAATGAAGAAAATAAGGATAAGGTAGGGCAACTGCCTAGTTTTGTATGTAACGCAAAAACAACATTGTTTTGACACACCAAAATGACACCGTTTTGACAAAAAAAATTTCAAAAAAAAAAAAAAGCTAGCTGAGTCAGCCTAGTACTTGACTAAGTTGGTCGAGTTATTACCAAACCCAAGTTGAACCCTCAATCTAGGATTTATCGAATTAGTGACTGGCCAAGCGACGATTTCTCATCAAGAAATCTGTCAACTTGATCGAGTTTATAAACCATGATATATATGTATATAAATTTATGGTTGAGACAGGTCTACGGATAAGTCGAGATTAAGTAAGGTTTGATTTCGTGGTGTGGCTCGGGAGCAGCTCTTAAGCAGGAAAGCCCACACAAGGTAGAGGGATAACCCACAAAATTTTATATGATGGGGAAGAAGTTGCCTTGGATGAGAGTTGAACCAAGACCTTGAGAGACACAAAGATGGTGGCTTTACCAACTACGTCACGCCCAACTCTCTAGACATGTTTTATATTATAACATTAATTCTAAGTATTTTAAATATTTTATGTTTAGCAGAACCTAAAATATTTAGCATAGAATACTTAATACTAGATAGTTAGCATAAAATATGCTATATTTAGCATTAATACTAAATATTTTGTGTAGTAATTTATAATTGTTATATAAGTGGAACGCAAAACATAAAATATTTAGCATTTCAAAATATATATATTTTATGTTTATGTTTTACATCCCACTTATATGACAATTGTAAATTAATATACATAAGAGTGGTGATATTTCCACATATTAAAAATTGTATATACACCCCTTTTTATATTTACATCCCATTAAGATTTTTAAAAATTAATATTCTACAAGTACATTCTATGGATTATCAATTATATTTATTCACCTATTTACTTTTTAAATATTATAAATAAATAATTATAAATATAATTAACTAAAAACATTAAAAAGTCAAACTTTCTTTTTGATGCTTGTTTTAATGCTATATTTCATGTTCATGGTATTCATCTTATGTTCACTCTCATTTTACGTGCATTTTCGTTGGAAAATTGGAGTGTTCAAATTTAATTATAATAATAATACTATCATCTTTTAATTAAAGTATTAATAATTTGATTTAAAAGTAATATTAAAATATTAAAAATGTATAAATTAAGGGATGTACATACGACTTTAAAGGAGTGGAAATATTACCACTCAACACATAAATGATTCTACAATAAATTATATTATGTATCATTGGGCTTTCAACCTCAATTAATTTTGTTGCGAGGTTAAGCCCATGGGCCTTGTATCAAGTAGATAACTGGGTTACTTCAAACTGAACCCATTATAGATCTTTTTTTTTTTTTTAAACAGAACCCATTATAGTTTCTAAAACGATAAAACTCGAAATTTTAAAGTTGGGGACTTATTTGTTAGTTTGTAAATTTTATCAAGAAATATATTTTTATAAAGCATTCTAAATCTTTTAGTTAAAATTGGGTAACATGAAAAAAAAGTTGTTTAATATGTTTATTATAATCATATTTTGATACAAATTTAAATCAAACCCATATCAACTAAATGTATGTGTGTGTATTAATATGTAAAGATTATCATCAACAAGTTTTATACATTTATTAAAATATGAAGAATATAATTCATATATATATATATATATTGAATTATTAAAAATTTGATAGTGATCAGGAGACATGATCCAGCCCACACATTGATATGTGTATGAGAGGTTTACTACCAAATCGCCTAGTCCTCCAATTTATAAAAAAAAATAATAATAAAATAAAATCTAAATTTATATGGCTAAATAGATTTATTAGTTCAGATTTTTGACGTAAAATAGACTACCGATTTGCCTTAACGGTCGAAAAATGCTTTAAAATAGGTAAAGTCATTAATTATAAAACAACTAAGAATTTTATTGCCTTGCCTTATTAGTATCGCACACTTTAGTGAGTGGCATTTGCATGAAAGGCAACTGTCAGATGAGGAGAATGGACTAAAGGCAATATCAATACCATAGGTGAGCTCTCATGTTTTAAGAGAGAACTGTTTGTCTCATTCTAAAAGTTGGCCAAATTAACTCTCACCACAAACAAACTCCTCTCTGCTAGTTGTAGTCTTTATTGTTTTCTTCGCTTTTTATTCTGATAGAAAAACTTTAACTATTAGACCATTCCTGAATCAAGAACATCACCAACATCATTTCACTCTCTCTGTAAGACTCTGATCTTCATGGCTTGTTTCATCTTCAAAGGTATGTTAATCTACCTGTTTATCTTATTCTTTGGTCTTTTTTTCCCCCATGCATATTCTCCATTAATGTCTTCTTTTAATTTTAGATTATGTAATCCTTATCAATGCATAAAATCTAACATTATTTTCTTGATTAATAATGATTTTGATGTTGTCGGAATAATAAAATCACGATTTGGCATTAATTATGTATTAATAAAACGAAAATACATCCAGATTATAACAATAACAAAACGAGATTAAGATCATGATAATAACGGAAGTAAGTTCAGATTGAAGGTGGCTATGACCCTTTTGGCCTCACAAAGTTGAGGTCGCAGATGGTTGTGAACCCTTTGGGCCCCACAATCTATTTTTAGTATTAAAATCACGATTTGGGGTGACAAAATCATGCCAAATCGTGATGTTCTTGGAATGATAAAATCATGATTTGGGGTTAATTACATATTAGTAATAACGGAATACATTCAAGTCATAAAAATAATAAAATGAGGTTAAGATCATGATAATGATGGAACTAAGTTAAGTCAAAAGTGACTATAATCCTTTTGGAGGTCGGAGGTGGCCGTGAACCCTTTAGACCCCATAATTATTATTATTATTATTATTTTTGGAAATAAGGCCCCATATATATATTTTTGGAAATAAGACCCCATAATTTATTTTTAACATTAAAAATATTAAAAATATAGATTTATAAGTTATTTTTATGCTATTTTGAAATGTCAAAATAGCTTTATAATTCCCAGTCTTTAATTTAAAAAAAAAAAAAAAAAAAAAAACCTTTATAATTGTCTACTCAAGTAACAAACTCCGGCGCCGACCGAGGCCGCGTGGACAATGGCTTCTTATCTCGGCTCACAATTTTCATTTTTTTCCCCTAAAATAACGAAATAGGCCAACGAACAGTAAAATAATAATAATAATAATAAATAGAGATATTCCAACTATGGTTGACACAATTTTCTTTTAATATAATAATTACTTTTTACTAATTTTACATAGAAATTCTAATTGTTTTGCTTCTCTAAATCATGTCTTCTTATGTAATTAATAATTAGTATCAGCCCTCCAGCTTATCGTTGGCAAGCATTCTTATTTTCTAATAATTAAAGAAAAAAAGAAATATAATTGTTGTATCTTTCTCTCTTTAGATTTCTCTCTCTATATACTCGTCCTTCTATTAACACCAGAATTTACGTTTTTCAGATCAAGAAAAATGATGAGGAGGAACGAGAACATGTTGATCGATGTGCATGACCATGGCTTTGCTACTGATGATAAAAAGAAAAAAGTGCAATGCTACCATTACAACAGGGTGGTGGGTGGCTTTTATCATCTCAAGTGCCACTTAGGTTCCTTACGCGAGGAGATGTGACGCCTTGTCCAGGAGTTCCTGCAGATGTCAAGGAACTCATGCACACCCAATTACTTAAGAACAGAAGAAAATCTCTTACCAAAGAAGTTGACCTATTGTCCCACCCAACTCTTCCTTTGAAGAGGAAACGGACCCCTGTCAAGGCTAAGCCTAAAAATGATGATCCGAGGAATGATATTCAAGTTATGGCTTCTACAACTGATGAAAACCAAGTGGCCACGGAGAGCTCCATGCAGACACCCAATACAAGTGGCCAAAATGAGGTGGAACCAAATCTTCAAATGGTAGAGTATGTGAACAAAGTTAGAAATTCTTGGCCAGTGGCTGGATGCAGCATCGTGGTTGAGGAATGGAGGGATGGAAATGGAAGAATCCTGGTTAATTTCTTGGTAAATTGCCCTGAAGGTACTATCTATCTTCGATCATATGACCTTTCTACATGTGTTGGCAGTTTTAAAAGCTTCAAAAAGGTATTAGAGGACATTATGGAAGATGTTGGGATTCAAAATGTAGTTCAAATCATCCTACCAACTGAGATATCCCAGATGAGGCCTGCCACCACAGATATCGTGAGAGAGCACAACAACTATATATGTTGGTCGTTGGATGCGTCTCACTACATAGGGTTTATGTTGGATAGAATTAAGACGAAAAAACCCTTTGGAGAGATCATAAACAAAGCCGACATTCTTACCGGGTTCATTCACGGCACTGAAGCTGTGTTGAACATTTTTAGATCGTTTTTTGATGGAAAGGACTTGGTTGCTAAGCCATACAAGATCAGTTCACTCAAGTGTTTGTTCACTTTGGAAAATATTGTGTCACTTAAGAATAACTGGAAGACCATGTTTGCTTCAGATATGTGGTTGATTTGCTAAAAGATAAGAGTTTCTGGAAAGGGTCCCGTTTATTATTGGCAGCTACTAAGCCACTTGTACGTCTTCTCATACCTATCGACGGGATTGATAAACTTCAAGTTGGCTTCATGTATCATAGCCTTATACAAGCTAAGAAGGAAATCGATAATCCACTTGGAAATAAGGCCTCCTATTACATGCCATTTTGGAATGTAATTGATGACGTATGGGACCAATATCTCCACAAACCTCTTCACTCTGCTGGCTATTATTTAAACCCTACTCTCTTCTACACAAAAGATTTTTATCTCGACGCTGAGGTTGTAATTGGTCTTGACTCTTGCATCGACAATATGGTTCAAGATCCGCATGTTCAAGTTTTGATACATCAACAGCTTGATGAGTATACACAAGGCAAAGGTGGTTTTACAAATGGCAGTACCATGCGAGGAATAAAAGATGTTTCCCCAAGTAAGGATGATGTCATTCACTTGTTTAATTAATTTGTTTTCGTATTGTTGATTGATACACTAACTTTTACTTTCAATTCTGAGTTGATGTGCGTGTGTGTATATATATATATTGTTATGAATATATCTCGGGCTGCATAAATGGACTGGTAAAAGCCTGGTAGAAATCCAACAAGCTGAATTCAATAAAGTAACCCAGTAGACGAAAACCCGGTTGACCAATATCAGACTAGAGTGAGCTCCTCAGATCGCGAAGACGAGCTCATATTGCCACTTACTCACAGGTCGTTGGCCAGTGTTACTCAACTCGCTTTATGCACAACTCGTTACTTAAGGCAAGATCTAGCTCGAGATCACTCAAGACAGGTTCTAGCTCGTTCAATGAATAGCTCGTTGTGGAAATCTTTCAGAAAGACAACAACCTAAATCAACTATAATTCTGTCATCAGAATTGGAAATAAATTCAAATTCAAATGTTGATAGATTTGATCCTTGATTCAACGAAACCAACTCCTGATTTGGTACAAACTGATTTTGGAAGGTGTAATTAATGCATGATTCTTTTCTGTTTTATTTCTACTCAAATTGTAATGTCCTTCCCTATAAATAGGGGCTGAAAATTCATTGTAATATATACTTAAATAATAATATACTGTGACTCTACCAAAATTATCAGAGAACATAGTCGTGGCCGTAGGCATCATTCTGGTCGAACCACGTAAAAATATTGGTGCAGTTTGTGTTCTACCTCTTTTTCTCTCTTGTTTTTTATCTTGTTTTCCATTAATTATAAGTATTGGGCTTTGAACTTTGGTCGACCAGATTTCACTATTGACATATATGTAGTCATATCATCATTAACATTATTTTTATGTTCTTTAATGAATTTTAACTACAGTTGAGTGGTGGTATCGCTATGGATCACAATACCCTGACCTGCAGAAGTTTGTCATTCGTGTACTGAGCCAAACTTGTGATGGTGGTTTAAGATACGGTCTCAAAAGGAGTTTAGCCGAGAAGCTTCTCTTAGCAAATCCAAAGACACATGATCCAATCGGGCAACAACGTCTGGAGGAGCTAACGAATGTTGAATGCAATATGCAGTTAAAAAACTCAAAATTGAAGTCATTTAGTGACATCTATGTGAGTCCTGAAGAGATGACAGCTGAGCCAGTGGAGTATTGGACCCAGGATGATGTACTTGAGTATGGATCTGACTCAGATCCATATTAGCCCACATGATGATTTAATATGCTTTAAATGTTTTTCTATAAATGTTTAAGAATGTTATGGACCAGAATGGATATATTGGTTTGATACATTTTCGTGCTTGTTAAGTTCTATATTTGTTTTCTAGACTCTAGTACTGGAGTATTTGTTTTTCTATGTCTGTATGTTTAAGAATGTTATAGACTAGAATGGACATGGGTTTGATGTTGGTGTACATTTTCGTGCTTGTTAATTTCTATATTTTCTTTCTAGACTCTAGTAGGTTTTATTTTAAAGAATAGTTTCCCTCCGTAGCTTAATATATCATGCATGTCTTAAAATTGCTTTTTAGGTGTCTGCTAGATGGAAATGTCATAAAAGTTTTATAGGTTCAAATGAGTGTATATGTGGAGACTAGAGAGTGCACGTCGAGAGTAGAGAGTGCACATCTAAGATGATTCAATGGCGCTTACTGGACCAGTTTTGTTGTTTGAAATAGTAGCTAGATTGTTGTCTATGTCACATCGTTTAAGGATGGTGGTGGAATTATCGAAATATTTAAAATAAATTTTGATTTTATTAAAATGTGAAATTGTAAGAAAAAGAAGTGATTATTTTAAAAATTAAAACAATTTTGTTGACGATCGGAATCGGTCCACACCGGTCGGGGGTCGGAACCTTGCCGATGGAACGATTTATGTGAGGCCAGCCCGTAGACCGTTGAACCCCTTTTAGCCTCTCACTGGGTCGCGTCCGGAGTTGAACTCGTAACCTCTTATAAGGTTTTTGAGTGCATAACTCCTACCACCAAGCTGACGCGTTTTTAATGTTGACGATCGGAATCGATCAACACCCGGTCGGGGGTCGGAACCTCGCCGACGGAACGATTTATGTGAGGCCGGCTCGTAGACCGTTGAACCCCTTTTGGCCTCTCACTGGGTCGAGTCCGGAGTTGAACCCTCAACCTTATAGGTGTTATTGATGCACAACTCCTACCACCAAGCTGACTCAGTTTGGTGGTAGGAGTTGTGCACCAATAACACCTATAAGGTTGAGGGTTCAACTCCGGACGCGACCCAGTGAGAGGCTAAAAGGGGTTCAACGGTCTACGGGCCGGTCTCACATAAATCGTTCCGTCGGCGAGGTTCCGACCCCCGACCGGTGTTGACCGATTCCGATCATCAACATTAAAACGCGTGTTTTTAATGTTGACGATCGGAATCGGTCAACACCCGATCGGGGGTCGGAACCTCGCCGACGGAACGATTTATGTGAGGCCGACCCGTAGACCGTTGAACCCCTTTTGGCCTCTCACTAGGTCGCGTCCGGAGTTGAACCCTCAACCTTATAGGTGTTATTAGTGCATCGGGGGTCGGAACCTCGCTGACGGAATGATTTATGTGAGGCCGGCCCGTAGACCGTTGAACCCTTTTTGGCCTCTCACTGGGTCACGTCCGGAGTTGAACCCTCAACTTTATAGGTGTTATTGGTGCACAACTCCTACCACCAAGCTGACTTTAATGTTGACGATCGGAATCGGTCAACACCGGTCGGGGGTCGGAACCTCGCCGACGGAACGATTTATGTGAGGCCGGCCCGTAGACCGTTGAACCCCTTTTAGCCTCTCACTGGGTCGCGTCCGGAGTTGAACTCGTAACCTCTTATAAGGTTTTTGAGTGCATAACTCCTACCACCAAGCTGACGCGTTTTTAATGTTGACGATCGGAATCGATCAACACCCGGTCGGGGGTCGGAACCTCGCCGACGGAACGATTTATGTGAGGCCGGCTCGTAGACCGTTGAACCCCTTTTGGCCTCTCACTGGGTCGAGTCCGGAGTTGAACCCTCAACCTTATAGGTGTTATTGATGCACAACTCCTACCACTAAGCTGACTCAGTTTGGTGGTAGGAGTTGTGCACCAATAACACCTATAAGGTTGAGGGTTCAACTCCGGACGCGACCCAGTGAGAGGCTAAAAGGGGTTCAACGGTCTACGGGCCGGCCTCACATAAATCGTTCCATCGACGAGGTTCCGACCCCCGACCGGTGTTGACCGATTCCGATCGTCAACATTAAAATGCGCGTTTTTAATGTTGACGATCGGAATCGGTCAACACCCGATCGGGGGTCGGAACCTCGCCGACGGAACGATTTATGTGAGGCCGACCCGTAGACCGTTGAACCCCTTTTGGCCTCTCACTAGGTCGCGTCCGGAGTTGAACCCTCAACCTTATAGGTGTTATTGGTGCATCGGGGGTCGGAACCTCGCTGACGGAATGATTTATGTGAGGCCGGCCCGTAGACCGTTGAACCCTTTTTGGCCTCTCACTGGGTCACGTCCGGAGTTGAACCCTCAACCTTATAGGTGTTATTGGTGCACAACTCCTACCACCAAGCTGACTTTAATGTTGACGATCGGAATCGGTCAACACCGGTCGGGGGTCGGAACCTCGCCGACGGAACGATTTATGTGAGGCCGGCCCGTAGACCGTTGAACCCCTTTTAGCCTCTCACTGGGTCGCGTCCGGAGTTGAACTCGTAACCTCTTATAAGGTTTTTGAGTGCATAACTCCTACCACCAAGCTGACGCGTTTTTAATGTTGACGATCGGAATCGATCAACACCCGGTCGGGGGTCGGAACCTCGCCGACGGAACGATTTATGTGAGGCCGGCTCGTAGACCGTTGAACCCCTTTTGGCCTCTCACTGGGTCGAGTCCGGAGTTGAACCCTCAACCTTATAGGTGTTATTGATGCACAACTCCTACCACCAAAGCACCAATAACACCTATAAGGTTGAGGGTTCAACTCCGGACGCGACCCAGTGAGAGGCTAAAAGGGGTTCAACGGTCTACGGGCCGGTCTCACATAAATCGTTCCATCGACGAGGTTCCGACCCCCGACCGGTGTTGACCGATTCCGATCGTCAACATTAAAATGCGCGTTTTTAATGTTGACGATCGGAATCGGTCAACACCCGATCGGGGGTCGGAACCTCGCCGACGGAACGATTTATGTGAGGCCGACCCGTAGACCGTTGAACCCCTTTTGGCCTCTCACTAGGTCGCGTCCGGAGTTGAACCCTCAACCTTATAGGTGTTATTGGTGCATCGGGGGTCGGAACCTCGCCGACGGAATGATTTATGTGAGGCCAGCCCGTAGACCGTTGAACCCTTTTTGGCCTCTTGGGTCACGTCCGGAGTTGAACCCTCAACCTTATAGGTGTTATTGGTGCACAACTCCTACCACCAAGCTGACTTTAATGTTGACGATCGGAATCGGTCAACACCGGTCGGGGGTCAGAACCTCGCCGACGGAACGATTTATGTGAGGCCGGCCCGTAGACCGTTGAACCCCTTTTGGCCTCTCACTGGGTCGCGTCCGGAGTTGAACCCTCAACCTTATAGGTGTTATTGGTGCACAACTCCTACCACCAAACTGAGTCAGCTTGGTGGTAGGAGTTGTGCACCAAAAACACCTATAAGGTTGAGGGTTCAACTCTAGACGCGACCCAGTGAGAGGCCAAAAGGGGTTCAACGGTCTACCGGCCGGCCTCACATAAATCGTTCCGTCGGCGAGGTTCCGACCCCCGACAGGTGTTGACCGATTCCGATCGTCAACAAATTTCAAAACCAACTTTATTGTTGAACATGCATTCTCTAATTAGTATTCTTTTCTTTATAAAGAATTTTGAATTAAGTTTGATTTCATGACATCTATATATATATATATATATATATATACTCAAATATTGGTTCAACTTCCTTTGTCATAATTATTATTTTTTTATTATTTAACACCTATAATGTAATGACACAAATCTAAAACATTGTTAAGTTGAATAAATACTTTCTAATTACTATCAAATTGACGATTGGTATAACCAAAATTTTTCTAAGTGAGGAAAACCTCAAACAAAAATAAATAAATAATTAATAAGAATTACTATATATACATCCACTCACAATGTTATTAATTATACTCAAATATTGTCCATGTTTTTGAAAGTGTAGCTATACAAATAGTAACTCAAAAGAAAAATAAAATGAGCAATAATATGGCGAGTTGATGGTTTGTAAGATAATGTGAATAACTCAAAGAAAAAGAAGAAAAAGAACAATCCAAAAGAAAATGATCTACGTGGCCCCTCTAAACTCGTGGCTTAATACTGTTGTATACCATAAACCTATCTATTTTCTACCTGAAAAACACACTCATCCACAATATATAGCAGTATATACAATACATTTGAAACTTAAATAAAAAAAAAATTGTGAAATAAATACACAAAACATACCCGGTCTTGTAGTAGAATCTAATCTGATCACCGATTGTTTAACTGAGGTCGGATTTCAATCACGAAATTAGAAAAAAAAAAACACAATCCACGGTATAGTTTGTCTTGCCTTTCTCTTTTTTTCTCTGTTTTCTTTACTTCTCTCACTGTTTTCGTTTTGATACTGGTCTACTTTTGTTATTACGGAAGCCAATTTCTTTATACAGTTTACAGAACATCCCCTTTATATATTTATGAGTGAGAGCAGTTTATCAATTAACTACTAACAACTGCATTAGCAGTTATTTGGTTTGATCCAAAAATAAAAACTGCCTTTTAGGTCTTGGATTCGAGTTTAGGTCATCTTGGATGGACCTGACCAAACATCCAATTAACCTAACATTTCTAACTCACACAAGATGAGCCAAATAGAATTAATAAAGAAAATACTGGTGACCCATTTATAATTAGGAGTATAGACATTCATACAGGCAAATATACCGTGTGACCTATGAACAACGAAATCTGTGATAGGACTTACTTTTTAAATCTCAATTGTATTTTTATACAAGAGATTATCAATTTATTCATTATTATGTCCTAGATTTAATAAAATTTTGTTTGTTTACATTTGATCCCTTTAACACATGTTTGATCCTCTAATACTTCATATAATTACAATTGTAATTCCAAATCACAATTTGTCGTCATGTAAATATATAAAAAATAAAATTCATTAAATCTTCCTATGTAACATGCTCTCCGGACATCCAGGTAACCCTTTAAATCTTATCTTTATGCACGGAATAGTAAAACTATTAAAATATTCGAATTCAGATAAGTAATTAAATTTTCGTAAAATTTTTGAATGGGTCCAGGGTAGGTTTATGATTTTAAAATTTTAAAATTAATTAAAACGAACGGACCCGGATAATTAGTAGAATACCAACGAAGTTTTCGAATTTGAAATTGGACTTTAATAAAATTTTCAGATGCACTCAAGAGGATTCCAAATACGAAAAACACATTTTAAGAGTTTGGAATGACGAAATAATTCAAGTGACAATGAGAGCGTGTGTGAATGACACTTGTAAAGTATGTGAATAAAATGGATGACAAGTGGATGAAGATTAAATGAGATGGAGGGACAAGTGGTAAGGTATTGATTAATTGATCAAATAATCAATTTAGTGTAAAGTTAAATTAAATAAATAAAAATGCATGAAAATTCCTCCACCACAAGTTTGGTCAACACCCACCTCTCTCATCCATTTTCTTTTTTCTTTTTTCTCTCACGGTCTCATTCTTTCATCTTCTCCTCTCACCCGAACTCAAAGCTCTCTTCCCTCATTCTTCCATTGCCGTCTCACCCGAGCTCTCTCTAGTCTCTCGTTCTCTCATTCTCTTCATCTCACGAGCTCAACTCTTTCATCCTAGCTACATCTCACGGTAAACTCATCTCTCTCTCGGTTCTCTTCTCCCTCTAGCTTGCAGTTTCACTCTCTTTCTCACTCAATCTCTTGGTTTTGAAGGGAGTATCAAGAATCAAGGAAGCTAGCATCAAAACAAGTTAGTTCAAGCAAGAAATCAAGTGAAACAAGCCAAAGTGACTCACGGCCAAGCAAGAGGGGTTGGAGGCCGAGTGCGTTCCATGGGGAAGTGATGGTGTTCTTGAGGAAATAAGACACTTTTAGGAAGATGGAAGTCATTTAAGAAGTGATTTTAGCGTTTTCGGAAGGTACGTTTTACTTTTTGAAAATTTTTTTTAAGCTTTCGAAAAAGATTTTGTAAAAGTATGTTTGGACTTTAGGAATTATAACCTCATTAGTGTGGAGGTTGGTTTGTGGATGAAATTGATATTAGATTAAATTCGAAAATGAAAAAACATGTGTATGTTAGATTCGGCTATTAAGGGGTGTTGTGGTTTAATTGGATTATTGATGGTTTTGATGCGTTTCAGATGTGTTTTGCATGAATTTAGTGTGCTTTGAATGCGTTGAATGTTTAAGAATGATGATTTTTGGATATGTATACATATTCGATCATAGGGGTATTTTGGTCAATTAAAATTATTTCGATCGTGGATGTGATTTTAGGGAATTTTTGAATGTTAGGATAAGCTCGGAAATCGAAAAAGAAATCATTGGACGTTAATTGATCATTTCGTGATTTAATATGTCGTAATCGCTCGAAAGCGATATTTAATAGTCGTAAATGAGATTGCGTTAATTCTTGATGTATTCGAATGTAAATTGATGTGAAAACATAAAAAGAATCGTGATAAGGCTATGTATGGAATTCAATCAAGTGAGGAAGTGTGGTTCGAAATTAGTCGTTTAAGTTCGTTCGCATGAATTTAATCTCAAATTGAAATGTTTATAGCATGTAAATAATCAAAATTATGAATGAATGTTAAATGTGAGTAATTGAAGCTAAAACGGATTAAAATTGAGTGTTTTGAGATATTTGATTGGTTAAGTATTTCGTTGGTTGATGTATAAATTTATTTACGTGCGAATTATGTTAATCGTAGCATAGTCTAAACATAGATTGTGGAATTGTATAGGTTATTCGGAGTCAACGTAAAATATTTCGTTGGTTAGAATAAATAACGAGCTAGGAATCCAAATGAGTGTTTTAACGAAAATGTTTTGAATGATTATTATTTCTATTCATATTGGAATTGTATGTTAATATCAATGTTCCAAAACTCGCTACTCGCTACTTGACCGGTGAGGCAGCGAGCAACGAGTACTCGACAACTCGGAGAGTACTCGGTTTGACCGTCGGTCAACGATCAACCAGTTGACCCACGGTCAAACCTGTAAAAAATAAAATTTTAAAATTTTATGTATGATTAAAATATAATTATATGATCATAAAAATACTTAAAATCAATCTCATGCAACCTCCAAAGCCACTTTAACATAATTACATAATTACAACTTTAAAAATTTCGGTAATATAACGACTATATTTTCAACAATTCCACCTGCAATACACAAAAATAATAACACTTCAAAAATCTATCATATCTAAACTACTTAAAACCTCCCATCCTTCTTTCATTCTCAAATACAAGTACACAACCAACATCATATATAATATGTAAACAATAACATAGCAAAAACCCAAGAATAAAATAGTCATCAAAAGAAAAAGTTTATGAAAATATGTTAAGGACTTAAGGCCCTAAAAATTATTAACAAGAAGTTTCAAAGTTTTGTCATTTACAAGCTCTTTAATGCTCATCAAGCAAAATTATTATTGGCTTATGTGATATATCAAACATATGCATAAAGATACTATTACAAAATTATCAACATTGTAAATTAAATATTAAATCTGTATCACTGCATTAATCACCAATCAATACTGTGTCTCATCACCCATGTAGCTTTGTACTAGAGGTACTATGATCGTGATCGACCATCACTACTAAAAGGTCAGCTTGTGAAGTAAAGGCTCTTGAACAACCAAAAAGTCATCAATGAAGGAAATCTAAGAAAACCCTACATTACAAAGATAAAGCCAACAACCCTCAAAGTTGATAAATCTATTCAATATCATATGTATCATATTGAAAAGAATGAAAAATTCATTTCGAAAGCAAAAAGAAAAAATAAAAAGAAAAAAAAAATGAAAACAAAAATATAAAAACTCACGGACAGAGACAGCAACGAAGGAATGACGGATGACAACGGATGAAGAGTGACGGACGACGGCGAGAAGACGACGGCAGTAGCTGTCACGCGACTCACGCTACCCACCAACAGCAGATGTAGAACCAGATCGGGACAGGAGAGGCGGAGGGAGAGCAGAGAGATCAGACAAAGAGTGTAGAAGAAAACTAAGATCTGCATTATATCAGACACCAAAACGGCATCGTTTTGGCATAAAATTTTTTTTTAAAAAAAGGGTCGACTTGATCGAGCCGAGCTGGCCCGAGTCGGGCCGAGTTGGGTCGAGTTTGCACAGGATCCGAGTTGAACCCCCCGATCTGGGGGTTCTCGGCTCGAAACCGACCGAGCGGCGAGAACTCGACCGAGTTTTGAAACCATGGTTAATATATATTTATGTTGTTGTAATTTGTAAATTGATTTTTATACAATCAACGAGTTTTTGTACGAGAACCTAATTGCATGAATTTTTAAAGTCTGCATGAAATATGAATTTTAAAATGAAAAGAGAGTGTTTGAAATGTTTTATAGCATGTGGTATGTCTCCCGTTATTTTCGATATATATAGAGTGCCTTTAAGCGATGTGTGATTCCGCTTGGGAGACGATGTAGGATTTCGATCCCTACAGGGTACATTTAAGCTAGCTTACTACTTGAGATGATATAGGATTCTGCTCCGTAGCGATGTAGGATTCCGCTACGTAACATCGGACACGTATGACTTGAGACGAGGTAGAATTTCGCTCCGCCATACAATATGGTCTGAGATGATGTAGGATTCCGCTCAACCATACCTTTATTTTAGAATACCATATGGATTGAAAATGACAGTGATTGATCTGTTTTATGTAAAAGTTTTTTGAAAATATAAATCGCCATCACTGATATGTTTTAATAATAAGAAAAGTGAATGACAATGTGTGAAATATCATGTCCCTCACATTTCATTAATTGAAAATCATTTGAGAGTAAATGTTGATACTGGAAAGATTGTTTTTCAATTTATTATTTCAAATATAGTTTATAAGGTATATGTTGTTGTAAATGATTATTCATGCTTTATTTGATATATGGTTCTCAAATTATTTAAGTAAATTCTTACAACATGACTTTAGTTACAAAATAAAATTATCAAAATGTTTTTAGGAAGGAAACTCTTAATATGGTTTAAATAGAAATACCTTACACTCACTGAGCCTATTTCGCTCACCGTTAGTTCATTGCTTTTAAATAAAAACCTCTCAGGATCAGGTACAGGTGCATACGCTCCAACAGTTGGGACTTCGCATCCGGAATAGATAGATTTTCATCCGGTGCAGCTGTGATTCTTTTAGCAATACATGTATGATGTTATGTTATAAATCATGTGAAATATTTTGTATGTAAATATACTCTCTTTTTTTATTATTTATGTATATATTCATGCATATCATGTTTTAAGACATGAAATTACTTTTAAAGTTGATACATGTTTGTGGATGGTTGTGAATTATGGAAAAAGGCTTAAGGTCCAGTAGTTGAGAAATGAATGATTTTGAAGTGTACAGGTCTTTTACATGTGATTTTATAGGATGGTATTTTCAGAAAAACAGTCATTATGTTGCCAAAATTTATATAAAACTATGTTTATAAATGTAAATTTTAAAATTGAAAAAGTTCCCATCCAAATTTCGTTGACAAATAAACTTTAAAAAGAGATTTTCTTAATATAATTTTAAAAAGGCTTAGCTTTACGAGAGCTTTTCAACCATAGGGGATCTCGACTGGAAGGTTACCGCGGGGTGTCAGGCGAGTTGCCTTGAGAATAGGAGTCGGGGCCCGTCATCCTATCTCACTTTCATCTCTCGGTCAACAAAAGTGACTGACATCATAGAAATGTCTCATAGGCCGCATTATTATAGCCATAAAAGATACACTAATGATAAAAGCATCACTCCGTTACTTTGAGATAAAGTGAATAGTCACCGAGGACATAAGTAGAAGTTTTTACAAATTTCAATGGAACTTATACAATGAGGAATTATGAATAAATTTTTTCATTTTCTATGTCGGTCACAATAAGCACACGTGGTATGAAACGCATGTTACAGTGAATCTTACCCCTCAATGAAGACGCGTATGTCTATTATATTTAGATTATTCACTGTACAGATCTTAGTTCAGATGCTCTCCTAACGTCTAACTTGAGTTTCTAAAAGACTTGCTTTCTAAGCGCCTCTTGTTAAAAAACTCACATTTGACTTAATCAGGTTTTCATTATGGTGGGGATATATCACGAGCGGTTCTATTATTGATGTTTAGTGTAGAACCTTATCTTAGCTATGATCAAGGCGACATTTCATATATTCTAAGTCCTTAAAATAACAAACTCCAATTTATTTTCTAAAATATATACGTCTCATCTTAGCTTGTCTTCCTAGCAACCAAGGTGACTGTACATGTAAGAATACCAGTCTCCAACTTGATGACATACTTTATATAATTTAAGTGAAATGAATATGTGCTAGTATTATGTAACGAATCTAATGTATTTATTCACAAATGGATATAGTTCAAAGTAACAATTACAACACTATAATCTATATAGACCTAAAGACCTAGCATGTGACTTTAAAAACATCTCTCGTCACAGTTTTTGTAAGCGGGTCAACAACTATCTAATGCGTAGTTATATATTTGATCATGCGTAGTTATATATTTGATCATTACATTTTTCTTTGTCACTATATCTTTGACAAAATTGTATTTAGTCTCTATATGCTTCGATTTACTGTGATACTTCGTATCTTTAGTATAGGCAATAACTGTCTGACTATCACAGTAAATGGTAACTGACTTCTTTGCATCAGCTTCTAAAATCATATCTTCAAAAAATTTCTTAAGCCACATTGTTTCTTGAACTGCTGATGAACACATTATAAATTCAGCTTCCATGGTGGACAACGCAATACATAAGTGTTTCTTGCTACTCCAAGAGATAGCACCTTGGTTGAGCAAAAATGCATAACCTGAAGTAGATTTTCACTCATTCAAGTCACCTATCCAGTCAGCGTCTGTATATCCAACTAAACGCATGTTACCACCTCGGTAGCATAGAGAGTAGTCTGTAGTTTCTTTCAGATATGCTAATATTCTTTTCACGGTGGTCCAATATTTTTTACCAAGATTGGATTAATATCTACTAACTAACCCAACTGCATAGTAGATATCAAGTCTCGTGTACGTCATAACGTACATAAGACTTTCGATAGCACTAGAATAAGGAACTCTTTGCATTTTTTCACGCTCTTGTGGAGTCTTAGGGCATATTTCGAGACTAAGAGTTTGTCTCTTCGAGATGGGAGTATCTATAGGCTTACAATCAGCCATATGAAATTATTCGAGAATCCTTTTAATGTAAGACTCCTGTGATAAAACCAAAATTCTCCTTGAATGATCTCTATTAATTTTAACTCCTAAAATATAGACAACTTCTCCAATGTTTTTCATCTCGAAGGTTGAGGATAACCATTTCTTTATGGTTATTATAAACTTTTTGTCATTTTCGACTAATAAAATATCGTCCACGTATAAGGACAAAATTATGAATTTGTTTTTTACCCGTTTAACATACACACAATGGTTCTCTTCTGTCATTTGGAATCCATAGGATATTACTGTCTCATGGAAACGAATGTACCATTGTCTAGTGGATTGTTTCAAACCATAAATAGATCTTTGGAGCTTACAAATATTTTGCTCTTGACCTTTTGAAACAAAATTTACTGACTGTTCTATGTAAATTTTTTTCTCCAGTTATTCATTGAGAAAAATTGTCTTTACATCCATTTGATGTAATTCCAGGTCCATATGAGCAACCTTACCACATGGGAGAACGTTTCTTTATAATCTATACCCTCTTGTTGAGTATATCATTTCGCTACTAATCTTGCCTTATACCTTTCTATTGAGCCGTCTACCCTACGCTTGATACAGAGAACCCATTTGTTTCCAATGGCTTTCTGATAAGGTGGTAAGTCAACCAAGTCCCAAATATGGTTGTTTTTCATTGACTCCATCTCTTCTTGCATAGCTTTAATCCAAAATTCTTTAGCAGATGAGTTAAGAGTCTCATTTATATTCTTTGGCTTATCACTATCATGTGAAGCAAGCATAAAAGATTCCCCTTCAATCTTAAATCGATGACGAGTAACAATTTTACAGTCGCTTCTATGAATTGATGATTTCGAGGGTACTAATTCATTAGTCTTTATGCTCCTACTTAGGGGTGGGCATCTTCAACCCAACCCGACTAACCCAACCCAACCCGATCATTTTTTATTGGGTTGGGTTGGGTTGGGTTACATCTTAAAAAAAATTGGATGGGTTGGGTTGGGTTGGGTTGAGTTAAAAAATTTTCAACCCAACCCAACCCGAACCCGACAAATACCTATCCCCAATTCTAAATCCAAGATTTTCTCCCTTTCTAGAAGAACATTTGTTCAAGATAAAAATGAAGGACAACCTTTATATTGAATTTACTCTTTTATTTATAATAATAGATCTTTATTTGTATTCATTTTATCTGTAATCAAATTACTAAGACTAAGAAAGTTATCAACTAGACCATTTGTGCATTTATGGTAAATTAAATCTAATTCAATCAACCCAACCCAATCCAACCTAACTATTATTGAGTTGGATTGGGTTAAAAAATTTTCAACCCAACTCAACCCGAACCCGAAAACGCCCACCTCTAGTTTTGTATTTGAAAGGGTTGATTAATGAGAATATTTTATATTTTAAAAAGGTGCCAACCCGATCAACTTAGCCCAACCCAACCCGATTATTATTGGGTTGGGTTGGGTTGAAAAATTTTCAACCCAACCCACGTTGGGTTGGGGGATTTTCAACCCAACCCAACCCAACCCGAACCCGAAAACGCCCACCCCTACTCCTACTAGGAACAAATGAAGGAGCTCTTTCAACAACTTTATCACTCCCACTAAGGATAAAGTATTTAAACAATTCTCTATCTACCTCTAGTTGAGTGTTCGAATGCACATCATCATAAGATTCGTTCAATTCGTAAAATTGAAAATCTTTTTCAACTTCACCCCTACTAGAAAATTCATTCTCCAAGAAATTCACGTCACGCGATTCCAATTCAATTATGCTTCCATCTGAATTTTCTCCTATGAATACATATCCTTTTGAGTGTTTAGAGTATCTAATAAAGATACATTTCTTTCCTCTAGCACCCAATTTTCCATATTTACTGGACAAGTTATGTACATATCCTGCGCACTCCCAAGGTCGCATATGGGTGAGATCTTTCTACTTGTCCACAATTTATAGGGTATGGAAGATACTGACTTGGTGGAGACTCTATTTAGAATATAAGCGACTGTTAGTAGTGCATTTCCCCAATAAGATATTGGGAGGTTCGCTTGTGCCATCATAGATCTTACCATCTCTAATAAAGTTATATTCCTTCTTTCCGCTACACCATTTTGTTGCGGAATCCTAACAATGGTCAATTGTCTAGAAATACCTTTCTCTTGACACAACATCTCAAATTATTCAGAGATGTATTCTTGTCCTCGATCAGTTCGCAGAATTTTGACAATTCTATCTAACTGATTCTCCACCATGTTAAGATATAATCTAAAACAATCTAATATTTCAGATTTATAGGAAATCAGATAAACATGATCATAATGAGTGTAATCATTTATAAAAGTTATAAAATACAAAGCACCACTTCTAGCTTTAACATTCATAGGTTCACAAATATCAAAATTAATTAATTGTAATGAATTCTCAACTCTAATTTCTTTTCTAAATGGTTTTCTAGTTGTTTTTCCAACTAGACAATTTTCACATAAAGACAAATCTATTTAATTGAGAGAACCTAAAAGTCTCTCTTTGGCCAATCTATTCATTCGATTTTGGCTAATATGCTCTAGTCTAGCATGCCAAGTATTAACATCGACGTTTGCAATGTCAAAAGAAGCAATTAATGAAAAACAATCATTATCATCATAATAACCATTCATATTGGTATTCAATACAATAAAACCATCCAATAAATATCCAGTGCTAATCCTAACATAATCTAAATAAATATTCATACAATCACTATGAAAGTTTAAAACATATCCTAATTTAAGAAGTATTGGTATAGAAACCAAATTACGTCAAATATTATGAGCAAATAATACATCATGAAGATAGAGTACTTGACCTCTATACAAAACAAGCTTGCAAGTGGTATTCACCTCAACACGTGAGTTATTCCTCACATATATCCATCTTGATCCTTGACTTATTCGACGATACTCCATAAACGCTCCTCGATCTCTAGCTACATGATCGATCGCTCCTAAGTCTACAGTCCATAAAGGACGAGATTTAGTGAGTAATACTGAGCTAGAAACATAAGCATGATTAAATATGTCGGAGTAATATTGTACATTTTCCTTTTTTTGCTCAGTACATTCACGAGCAAAATGGCCCAACTGGCCATAATTGAAATAGGTTATTTTGGTTTTATCCTTCTTAGCCCCAGCGCGTTTGCCTTTCTTGCGCTTTCCGGTCTCATTCTTCTTAAACTTGGAATTTATATTCCTTTTCTTGAAGTTCCTCTTCCATCCCTTGCGCTTAAAGCCTAAGCCTTTGCGCTTGCTGGATTCAGTCATGTAAAGTTGACCGGAAGCCTTAGCCTCTTCTAAGCGCTCGTTTTCCAATTCAACATGACGTGCAATATCATCAAATGTCTTGATGTTGTCATTAAGACTCATGTTGATCTTTATATTCTTCCAGTTAGAGAGAAGAGACCGGATCACAGCCTGTACTTGCTGCTCATCAGTGAGATTATGCCCAGTAGTCTTAAGCTCACGAATCATGTTTGACATCTCTCCAAGGTGCTACCTTATAATATGATTCTGGCGATTCCAATAAGTGTCAAACTTAATAGTGAACCTCCTCAGCTTAGTGGTTGAAGTACTACCATATTTGTCTTTCAGGGTCATCCACATGTTTTGGGCAGTCTCATAATCTTCATACATGCACATGAGATCATCATCCATGTTGCTCAGGATCGTAATCCGAGCAATGCTATTCTTTCTTTTTTCCAAGTCTGATAGATCTCCATATCTCTTTTGCATTGAGCAAATGTACCTGACTGGGGCATTACCATAGTGTTTGTCAGGGTCTCAAAAGCATCATGCTTTTCGAGAATATACTGAATTTTTCGGTGCCAGATATCATAATTGTCACCATTCAGTTTCTCTCCCTTATTTAGTTCAACAATTATATTCTTTGAAGTTGAAGCCATTTCCTAAAATGATATCCATTTCTATTTAGAAACTTACTATCTATATCATTCTATATATATACTAGCACATCTACTATCATTTCACTATAATAATGCAGCAACCATACACTCATAAATATGAAAAATGAATCCTTGGATAGGAATCGAAAAGGTAGTTAAGCCGATTATCATCATCTACTTCCAATTATTCACTAAACTATATTTATAAGTGTATTTGCGCAAAACAATCATAATATCATTCCTTAATGTGATTAGGACACCCACATAAATATCATTATACATAGTGTTATATGAATAAAACAAGATTTTATAAATGATAAATAAAGAAATACACTATCCATAAACTATGCATAATCTGAAATATTCAACATAAATAAAAACACTATATCTAGAAGGCACATAATCTGGAGGCTCAACGCCCTTCTCCTCATTAGATATGACAATAACATCGGTAAGATAATCAGAAGGCACATAATTCGGAGGCTCGACGCCTCTTCGTCATCAGATATGACTATGACATTAGTTGGATAATCAGAAGGCATATAATTCGGAGGCTCGACGTCCTCCTTGTCATCAGATATGACTATGATAACGTCTGGATCATCAGGAATATCAATGATGTCGGGACTCTCAACTATCTTGATGACTTCCTCGACTTCCTCATCAGAATCAGTAAAGTAATGAATAACACGATAGACTATCTACAAAAATTTATCATGTCAAACATATTAAATAATTTAGTATAACTAACACTAAATATAATGATTAAATTTTATTAATTCAATAGGTTAATAAAAGAAATAAGAATTTAATTTAATTTAATTTAATTTAATAAAAATTAATTTTTTTAAAAAAAATTATATTCCGATGACTGGAACCGCCGTCGTCGGTAGCGTGTGAGGTTCACGCACCGGTGCCCCTCGCGGTCATGCGTCAGCAGCCGTAGGCCACCAGCTACGCATGCAGCGTAAATGCCAAACAGCAATCAATCCACTCGCGACACGTGGCTGACTTTGGCGCGTCCACACGTCCTAACACGTGGCTTAACTATATGCTTCCACGTAACTTGTTGCATGGCACAACCTGGTTTGTCTATTCCATATGACACGTGGCTACACCAGATAGTGCCACATCTCCCACACATGTCTTTACTAGAGTGTAACATGTCGTGATATGTGGTCGAATCGTATTATGCCACATATCATACACGTGGCTCACCCTGATTGGTCCATTTGGTCTCCACGTGGCTCCATCAAAGACTGACATGTGGCTATATGATGTGGTCTCTCGCCTGGATGCCACGTGTCAAGACATTGTTCATCTTCTTCACCTGTTTGAATGCATTTTTTCAGAAATTTCAATTTTCAGGGGAAATTTTAAATGCGTTTTTCTCACTCGTTTCTCATCCAAATTGCTCATATAATACACCGTTGGAAAACTCTTTTTAAGCCCTTTTTAATGGTATAATAATTACCCCAAAATAATGAAGCTTACTAATATTAAATACTAGGAACAGTTTTGGATTCATCCCACTGTTCTTCAAAAAATAACATTCTAAATGCTTTAAACTCGACGTATAATTAAGTTTCATGTAATTTAACATCATTCCACCAGCAAACAACATAAACAAAAGCTCTTATACCAATGAAAAACACACTCATCCACAATGGTAGTATATACAATACATTTGAAACTTAAAAAAAAAACTGTGAAACAAATACATAAAACATACTCGGTTTTGTAGTAGAATATAATCTGATCATTGATTGTTCAACTGGGGTCGGATTTCAATCATGAAATCGAAACGAAAACACAATTCACGGTATAGTTTGCCTTGCCCTTTTTTTTTTTCTCTCTGTTTACTCTACTTCTCTCACTGTTTTCATTTTGATACTGGTTTACTTTTGTTATTACGGA
Source organism: Litchi chinensis (assembly GCA_019925255.1). Lineage (NCBI taxonomy): Eukaryota > Viridiplantae > Streptophyta > Magnoliopsida > Sapindales > Sapindaceae > Litchi > Litchi chinensis. The sequence continues at coordinate 24,296,902 of CM034473.1, forward strand.
AGCCAACTTCTGTATACAGTTTACAGAACATCCCTTTTATATATTTATGAGTGAGAGCAGTTTATCAATTAACTGCTAACAACTACATTAACAGTTATTTGGTTTCATCCAAAAATAAAAACTGTCTTTTGGGTCTTGGATTTTAGTTTGGATCATCTTGGGTAGACCCGACCCAACATCCAATTGACCTAACACTATCTATGTTTAAGAATGTTACAGACTCGAATGGACAAACCTATATTTTTGTGCTAGTTAATTTCCTTTCTGGACTTAACTAGCTATTTGTTTCAAAGAATAGTTTCCCACAAAAGCTTAATATATCATTTTCATGCATGTCTTGAAGTTGTTTTCTTTGTGTAACCTAGATGGAAATGTCATACAAGGTTTACAATTTGAAATGAATGTATGTGGAGACTAGAAAGTGCATATCCAAATGATTTGTTGTTTTGTTTTTTGTTTTTTTTTTTGTTGTTTTTTTTTAATAAATAGTTTTATTGTTTGGAGTAGAAGGTGGTGTTCGCACCATTTTTTAAAACGGTTTTCTATTTTCAAAAACGAAAAGAGCTTGAAAATGTGTTTAACAATCGTTTTCAAAAACATGTTTTTGGGAATGAAAAACATGTTTTCAAAAATTTGGTTATGAGAGTGGAAAATGATTTTTTTTTTCCCATTTTCCATCGTTTTTAAAAAATGATCCAATTGAATTGTTAAAAAAAATGATAGAAAAACACAAACACCGTCGTCGACCATCAACCGCAAAATTAATCTGGTTGACAACTAAATCAGTATTTGGTTCATTCACAAAAATAAAAAAACATAAATGTAAATAGATGAGAGACAAAGCAAACTGTGAAGATATGAGAGAGAGAGAGCACCAAAATACAAACCAAAAAGCAGTGGAGACTTTGGTGGAGCATCACCAACTGCTCGAAAAAGAAGACCTAGAAGAAGAAGACAATGACGACGAAGACAAAGAAGGAAGCTTTGGTAGTGCATCACTGAAGTCACGAAGTGGGCGAGAGGCAGTAAAGGCGGGACAAGTGAAAGAGCAATCAGGCGAGGGAGAAAGAGAGCAGTTGGGTAAGGAAAAGAGAGAGGTCTGCAGAGAAGAAAAGGCGATGGAGATTGGAGAGAGAAAGTATGTTGAGGTGAGAGAAAAGTGAAAACTCAAAAGTACTTTTATTATTATTTTTATTATTTTTCATTTTCCAAAATAGTACCAAACTCCTTTTTATCATTTTTCGTTTTTGAAATAAATTTGAAAATATGCTACCAGACGTAGTACTGTTTTTGAAACATGTTTTTTGTTTTTGAAAATAATTTTCTAAAACATCATTTTAAAAACGTATTCAAACGCACCCGAAGATTGTTGTCGATCTCACATTGGTTGTGGATGGTTGTAGAATTGTTGTAGATTTTATAGTAAATTAAATTTTGAAACATGAAATTACAAGAAATGTGAAGCGAAGTGATTATTTTAAAAAATAAAAGATTTTGAAACCAACTTAATTTACTATTAAATATGCATTCTCATAATTTATATATTATTCTTTTTTTTTTTTCATATAAAGAATCCCGAGTAAAATTTGCTTTTATGACATCTACACTTCTTCCAGCATGTTGGCAATATACTTATGTATAATTTCTTGCCCTTCATATATAGTTTCCCTACCTCCCCCAAACATACATACACACACACATACACACATACATACATATATATATATATATATAGTGAAATATTATTGGAAAATTTCATATTACATTATCATATCATAATCAAATATTAGCTCGACTCTTTTTGATATGCCAGAATTGTATATTTAATAACACCTTAAGGTATTATTAACTGTAAATTGGTGTTCTCTAAAGATTAGTGCTCTCTAAATTATCAAAGGTGATTTAAGATATACTGCCAATAAATTGTGTTGTGGTATAACCAAGAAAAATATTCAATGAAGACAACTTCAAACAAAAATAAATAAATAAAGTTAATAAGTGTTATGCCCAAAAATAGCATTTGGGCCAAAAACCTTTCAAGACCTAACAGGCCGACGAGCCCAAAGGGTTAGCTAGGAAGTGAAGTAATGCAAAATCGATTAATCGTAAGACACGTTAGTAGGTGCCATGTCAACATGAACACTTAACAAGTTCAATCATGCTAAGACAATAAGTCAGTTTGAATTGACCAACACGCTTGGAAATTAGCTCGAAGGCATATTGGCATAACAGCATGCAACACACCATCAGCTGTCAATTGCATAAACAATACAGGTTTCTAGTAGCGGAAAACTTTTTGTAGCTAGCTAAAATTAGTATATTTCCTTATTTAAGTAAAATCTTTGGAAAAAGAAATAAAATTCCATCAAACAGAAAGATCCTTATAATGTGTAGATGACTTTTTGAAACAAAAAATTGTCAGAAGTACACTTTGATTCAAATATGAATATATTAATTGTAGTTTCATATAAAATAGGAAGAAGGATCTCAATCTTTCTTATATTTTAGTTAATCATAAATAAACACAAAACCCTAACATTATATAAAGAGGTTCATTAGCATGCACGTAGATCTCCTTGTCCCTTGTTCACCTTTAGCAAAAGCTCCGTTAAAGTCTAGTATTTTCTCTTTATAAGTAACATAATCATGGACGTGGACATCATTCTAAAGGGTCAAACTATGTTAAAAATTCTTTCACCTCTTTCCTCCCATTCTTACATATTTATTGTTTTATTTGTTGATGATTATCACGCTAAATCGCTTATTACTCACTTTCAATTTGCATCAATTCAGGTGTTTGATGCCACCGATAAAAATTACTATGCATCCACTCACAAATCTATATTTGCTTTCTAGAAGCTATTTGTTTTTCAATATATGTTTAAGAATGTTATGGACTTGAATGGATATGACATTGGCAATTGCCACATTTTCGTCCTTGTTTAATTGCAACGATTAAAGGTTTGCAAATTGACAACTTTAAGCCCTTAAGAAATGGTAATTTAGCCCAACATATATGGCATGGGTCGAGTAAAATGGACTGGACTTCGATGATGATCCATTTTGACTATGGACCAGGAAAGATATCAATCCAGAACAATTTTAATAAAAATTTTTAAAAATAAGAAAATACTGTTAAATTTCAAAAAAAAGGAAAAAGGAAAAAGAAAAGAAAAGAAAAGAATATATGTTAAGATATAGTGAGATCGAAATTTTAATTTGAGGTTTTCTTCATGAGAAAGACGATGAAACGAGAAATTCCAAGTTAGAATAGGATAATGAGGTGAGGATGGTTTTGAAAGAAAGGGATAGTGGTGGTTATTTGAAATTTGAAATTTGAAATTCGAAATTAAAATAAAATAAATTAATGGACATTTGTGTTTGTCTCATCAAAATAATAAAATCCAAATATAATTAGAATATAATAATGAGACAAATGAAGTAGGTGAGTCAAAATCAGAAGAGATAACAAGTTATTATTATATAAAATAAATTATTGTCTAGTTATTTAATGTTTCTAATCCAGTTGAAATCTGAGTTGCTCAAGTCAACTCGACCCGACTGTGTATCTTTGTCGTTTGAATCTACCACATTGTGCTTGCGTGTGAGGTGACCATCACAAGCCCAAAAGGAAGAAGAAGAGAAGCAATTTCAAGTTGACGTGTTAAGGTCGGTTGTTTCTCTTTTTTAACTTGGTATTCAATTAGTGTCTGTTTGAAAATGGGGTTGTGTTTGTTTTGTTGTCTACTGTTTGTTTTAGGAGTTGAGCGTTTTGAAAAAGGAAAAGGGACCACTTAGATCTGTCCTTTGGATTGTTCACTTCATGATTGCCCTATAGTGCTATTTTTATTTGTTTTGCTTTTGTAACACATCAACCTTTTTTGTCCGAGATTGTTAGGAGCGTATGCAACTGAAACCTCATTTCATTTCAATTTTATTTTTACTCACTAAGCTGCAAAAGCAACCACTTTATGACTTAACACGAGCGTTTTGTCTTCAATTCCATCAAGGCTTCTTTTCTTTCTGTGCCCCCGGCCCCATGAACTGTAGATTAAAACAAGTCCATGTCTCTAATTTCCTTTTTGGAGACAATCATGGCCTCATAATATTGATGCAAGTAGAAATGTAAGTGATTGCTTTGCTGCTACTAATCCCTCCCACGTACAATTTCTTGTTGGTTAGCATTTTGAAGCTTACCACCACTTAGAGTTGTCTTTTTGTCTGGTTGTTTTGAGAATGACTGGTAGCTGTGCATTCGTGATTTTGTTTGTCTTTATTCATATGAGTTCACAGGTGCCACAGTGCCTTTTTCTCAGTATAACTCTGCCCTGCCTTTCATTCCAGATTTTCTTACATTTCACTCACCATATTTTTCATACTTGGAGCCCCCTTTATTGCGTAAAGAAGACAAAGCTTTGGAGAATTCCAGGATTTGCTTTATGTGATAAATGCCAAAGCTCACCTTCTCAACATGTGTGACTTGCCGCTTCCCCAATCTGCATTTAACTTGTAAGCCTGCTTTCTTTCTTTCTGTCGTTTTCAATTGCATCAGTGTTTTTAAGGTCTAAAATGTTACTGTTATCATTCACAGAAATTATTCAATCTCCCAAATTTCCTGTTCCGGCACAACTTACTATGATTCAGATTCTCAGTTAGAGATTGTGGATGAGCATTGCCGTCAAGATGCAGCCTTGGAGGTTTGTTCGGGTACTCATGTCTTTTTAGTAAATCATAAACTTGGGGTGTTGATGTTGATTACGATATGCATAACTGGGCCAAGCCATTCAGTCCACAAATTTATTTTGTTAGTTCATTGTTTTTTCTTCTGTTTTCTTTTCAGCATCTGATTAATAATTGAAGTGAGTTGGTTAGTTCTAACATTTTGTTTTGACTTATTTAGGGGTTAGATTTTCAGAGATTTTCTTTTAATTGACTACTTCAATATTGTCCTGGTACTTGTTAATGGAAGAAAGTAGAGCTTATAATTTGAGTGTTGAGGTACCATACGCTGGTTTGCATGGGGAAAGGGTCTCATCTTAAAACCTTTTTATTGATTACGATATGCATAACTGGGCCAAGCCATTCAGTCCACAAATTTATTTTGTTAGTTCATTGTTTTTTCTTCTGTTTTCTTTTCAGCATGTTTAATAATTGAAGTGAGTTGGTTAGTTCTAACATTTTGTTTTGACTTATTTAGGGGTTAGATTTTCAGAGATTTTCTTTTAATTGACTACTTCAATATTGTCCTGGTACTTGTTAATAGAAGAAAGTAGAGCTTATAATTTGAGTGTTGAGGTACCATACGCTGGTTTGCATGGGGAAAGGGTCTCATCTTAAAACCTTTTAATTGATTGTGATTAAAAACTAGTTATATTATCAGTTTTCCCCTAGTTGTTTTGGAATTGATGAATTTGGAATGATTTCTTACCATCTAACTAGTTGTTATTGATATTCTCTATCATTCTTTTTGTTTTCAAAGTTGTCTGGTGTTGACAGTATATTTTGTAATGTCTTTAGGTATGGAACTATACTGAAGAAGTTGAGAGTCTTGGATTCAGTCCTAAGAGCGCCAACTCTTACCCTTATAAACTTCAACTTGAGCAGGATGTAAGCTTCTTATTCTCAACATTTACATGTAAAAGCTTTAGAATTGGGTTGACCTGAAATTCATATTTAGTAGTAGATATGGCTTTAGTTGTAGTATGCATGGTGGCAATAATAGTTATGGGATCATTTGGTTGCTGAGAAGAGTTTAAACATCCAAGCTAAATTCATGGCAATTATGTAATATAAACTATCAAAACACAATTTAGAGTGAGACTGCTTTTGAGACTGATATATCATAGTGCCACAATCAGTCATAAATATAATTTCAAGAGAATTGTGTAAACCGTTTTCATCCTTCACACTGCTTATCTTTCCATGGTTTTCTGATCCATTGGCCTAGTAGGTAGTGCTTATGTAATGATTAGTAAGTGCCTTGTCAAGATTGAACTGGATATCAAGTCATGGATTGTTAGAGGCTCTAGATTAGGGAACCTCAGTGGACTCCTTGTCAATTTGATGATTTGAAGAGTAGTGGATTGCTAGAAGCAGAGTATTAGAGTGATGTACAGAGAATGGTTACAGGGCACGGTGAATTTGTAGTTTGACAAAGCAGAGTCTCAAAATGTTGAAAGGCTACTGTTGCTGCACTGCTCTGCATCCTCATGCTCAAGATGGTATTTGGCATATATTTAAGTTTGTTCTCCCATTTCTATTTGATTTATTTAAGTGTTGGGTCTATAAAAGTGGCATACAATCTGTCGATGCATCAACACCAATTGTAGTGTGGAAAATTATAGAAAATATTCAGTACAGAGCTCATGAGGTCCCTCCTCAGTTTCTCTCAGTGTAGTATCATATATGCTTGCTATCTTCTAAGAAAAGCTACTGCCATCATTACTGGCTTTTAGATGACATATGCTTCTTGGATTTACTGCTTGGAAGCATCTTACCCAATTTTAGTTTGTTGCTTGGTTTCATAAAACTAAATGTAGAACCTTGTTTAATGTAACTGTACAGTATTGTTAAATCCACTTGGTGGTGTCATTGTAACAGATTCAAAGATTGCAACAGAAGCTGCAAGAAGAGGTGGAACTGCATGCAACTCTAGAAAATGCAACTAAGAAAAATGCGGCGAAGTTATCTAGTCTATCTTGCCTCCCACACCATGTATGCTTCTCTTTTATTATTTTATTTACTGTGGTCACTACCAATTTCATGTATTTATAGTGATGAAAAAATTAAATTCATTGAATGTGAATAAGACAACTTCGGACTCTGATACTTAGAAAAGTAAATCTTTTTTTTTTCCCTTCCTTTCGTTTTTTCCTTCTGTAAAACCAAATTTAATTCACTATGTTATGAATTTACTTATAAAAGCAGTCTTCTCATATTTGTACAGGCTCAGGAGCTTCTTTCCAATATTGCAGTATTAGAGACTACGGTTTCAAAACTTGAACAAGAGATGATCTCTTTGCATTTCCAGCTTAGTCAAGAAAGAAATGAACGCAGGCTTGCTGAATACCATTTGAAGCATTCATCTTCTCTATCATTAACTAGCTGTTCCTCTGACAATTTGAAAACGCCAGTAAATATTCTGTTTATTTCCACATATATATGCTTTACTAATTAAAACAAACCTTGTAGTCTCTAAGTTCTTAAGTTTTGCGTTTCTAGTCCAATGTCTTCAAAAAATGGTGTAAATTTACCTGAAGCTCCCTAGGTGTCCCTACCACCAAAAGAGCCACTTAGTATTTATATTTCTTCATCTGAATTTATAGCAAATCTCTTTCATCTGTATATCTTATACTATACTATAGCATTAAGATGTATTATGATGAAACTGATTCTATAAATTCATTAAACTTGCAAAAAGTGTTAATTATTTGTTGATTGACCTAACTTGTCAAAACCTTTAGCTCTGCCACAGAAAAAAGAAAGATTCTCGCAGGTGGAATCAACTATGCATTCCTACAATTCTTTTCTTCAAATATTTCTTCTTGAAATACTGCCTTAGATTTCAAAGGAGATGGCTTGTCACTTGATTTTTTTGTATTGCATAAACTATTTCTCTTTTTTCTATAAGATTGCCTCTCTTGTATTGCAAAGGAAAAGAAACACATGGGTCTAGTGCTATTTATTTGCATTGAAAGACTAGTTGTTATATTGAAGCTTGAGAAGAATTTATATGCCAATATAGAACCATCCATCATATTAATGATGTATGTGAAACTTTTTCTTATTGTTATGCAGAATTCATCTTCCATGAGGCCTTTGAAGCAGTTTAAACCTGAACTGTGTCATTCCTCAGAAGGTAATTCATCCCAGGAGCAGGGAGACCAACTGTTAGAATCTACTGGTGAATCATCTTGTACAGAGTCAATACCAGAGGTATCTGTCTAGACTTTTACTACCCTTTTTCAACATCTTAATTTTATGACTGATGTGATGTGATGCTTGCTACATATAGAAGCTTAGTCCTTCTTGAAGTTGAAGTGTTAATGCCTCTGTTACTAAAATTTCGTGATGTATTAAGTGTTCCCCAAATAATGGTTAAAAAAAAAAATTGTTGATGCTAGTATTTTTCTTATTTAACTTCCAAATGTTTTGAAACATGTTATGTTTGTATAAATATCTGTCTCTTAATCGAAGGACTATTTTCTGTTCATATAAGTAGTTGCAATAGGACAGCTTCTCTTGTTTATTGGTTCCAATGAACAGATAAATAATATATATATTTTTAATGTCTGCACTTTTTTTCTATATTCTCATATATGTTTTGTAAGAAAGGTTTGAGTGCTTGAGGGAGGAAGAACATACTACTGCGGTTGATTCACAATGAGATTGCTTAGTAAAAGTTGACGATATGTGGAGCTTGTTCTGAGTTTCTTGTTCTGTGGAGGAATCTTTTGTTATCATAGTATCAGCATGAAGATTTCCCTTGTATATTATCTATTGCAGATGGTTTTTATGTTAAAGCTAGCGGCTACTATTCTAGGATAAATGGTAACCTGCTGAAGTTAAACTGCTGGATTATGGTTTATCATGCAGTGTGTGTGTGTGTATTTAACATGCATAGTCGTAAAACATCACTGGAATTTTTCAGTAGCATTTGTGAGCCCTTAATGCATGATATTTTGATTCAGAATACAGAAGTCTCAGTTGTACTTTTCCATGAGAAGAAACTATCCATGAAAACAGACTCCAAATCTAGTCAACCTGTGGAGTTAAGGAAAATACCTACAGGAATGCCTCATGAAGGTCTTTGGGATCATCCTAATCAACTATCTGAAGAGATGGCACGGTGTATGAAAAATATATTTATGTCTCTGGAAGATACAGCTGTACCATCCAAATCTTCTGCATTGGAGAGCCACTGCTCATCTCTGTCACCACGTGGACATCTTTCCAATTCATCATGGTGGTCATCATCTGAACGCTCAATGATTTCATCATGGGTTCAGAGCCCACAAATTGATATACAGAGTAACTGTGGAGTTTTGGCCTCAGAGAATGTTTTTGATCCCTACAGAGTTCGTGGAAAGTTAAGTTGGGTAGACATTGGAAACTATGGATTAGCAACTGAAGTTTCTTGGATGTCAGTTGGTAAGAAGCAACTAGAATATGCTTCAGGGGCACTGAGAAGGTTCAGGTAGGATATTGTTTGAGTTTTGTTCTTTTTTTCTTCTCTGTTACTCAAATAAAATAGACCTATATGTGAGGTTAAAAGTTCCAGTAATTTACTTTATACCAGAAATTGGGCAGTTATATTCAAATTTAAGATGTGGGATGCAATTATCTTTCTTCATTCCGTAGGAAATTTATTGTGACTATATTTATCATTATTTTGATTAATGTTGATGATCTCTATTCTTTTACTTTATTTCTATATTGTAGTTATCATTAGAATTGATCACATGCATTTACAATTTTTTTTCCTTCTGTTGACACTTGACAGTCTCTATGTCATTATAGGAGGAGTTACTTGCCATTTGCACATCTTGAACTTTGTTCAGCTGACATAAATGTTTGTGATGAACTTTTATATCTTCCTTTTCACTTAATGAAAGTTTCTGTTTCTAATGATAATAAAAGGAAAGGAGTGGTTGAAACTAAAACTAGAGCTAATCAAAACTGTTTGTCGTTGGGAATGCAGAATACTTGTTGAGCAACTGGCTAAAGTGAATCCTATCCGCTTAAGCTGCAATGAGAAGCTTGCTTTCTGGATCAACCTATATAATGCATTGATCATGCATGTAGGATTCTCTATTCTATTACAATTTCAGTTTGCATTAATACTCTGCAGCGATGTTTACTTTATCAGTAAATTGGGTTCTATGTAAATGACACTAAATCTTGCATTGTTGTTCCCTTACATGTACCATATGGGCAGGCGTACTTGGCATATGGAGTCCCTAGAAGTGACTTGAAGCTCTTTTCTTTGATGCAAAAGGTTAGATTTCTGAATTGTATGGCAACTTCCATTTTTCTTTTTTAAATTGTCTGTAGTATTATTCTGATACTGGCCTGGTGGAAAAGAATAGGTTAGTGGATTTGTGGGTGTCTGAGAAATAATAATGAAATGAAGACCATCCATTTAATGATTTAATACCATATCTTGGTTCTAAAGGTGCTGTGATCCTTTTAGGATGTGGTTTACTTGGGAAGCTTTAGTTAATGTTAACCCGCTGCATGATTGGTGTAAGAAGAAATTGGGGGAGAGACAGAAGATAAAAGATATTAATTGTCATTCACCATTGCTAAACATGCTTAACAGTTTCGCCGGAATGTAACCATGTAGTATTTATGAAAAATCGTTAACACTTTGCACTTGGACATTAAAGCAATTCCCAGAGTGGCGTACATTGAATTCCTGTGTGAAGCATATAGCAGTTCTCTATTTCCCATTCAATCCCATCCTTATGTAATGGGATTGAATGGGAAATGTTCAATTGCTTTTCTTTTCTCTTTTTATTTGAGTTTGTTTAGCACTTACAGCCTTTCAAAAATTATTAATCATTCTGAGTTCAATAGAATATGAATGAATGCTGAATTATGAGATTTACATAAATTGAACTAGCTGGAAGGGTACGTTTTTAATACATATGAATGGTAATTACATACATGTCAGTTATTAACCATTTCTGCAAGATATGACTGGAAGGATCTCCCTTTGGATATAGCTGATTGGGTAAAGTACTAGTCAATGTAATGGTTAACCTTTAGAGATGAAAAAATTAATTTGATATGCTTCATTTTAGACCTCAGTGATAGGTAAAAGAATACCTTTGCTTCAGACTCTCAGATCTTTGTAAACTCAGTTAATTTCAGATTCCATGCATCTCTATTGCTGATTAGTCATCAATGACAAATCTGTTCTCTCTAATCTATCAAAATTATCAATGTGGACTTGTGAGAATATGGTTTATAAAAGGTAGTTGTTCATTGGTTGGGCAGTACCTCCAACAATCATTTTACCGGTTATCCGATATGTTTTCAGGCATCATATACTGTTGGTGGACATTCTTACAGTGCAGCTGCTATTGAGTATGTGATTCTAAAGATGAAACCACCCATGCATAGGCCTCAAATTGTATGTGCCCGCTTTTAGTTGTTCTTTATTTCTTACTCTTGTTACTTCTTATTTCTTGATTAACATTTCTAATGAAAATACATATTAGGCTTTGCTCCTTGCCCTTCACAAGTTGAAGGTATCAGAGGAGCAACGGAAGTCAGCAATTGATGCCTATGAACCGCTTGTTGCTTTTGCCCTCAGTTGTGGAATGTACTCATCACCAGCGGTAAACTTTCTTGATTTTTTATGCTAATGTTGCTTTATTGTTTTACTCTTTAAATATATAATGTTGTAGAACTGTAGATTTGATGGACATTCAATGGAAAATTCAGGTGAGAATCTACACAGCTAAGAATGTGAAGGAGGAGCTTCAAGAAGTGCAGCATGATTACATTCGCGCTTCAGTTGGGGTTAGCAGCAAAGGGAAGTTACTGGTGCCAAAAATGCTGCACTGCTTCACAAAGGGCCTCGTGGATGATGCAAATTTGGCTGTATGGATATCTCATTACCTTCCACCACTTCAGGCTGCGTTTGTTGAGCAATGCATATCACAAAGGCGGCAAAGCCTTCTTGGTTCTCGCAATTGTGGCATTCTTCCCTTTGATTCTCGCTTCCGTTATTTGTTCTTCCCTGACAAAATTTCGCTGTCATGATGCCTGTTTATACTAACATTTAGCTTCCCTGAATGCTTTGCTTAAGGATTAGGTAGATATTGCCTCCCGTGATCTTAGCCGCCTTGAAAATGACAAGGATGGTGGCAGTTTTGGTCTTTTGTGTTGCAGACCAGTTGTGTACTTGGATGTTGTACAGAAGCAAATAGGGTCGTTGAGTGTTTCAGCAAATGTTCAATAAAAAAATACAAATGTAGTTTGTTCAACGAAGTTATTTATTTTACTATGACATTGTATTGTAGCAGAAAATTTGGAAGCTGAGAAAAACCTGGACGATTAGCGAGTGTTACTGGTCTTACCAAATTTATAACTTTATGCCATTGCATAATAACATTACAGCTTCGACACAGCAACATGAAACTGATATGCAAAGATGTTACAACGTGTACCACTTTTACTAGAAGAAGAGTCCAATGTCTCACATTATTGGAGGATACAACAAGCTTGATTGAAAACTTGCTATTATCATTTTGCTTTTCCTTTGAAATTTTACCATAGTATTATGCATGTTTTCATTTTCAATTGTACTTCAGAGAAAACATGTTACAATACTAATTTAATCAAATTTATTTATTCAATCTATAAAATAATCCAATCCAATTTTATGCATCAAATGAGATAGGCCTTTAGGGTATCATACATGTTTTCAGTGAGAGAGAATGATGGGTTTGTAAATGATTGACAAGAAGAAATATATAATTGTTCATTTTTATGTAATAATTAGCTTGTTATAATTATATAGCAATGTGATAACAAATGATTGGTGATATAATCATAAAACAATGTGTCCTCAAAAAAATAATCATATAAAAATGTGATAATAATGAATAATACTATTAGACATATCTCATTTCATATATCATTTATATCATAACAAATGATATGGCGGTAATTGATGAATGTATACATATTAACGATGTCTTATTTTTAAAATGAATTCGTTAACCAATTTCCACATCATTAATTGGAATGCAAGTGATGGAAGGTTAGCATCATTACAACAGATAATTAATAAAATAAAATGAGTAATGCTAAGCATTTAACTCATATTCCCACTTGAATTCCAACGAATGTGAGCAGTGCTAGACATCGTACATTTTATATGTCACTCATATTTCAATTAATGATGTGATGATTGATTAGTAATGAATATATACAAACGATAATTTATTTCACTTAAAAGATATATCAACTCACTACTCTCGTAAGTGGTTTGCCATGATGGCCAACCTACCTTGTCCACTCTCCCTAGCAATACAGGGATTGAGTACTGCGTCCGCTAAGAAGTAGACAATTTTATCTTAACCTATTTATTTATGAGTAATTTACTTATGAGCCCCTCTAGTTGGAGCAGTTTTATGTATTTAGAGTGTGTCTCTTTCTTTGTATTATTATGGAATAGAGTTAAAATAAGTGTTGTGTTCCAGATTATACCATACAGTCCTATCTAGAGATTCCAACAGTTGTAATAATATTTGTAATAAAAAAAAAAAAAAAAAAGATTTATCAACTCACTCTCTCTTCTCCTCCCCCCTCCCCCCCCCCCCCCCCCCCCCCCCCAAAAGAAAAGATATATCAACTCACTAATGGTCATAGTGTTAGTTGGGACACAAGTTAGACTACAAATTGAGCTATAAGATGTCTAGAATTACTCTTAAAGTGTTAATTAAGATGTATTATACATTACAACGGATCAAAGATATTTTGTTTATTTTTTTTCCCTTTAATATGATACAAATAATATAACGTAGTGTGGCTGTTACTCTTTGGTGTCACAGACGACACACCGTCCAACCAATTAATTTGAAAGAAGAAAACATCTCCATGTATTCATCGATCCCTATCGCCAGCCAATTACTAGCAAGAAAATGTCTATTATACATCTTAATAAATTGACCTACGTTTTATACATGTCAAATTAGGCCTGCATCCAAATTACACTATATATATAGCCAACATATGAAATCAAGTACATATATGTATGCTAAACCTTTTTTTTAATGTCGATGGATCCGCTCTCTCAGCTTATAAATTGATGGCATACTTGTTTTGGATATGATCATTCTCCATCAATATTGTAGTGGATGAATTTTACAGTATGTTGACTTTGACCAAAGCTCGTCAATCAACTTTTTTGAAACCTAGCAACCTGTGTCCTGCACAAATCAAATAAAAAGAATGCGGGTGATCTTGACACCGGTGGGGTGCCGGCCGAAGACACTCCGACGCTCAAGTCAGTAAACAGATTGTAAAATATACGAGTACAATAAGGGTAAAACGTCGTAGATCGGAATGAGTGTGTCGGAGAAGGAGAAGGACGGAAGACTATCAGAGTTTTGACCGCCTTAATTTGAAGACTGGACGGAATAAGAGCACAGAGATATTGAGTGTCAGTGGGCAAAACCTCATATAATAGAACAGTGCAAGTGGGTTGTGAATAATACACCAGGTAAGTTCCCAGGAAAGAGAGGTCGGTCATAACGGACCTGTTAAATACCAAGTCTTTCCTTAGTCAGACATTTTCTAGACATGCACTTCCACACCACTATATTGAATCTATCACAGAGGAACACTAAATCTGGAGTAGAAAAATGAGAACACAAGAGAAAAGAAGAAGAAACCTCAAGAGAGGAGCAAGAGATGTGAGATGAAGCTCTCTCTTGGTGAAACCTCTATTTATAGGTGGAGGTGGTGCGATGAGCACTTATTGACATAGTTAATAACTTGTCGGTTACAAAGATTTAATGGTATGATTCATGATATGTCGGTTATAGGTTTTAATTGTATGATTTATGATATATCGGTTACAGAATTTAATAGTATAGTTTATGATAGGTTGGTTACAGGGTTTAATGGTATGATTTATTGACATGTCGGTTACAGAGTTTAATAGTATGATTTAATATCTTTTCCGTTATAATGCATTAAGAGCAATCATAACCTGAAATTATAACTTATCTGAGACAAGTCAACCAAGTTCTGGGCTATCCACTTGAGTCATTAGCTTGGACCAATCGATATGCTGGGCTAATATATCATAAGAAATTTTTTACCACTACAAATACTATAATGTATAATCTTATACATGATTGTGCTTCAATTTTTAATAAAAATCATGAATAATATATAGAAGGCTGTGATTAGTTTAAGTTGGATGAGCAACTCACGTACATGAGTGATGCTCACATCAAACCTAATAATATTATGTTGTTTTAGTCTCATTGAAGTTGTTCAAATTTTTATTTATAAATATTGATGTTGCTCTGCATAACATGTCGAAGACTTGAAGAAATGAACTAAGCGATCAAAATATATTCATAGAAAGGACATAGTTGTTAGCTAAGGTGATGTATAATGCATTATGGATAAATAATGTTGACTTGTAAACACGATACAAACTTTCTTCAAACCCATCTCAACCACGTCAGTCACCAACATCACAATTCTTCAAGCCACCACTTACCCAACTGACCTATACTATAGTTTATTATTTGCTGATGATTAACTTCAAAAAAAAAAAAAGGGGTACAAAACACATGGGTTTGGTGGGATATATATACAACCATTTGTTGTTTATTTAATTGTCAAAAGCCAAGAAGATATATATATCTTCTTGGATTTTGACAATTAAATGAACAACAAATGGTTGTAATGGATAATATCGTATATAATATTAACTGTCATTGCATATGTAACCGTAACAGAGAGTGTGTTAGGTTAGATCAGAGCCGAACTACTACTTAAACACATTCCCTTATATCGAATGGGTCAGTCAAGCTAGAAGCTGCTTAGTATTTATCGAAACCGATTCCAATAATCTTTTGCCAGCTCCTCTTATTTTTATATATAGGGTAAACAACCCAGTGCTTGTATTTCCAAACGACGACATTGCACTCAGGTTCGGTTGATATATCTTGCTACTGCCATACAAATGGCCCGATGGAATGAGGGTTGATGTACTCTATTTTTCTATATATTTTAAATTTCTCATCAAGATGGTGAAACCAAACCAATTGTATGCAAATATGTTTAAATATTTAGTATTATTAAATAGTTTCCTTTCCATTACGTGGTCAAGCTAGATGCACGTCTTACATTAATTCACAAGATCGACCATATATGATTTCATTTTTTTGTACTTTGTACACTAGTTTAAAAAAAAAAACATGTGCGTGATTTTATAAAAGCAATTTCAAGTCATTCATAAATGAAGCAGCCAGCTTGAACACCTTCTAAGGTAGGCCGGATCATGGAGGAGACAATCTCAAATCGAAAATGCGCCCCAAATAAGTTACGTTGTACGGACGACCAACTTTTTGACCGATGAAATTTAACTTTCTACGGAGCAAGTTGAAGGCAACCCATTTGTCTACTCAAACCCAACATCCTCTACTAAACATCATGCAATTTTACGTACTTCCATTGCTTTCTCTCGGTTGTACCTGGATCTCTCTCAGCAATTTATAAGTAGTGTTTTCATCAAAGAATATTAACAAATATGAAGTTATCTATTTGTTCATCAATACACACCGATGAGTTTGGATTCTCTCATTGAAATTTTACATAATTAATAAGTTCTTAAAATGATCTTGTAACATGTCAATTTTATAATGGTTAATTATGATTTAATTATTTATTTATTCTGAGTAATAGTATATTGTTCAAGGTGCTATTGAAATCAGCTACGATATGATCTTAAGACACAGTTAAAAGATCTAATATATTATCCGGGGTGTTATCAGGATCAGTTGTCGGAAGAGAGCAACCCACAACAGATGGAAAGTAGATCGAACTCATGACCTTAAGGCAAGAAAGTGAGAGGTTCATGGTTTATTACCCAACCAGACACCTCTCTCGATTAATTGTAATTTATTTTGTTATTAGAAAGGATAAACCTTTTATAGGTTGGAGATATATAGGAATGTGGTGTAGTGGATATTTATGATAAATAGGGGAAAAAAGTATACATTGTAGTGGAAATTAAGGGAGATATTGATATTGATTAAAATACTAGGATAAAACAGGAAATAACAATACAATAGAAAACGACGGGTCATGACTTAAATTACTCGACATAGTAATTAAAATGGAAAATGACAACAAGATCATAAGGAGATAACGTATAATTACAAGACGCATACAGTACTTTCGGGACTTGGGAAGCCTAGTGATTAATAATTAAATTAACCTGTCTATCTAATTAAGTTAAGATGACGATAAGTCAAAGGCCTAAGCACATGAGATGCCTGAGTCTCGATCAGCTCCAACTGCTTCTTCTTTAGGTGCATATACACCACCCAATCACCGTTCCCTGCGGAGCTTGGCATCGGCATCACATAACCGGCGTCGCCATCCCATGGAAAATGGTATGACCCGAATACTGGCTTACCCCACCCGAAGTCCACCTTCGAAGCCGGGAATCGCTGCCCGGATGACACCACCAAAGCTGGTCCATCTTCACTTCCACAACTGTATATCTTAGCCACAGCTGGCTCTGGCCTGTGTGCCTCAACCCAATCAATCAGCCCCAGGAAATGCTCTTTTGTCACCGCATTTTCCAGGAAAGCATGAACTTGTTCTGCCACCCATGATAGTGGTTTTGAAACCAGTTCATTTACTCTTTCCTCACCAAAAGGAACAGATAGTACATTTCCAAAATATGAAGAGTACATCAGGTCGTTTCCTCCTTGACATAACCGAGTCCTTCCATCAACGACGATGCCCAATTTTGTTATCTTGGTGTCGTTTGTCGTGTCACAGTACTGTGCCACCATTTTCCAAAGAAATGCGCTGAAAGACTCGAGTTTGGTCCTCTTGCAGCCGTTGAAGGTGGCAAGTGACTGCAGCTCATTGAGTTGGTCAACTGTAACATAATAAATGCGACTAATGAGATGATCATCAGTAGCTTCAAGGGGTTGTTTAGGAGGTGGGAGAGCTGAGATGGGCACGTACATGTAGTCTAAGGCTGGGTCAATGCACCCTGGTCGTCTAGGGTTGAGAAGAGATCGGCGAAAGCATGGTAACTGAGAAATCGGTTTGGATTGAGCCAATGCCGCCCATGATACTAGAAACATGTTTGCAGAGTATGCGTCCGCTACTCGGTGATCAAAGCTGCATCCCACCACCAAACCACCGCATTTGAGTTCCGTCACCTGCAAATTCATGTTATGTACAGTAATATTATGATATATGTAGATAGACATGCTAATTAAGGAATTAAAAATAATGATCTTTCATTGATTTACGAGGAGTGAGTCATAGAAAAAGAACCATGCACAGGCTTTGTCCCTGTATGTGGAAACCGATCAACCCTCACTTCTGTATCCGATATTTATGTGATTAGACACGTCGACAAAATGTCTCCTAGAAACAATATTTTGCCTGTCCAAATTCCTATATATGCTAGCCAAAAACTTACAAATTAATTATAATATATTCATTCAGATTATCTTTACAAGCAAGAGCATATGTGAGGCACATGTTGGTTCTTCATTAAATATATATGCATGATAGTTTGTTGTTAGATCTTATATAAATATCGACTATTAATTTGTTAAATCAATACACAAAATAATAATAATGATGATGATGATGATGATGATGATGATGGTGAAAAGGGAGGTAGGAAACGTGGGACAGACCTGTACAGCGAGGACGCCGTTTTTCTTCTTAGGAACAAGCTTACCTTCAACGGTATCATCAGGGTTGTAGAGATTGAGGTCTTTGAGCTCAACGTTTGCATAAGCTTCAAAGAAATCGACCCCGCGGTTGTTACAAAGAAGCTCAGGCTCACCAAAAGAGTTGGCCACTACCTCACCGGCCAGAGCGTAGTAGGAAACAAGAGCTTGAGCCAGGGCATTCTTTAGAGCACAAACCATACTACCAAAACCACGATGATTAGTAGTGTTCTGGCTCTGGTAGCAAAAGAAGACACCAACGTCAAGAGGTGGAAGAAGCAAGTCGAGGTTGGAGAGAGGCAGCCAATGCTCTTGCAATGGTAGCACTGCTGCCACCAACTCCTTCTTGCTTACGCTCACCGACAACTCTCCTTTTGCAACCATTTTCTCTATCTTTCGGTCCGGTTGATTAATGGCTGTTGGCTGGCGTGGATTTATAGGCAATTCAACAGTATTTAATATTGAATACGTCATATATGTATCGTCCTATTGTCCATCTCCAATAGATAAAAAGTAAATTACAATTCAGTTATTCAGTCTCAATTTAAACATTAATTTAAATGTAGCAATATTTTCGGTATTATTACAATTTACACGTTTATTATTAGTAAGATTATGTTAAATTTAATAGTGAATAGTATCAAAAAAGTAAAAAGATGAAATTATCCTTCATGATGGAATTTGAGTTGTATGGTTGAATAAAAATAAAAAAATTACAAAAATTAAAATCTAAAATTTAAATATTTTTTCAAAAAATTTAAAATATTAAAATCTAAAAATTAAATAAAAATTTTTTCATTAGTTTTTCAGGAGGTTAATTTGAAAAAAATTAAAAAATAATTAAAAAATAAAAAATATTTTCATTTAGATCTCCATTCTCCATCAATGGATGGTGGGAATTTAATGTGAAAAAAAATATATTAAATAAATTAAATAAAAAATTGAAATATAAAAACTTAATTTTTAATAAAAACATTCATCATGTTCCTCAAACTAGTAAATCTCTAGCCCAAAAAATCAACACATTCATCATCTTCATCAACTAGAAATCATATTCAACATCTCCTCCCTCTCATCTTCAACCAAAATCATCTTTAACTAGAAAATCTTCAAATCAGTGTTCAATCACCAAAAATACTCTAAAAACTCAAATACAAAAATACAAAAATCCCTAAAAAAATTTCATCTTCAAGCTCTCGTCCCTCTTAACTTCAACCAGAATTATAAAAAAAAAAAAAAAAAAAAAAAAGTTCAAACACCCAATTCTAGGAACACCCAGTTTTGGGTTTCTAGTAGAAACCAAGAATCGTCATCATCGATTGGAAACCCAGAAGATGATTCTGGGTTCCATTGGAAACCCTGAAGACGGTGACCACACAACATCATGGACGACAACAAAAACCATAAACAAATCCATGGACGGCGACCTACCACACCCACCTATCAAACACATTCAACAAACATCAAACGACGACAGATGGGGAAGAATAAGACGTCAAATGGCAATAGATGAAGAAGAAGAAGATGAGTAGGTCGGTGATGGGGAAGAAGAAAGATTGGAGATCGAAAGTGAGACAAAGAGAGAAGAGAGAGGACTATTGAAGGTTAATAGAAGAAATGAGAGAATTTTTGCTTTTTCTGTTTTAATCAATTGATTTGATGAAATTCTTATTATTTAAATTTAAATTTTAAATTTTTTATTAATAATTTTAATTATTTAACTTTTAAAATAAGGTCAAAAGACTAATTTACCCCTCACTTAGTTAATTTTAATAGAGAGTTGCTAACGACAAGGGTTAAAATGTAATAAAACTGAAAGTCTTGCTCCATTTGAATTAAAGTTTGAATTTGATAGTTAAATTATAATTTGCTTATAAGAGGAATGTTTAATTGTCCCAAAAATTTATCAAATCAAGGTAGGACGGTTATACTTGACACATCAATAATTGTATTTTACACGCTACTGCTAGACATTTTCCCTAAGGGAAAATGATATATAATACATGGTGGAAATTAAGGCTTAATTTGTAATATACCTTCTCGATTTTAGCACTATACATGTACTGTACAATATAATATAAGTATGCCCTTATTTATGAAATAATAAAGTGATTTTAAAATGTCAAGATGTATAATTGAATTCTAGTAGGATTTTCGATAGATCGAAGATAAATTCGAATACAAGAACTAGTATGACCGATTGCTTTCTAAATGCATTCAATTGCATTCTTAATTACACCTACCAAAGGTTAAATATGTGCAAAAGGGAATGAAATTTTCTAGAAGGTTATGGAAGGAATTATGGAATTTTGAAGGGCAATTGATGGAAATAAAGGAATTTTCTAGAAAGTGACAAAGATGTAAATAAAGTATGATGACAAGGGCATTTTGGGAAATTTGAAGAATTCTCTAGAAAGGGCAATGAAGTAAATAAAGTGTTATGGCAAGAGCACTTTGGGAAAACCTTAAAGTGTAGAGATAAGGATGACATATAGGTAATTTTGGAGATAACCTAACTAATTAGTTAGTATTTGGTTTAAATGGAATGAAATTAGTTAGAATTGAATTGGTTGTTAGATTTCAACCAATTAAAAGCTTTCAATTCTAACCAATGACAATATTGTAAATTTGAGGTTACTTTAAGGGCAATTGTTAAACTTGATCAAGACCTATATAAAGTTAAGAGTACATGAAATGTTAGAAGAATTGAAAGAAAGAAATTGAGAAAGAAGAGAGGGTAGGTTCAACCAAAGAGGGAGAAGAAGGGTAAGATTGTTTTGATCAAATGTTTTATGCTAGAATAACTAGATTCACTCCAAATTGGTGTTAGAACAAAATTTAGGCAAAGAAAGTGAAGTGAAAATGGTAAGGTTGCTTGAATTTCCATGGTATTTTGATGATTACTTGGATTGATAATAACTTGATGGATTTATGTGATCTTTAGCATGATTAGAGGTCGATTAACTTATATTTAAGTGAGGAATTGAAAGGAGACTCAAAGGAAGCCATTAGACAAACAAGTGATCAATTTGAGCATTCTAGTTTTCTAGGGTTTTATCAAAATTTTCAAAAAAACTTAAATTGAGTTGATTTTAGGGTATGAGATGAAGATTTGAATGATTTTAATATATTTGGTGGCCATGAAAGTGGAAGAATGATGTTGGGTGCTATGATGGTAATTCGACCAAGACTAGAGTTTGATGAATATGTGTTGATTTTATTGTTTTGATGTGTTTGTTTAAGATTTTACATGATTTTAAATTAGTTTGCATGGGTTCAATGAAGTGATTTTGATGTTTTGATATATTTACATGATTCTAAGATGATATATATCAAGAAAATAAAAAGAAAAAGTTTAAATGAGATTGTTATGTGAATTCAGCCAAGTTAGAAGTTTGTGGTGTATTTTATGTTTTTGTCATGTGAATGAGTTATAGTGATATTGAGATGAATTTAGGATGATTAATGCATGGGAAATAAAAAAAATAATGCCTATGTGAAAGATAATGCAATTAACCAAGATGAATGGCATACTAGTTTGAATACTAATATGAATGAATTAGTGTTGGTTTCAAATGATTTGGTGATGGTTTTTAAGTTAGAATGTATATTGTGTGTGAAAAAGAAACAAAAGAATCAAGGAAGAGTTGTTGAAGGGTATTCTGGTGGATTAGAAGCATCTGGTGGATTAGAAGCAAGTGAGTGTAAAAATATTTTATGAATGTTAAATGCATTTTAGTTTACTTTTAAAAGCAATTTTATAAATTTTCATCAAGCATGCTAGTTTATAGATACTTGCATGTTTTAGTTTGAAAAGAAATATTTTAAGCATGAAACTGTAGAAATAATGAGCATCTTATGCTTTAACAAGAATTCATGAAATATGTTTTACATTTTCATGTTATAGAATGAAAGATTTAGTTTTGAAACATATGCAAATAAAGTTTTCAAAAAGGCTAATGGTTTACCTATATTTATAAAAATTTATGTATGTAGACCTGACCGGTATGCCCCATATGTGTATGACAAATGTTGGGAGGACGTGTCACTAACATCGGGGAGAATTGAGTCTGTTGTGTCTGTCGTGTCACCCTCTACCCCTGTGAGGTATTATCTTGCTCTACGTATGCAACATATGAGTCATAAAACTCTGTTGTGTAGCAGTGAGATGTCTTTGTAAGTTGTCACAATGTGTGGCACTAGATGAGTCGCCATGTGATTATAATTGTTGACCTCACATTGAGCGGTGCTAGATGAGTCTTCATGTGAGTGTAGCAATTTGGGTTTCCATTAGTACAATTTTAGAAAAGAAAAGTACATTACTAGATGTGAATTTTAGAAAAAAAATGTTTTAGTTATTTGTTGAAAGTTTATGAAATATTCTAGCATTTTATGATTCTATTTTAGTACAAAGACTTATCATGTTTTATACTTGATTTCGAGCTTTTAAAATCATTATTGAAATTGTAAAGTGTATAATTTAGAAATGAAAATGTTTAAGAAATAAAGATTTCCCTTAAATGTTTTTGGAAGGCAGATTTTAAGAAATAGTTTAAATAGAAAATTCTAAACATTCAATGAGCTCTGTTAGCTCACTTTTTTTTGGTTTTATGTTCTAAAAACCTCTCCAGGTGTAAGGACGAGTGATCAGAGTGCCCGTTCTCCTATTTCAGATTAGGTGGGCTAAAGAATGACCGATGCTTATGTGAAATCACTTTTATGCATACTTTGTTTAAGATGAAAACATATACATGTTATATTTTTAGTTGTAAATGAATTTTGAAAATTTCCATGTTTGTAGTAATATATCATGTCTATGTAAAAGAATTATTTAATGACTATTTTATATACCTTACGTAAATATTTGAGTTATGTGTAAATGCTTTTAAATTGGTTGCATGAAAATATTATTTTTCAAAGTTCGAAACAATTTTGTGAAAATAGATTCATTGTGGCTAGGTTTTGGTTTGAGATAGATCAAATGTCCAAATTAGTAGTGGAGAATGTGTATGAATTTTAGAAGTGCTTCTAAATTGTTTTAAGGTGGTTTGACAAAATGGGAAACTTTGAAAAGTAATCGTCATGCTGCTAAAATTTCTCTTGGGGAAAACCTTAATTTTTAGAAAAGGGAAATTTTAAAAATTTACATTTCATATGTTTAGCAATGGACAATTTAAGGTTTCTCTCCACGGTGTCCTTTTAGTGATGCTAGCTAGAGCCTGAAAGGGTTTCGTGGGGTTGCCAAGCGAGATCGCTAGATTCTATTAGAGGGAATTTGGATCATATACCATCATAATTGTTGGTGCATATTTTTCCTGAGGGAAAATTATGTATAAATATATGGTGGAATCAAA
The DNA here is from genome assembly GCA_019925255.1 of Litchi chinensis. Lineage (NCBI taxonomy): Eukaryota > Viridiplantae > Streptophyta > Magnoliopsida > Sapindales > Sapindaceae > Litchi > Litchi chinensis. Next base: position 24,320,723 of record CM034473.1, read on the forward strand.
CATGGCCTTTGTTCTTGCATCTTTACGATACATGACAGGGGTGGAGCACTGTGTGGTTAGAGTATCTTCAAGTCTATCCTAGCCTTGAAAAAAATTATAATAATATAATTATATATTATTTATAAATTCATTTGATACCAAAATAAATACATATTTTATTGTTTATATTTATATTTATATTCAAATATTGTATATATAGTAATTTTATTTCATATATTAAATATGAAATTTTTTATTTAAAATTTTCACATTTTAATTCTTTTATCATAATATTAGATACATAATATATTACTTATATTTTTTTTATAGGAAATATATTACTTATATTTAATATCTTGGTGTTTTTTCTAATGCAATATTTTATTTGAAGTGTGATATTAATTATAAATTACGATTGCCAAAATATAGATTTTCTATTTTTTTTAAATTATTGATATCATAACATTATTATGCTATAATTCATATTTGATAAATTTAATTATTTAAATATTTTTAGTTACAATTTGATTGATGTTTGATTTTACTTACATTTCATGTTTCTTTCATATTTTGTTTAGTTTTTATTTTTATTTTTTATTTTTGTTAATATATTTATTTATAATATGAATTTTGAGGGGTAAGACTTATTATATCTCCGTTAAGTAGGTATACATATATTCTTTAATTTATAAAATATTTTAAAACCATTAAAATTCATTTAAAATTATTATTTTAACCCATCCTAGTGTAGAATTCTAGCTGCGTCCTTGATTATACATGGGATACAAAGTTGAAGTGCCTTTTGTTGTTGCTCCAATATTCATATTCATAAATGATGGTAATGTCAAAAGCTGGCTTCAGTTTTCATTATGTAGACAAAATTTTTAAATTTAACCTTTTTTTAAATTGATTTCATTGACAGTGTGCATGTTAATAGTGTAATTTTTCTTTGAAGTGAACGAATTACCACATTTTAGAAGGAGTAGCTGATTATCTCCTTTGACCTTAAGAAGCACTATGCCTCTTGTTTTGCTTGGTTGAATAAGTTGTCAATTCTATTTCTGGATAGTGGCATTAATCTTGCAATACATTCATGCTACGCAGTTGATAGTTTGTATATGGAATGATAATTCATTATATGCAGTCATGTGAATTCAGCAGAGGTTCATGCCTAGCTCCCATTTTAGTGGAATAACATATCAAATTTGCTTTTTTTGTCAAGCATTATAGAGAGACATTTCAAAAATTACAAAAAAGAAAAAAAAAGAAAAACAAAACAAAACAAAAACAAAAACAATCCTTGATTGTTATGGTTTTAAAGAGAAATTTCAATAGTTTAGGAAAGTCACGTGAAAATAATTTTCTAACTCACAACATGAAGCTTAGAAGTAAAATTGTTATTGGCCGATGCTATTTTTTTTATAGTTATTGTTCTTTATTTTGTATACCTTATCTACGATGTTGAATGATAGGATTTATGTTCTCAACTCTTTTATTTATTTTTATTTCATTAAATTACTTCATGTCATTAAAAGAAAATAAAGAAACAAATAAATAATATATACTATTATATTGTTTTTAAACACAATCATTATAATATTATGATGCCCCGTCTGACAAAACTTTTTGGGTCCGTCATATTTCTACCCTACAGCCATGCGAATTGTTAACTAGTTGCATTAATAAGTCCAGAGCCACCCAAATTTTTTCTTCCTATACCGTAATTTGCCAAATATTTTAATTACAAAAATACCCCTAAATAAAATTACTTCATGGACAAAAAATATAAATAAATTACATATATTCTTTACCCTCAACCTAATTGATATACTTTCAAGGAAAAAAAAAAACCTAATTGATCATAAACACTAATTTATTTCCACATGTAATCCAAAATCACTTTTAAATCAAATCTAATATAAAATTTTTTATCAAACTTCTTATGATCTTTAAATTATCATTATGTTGGTTCAATTATATCCAAAAAGTGTAAATTTCAAGAAACATAGCACCAAAGAATTGAGAATTTGTTTCACTCGTACCAAATAACTAACTTGAGTTTTACTAACACCTACTTAATTGAAAAGACGATAATGCTCTTCACTAAATGATTTAGTCAATTTTTTTTTCTCACAAAGCTGATAAGCAGATCACTAATGGTCTAACAGTCAAACCAAACTTTGTTCCTCTCAAACCTGTCGTTTTCTTCTCTCAAAGCTCTCTTTAATTCTCCATTTCTATCTTTTTAATTCTCCAACTTCACCTGATTAAAAAGTGGAGGATTTTATTTCAAAAAAAAAAAAAAAAGTGGAGGATTTTGTCCAAAATATATAGCTTATATTATAAAGTCAACTTAGTAAATATATATAGCTTATTTTTGTAGCTTTCCAATTCTTCATTTCTGTCTTTCTCTCTGGTTCGCATACCATAATTATATAAAAACAAAGAAGGTTGAGATTTTAAGTTGAGATTTTCAATCGACTAGCAACTAAGCTTCATTAAGCGATTGCTGCATCTTCAAGCTTGATTGTTGATAGGGGCATTTTAATTGAATATTTAAGCCTCTACATCTAAATTTTTGTTTTTGTTCTCGAGTATTTTTATGTGTTTTTTTTTTTTTTTTTAGTGTTTTCAAGTAAATAATCTTTGAAAGAGTTTTAGATCACATTTGGAGGAATTCAATATGATTTTAGATAGAAAATGAGCATGTAAAAGAGCTTCCATTGTGACCAGCTAGCAGTAGGCACCAGCACAACTAGTGCCTAAAGTTAGCGGCCACGCACAAGAAGAGCATGCCAGCAGCACTAGCGCATCAAGGTAGCAGTAAAGGCAACAATCATCATTTTCACTCCAATTCATGCCCTAAATTGAGAGACTATAATTAGGTCCATTTTCACCATTTTAAAGGAGTTTGAGGGGTAGAAAATAGAGCCCTAATGCTCTTTCTCTAACTTTTGATTTTCACCTTCATGCGCCTCCATTTATCTTTCAAACTTCACCCACCAACATCATTCACCATATTTTGGAGAGAAAACATTGCAAGAACGGAGAAGATGATGCAAAGGTTTGAACTTGAAATAGAGAAGCTTTATGAATTCAAACTCCAAGGATGCCCAGAGAGGTTTATATGTTGTTTCTTTGACTTTTCTTTTGTATTTGTAATTTCTTCATTGCATGTAACCATTGATTTCATGTTGTGTTAGGATGATCATGAATATTGGTAATTGAGTTTAATAGATTTTATTATTATTTTGCTTGAGGATGGTTTATGAATGTTGTGTAGATTTTAGAATTTAATACTTGTATATGGTTTACCATTATATGCATGATTTGAATTTGTGCATCAAGACCGGAAGGAATGACTCACAATGTGCTCAATAAATGTTTGCCCTAGGTTTAGGATATGAAAATAGGTCACTTATTTGATAGATGAGTAGACCATGACTACTTGAGTAATAACTGAGTATCTCATTAACATAAACCAATCAAACTTAGGTAGTAGATTATCTTAAACCTAATGAACTTTTGTTCATTCGATAGCCATTGAAAGATAGGTGTCGATGGATGTGAGTATGTTCAATGCATTATTGAAAAAGATGTATTGAAGGGAATAATGATAAACTAGTGATAGACACAACTAATAAATTTTCAATACTTGGATGGTTAATTTCCATAATTATGTGGAATTTGAAATCATAGTGTATTTTATTTGTTTGTATATATTTATTTTCAACTAGGACTAATTTGGTAATTGATTCTCACATCTCTATGGAAATGAACCCGCAACTGCTATATGACATTTTTACGATTTATATACTTACTTAAAATGGGAACTGATAAGTAACCAATAACTGTTGGACCTGAAATCCTCGTAACCTCTATGGCCGACCAAACCAACAAGTTTTTTTCTAAATTGTTGTCACTCAAACCTCTGTTGTTGTATTTTCATAGTTGCCATCGCAATGTTCTCTTACAATTGCCATGGTCACTGCAACTCCATTCATCATCTCCAAGCTTCATCAAGCACCACCACCTGAACTGCCATAGTTGTCTTCACCAACTGCAGGCCAAAGCCCATCCTTCTTTTTCATTGCCGATCTTTGTTATTGTTCATAAAACTTAAACAAACGCAGAGCTTGCGAACACGTTGAATTTGATGCCTTCCTGAACCAAGATTGGTGATTGCTGGTGATGTAAGGTTGTGATTTTAGAGTAAGGTTAGTTTTGTTATTAAAATTTATAAACAATGAAATAATGCTATCAAAACTTATTTAAGTTTTTTGGTGCTAGTGAGACAAGTCCCTAATTTTTTAGTGCTATATAAAAAAAGAACTCATAGGTGCAAAATGGTTCATGTGCTAAAAGGTGTATGATATTATTTACAAAATTCTCACTTGGTATGTCACTTATTTTTATTTCTCAATTTATTATTTACTATGGATATCAATTAGGGGTGGACATCTCCAACTCAACCTAACATGATCATTTTTTATAGGGTTGAGATGGGTTAAATCTTGAAAAAGTTGGGATGGATTGGGTTGGGTTAAGTTGAAAAATTTTCAATTCAAACTAATCCAATCCGACAAATGCCTACTCTATTATTAGTAAAGCCATTTTCAGCCTTTTTTCATTCATTATTAAATCATTGGTATTATGATATGTGAGCAAGGCACATAAGTAGAATTATATGTTGGAATAAAGATTCTATATTAATTTTTTGTTTGTATTAATCTTTTTATGAGAGAAGGTTAAGTTTGAGTGATGTATGAAAAAGAAGAAATGAAACAATTGTAACATCCCGATATTTACTTCCGTATAATTAATATTATTAAATTTAGAATATAATTACATTAAATAGGATTAAAATTTAGTTTAATTATAATTAATATAATTAGTGAATTAATATAGTAAATTGTTAGAAAGTTTAATAGTTTTTCTTGAATAATTTATTTTTGAAAGTAATTTTTTAGAAAAAGGATTTAATTAGGATTTTAATGGGAAAGATTTGATGATGGAAATTTATTAGTGATGAGTTGTTAGTATTGTTCAATAGAAGAGGGACGTGTGTCAGAATTTTGGGGCCAAAGTGAAATTTTAGAAAGTTTTGGGGTCAAAGTATAATTTCAGCAAACATATTAGTATAAAAAGGCAGAAAAATCTGAAAAAAAATTTCAGATCTTCTTCTTCCTTTCTGCCCGACCAGACCTGCTGCAACTCTTCTTCAATTTTTTTTTTTCATTTTCAAGCCAAAAATTACTTAAGTTTTCTTCTGTTTAAGCCCTCCTATATATCTATAATCCTATTTCTTACCAAAAACCTCCTAAAATTCAAGCTATATTTTCGGATCTACAGTATTTTAAGGAGGTAAGTGCTGTTTTGTTATTTTTTTGTGTTCAAATCGATTTTAAAGTATGTAAATGCATCCGTAGGCATGAATAATTAATAGATTTTGTATTTAATTAAGTTATTTAACTTTTCATGGCTTTAAAGTATAAATTTTAAACCCTAGGTGATCAATTAGAGCGTGAAGAGATTAGCAAGGGTAAGGAGAAACTTTGAGCTTCTATTTGGAGTGCTAGGAGGTTGAGTATAAGCTCTAAAAGATTGGTATACACTTATTTTCGAAATTTAATTTTTTTTAGTAATGAAAATTTATTATTTTGTTTTGTAACCTTGCGATAAAATGATTTTTATGTGATGAGTTGTTATTGATAATATGTATGTGTTGGTAGGATAATAATGAAAGGGATTTTATGGGTCAAAGCCAAGTGAAATAAAGTTTTCGGGTAAAACCCCCTTTATGTTCGAATTTGAATTAAAAAAAAGGTTAGGGGTATTTTCGTCTTTTTAAACTTATTCACGTGTTTAGCGAATGATATTAAAGTGATTTGTGATATGACTTTTGAAGACGAAATCAATTTTCGAGAATTTTACCCCTTAGTCAAAATTGAAGACATAAAGAAACCAAGGGGTATTTTTGTCGTTTTGTTTATATTTACATACTATTTATATTATGTTGCGATGAGTTGTGTGATTAATGATGGGTTCGAAGACAAAAAAATTCGAAAACCATCTTTTGAAACCAAGTGAAAATGTGAAATGAATGTAATTATTTAATAAAGTTTAATAGAAAATGATAATTTTCGTCGTTAATAAAATTATAGAGAGCCTGAGTAAATCTGTACATTGGTAGGTGGGGATTGGTGTTTGGCATGCCAATAGGATATTATTAGCAGTACTGCGCCGTTACGTTTATATATATATGATATGATATGATTAACGAACTTTGAGAGGCACCGAGTGTCTGGTCCAGAATATGAAACGAATGTAAAATTGAGCTCCGGCGGGTAGGCACCGAGTGTCCAATGCCGGGGATAGATGTGAAATCTGTACCGATCCATGGTATCGTGATATCATTTACGAAAGGCTCTTATGATATAATAATAATCGATAATAAATTTGAGTTGAACATATGTGGTTAAAATATATTTTATAAAGTTTTGATTGATTGTTTGAAAATATGCTATATTTGATTTTGATTGTTTTGTGAAAGAATAAAAATATATTATATTGAACGTTAATCGTTTTGTGAAAAGATAACATGTATGTGTTATGTTTATGAAATTATGTGATTTTGATATGTTATGTGTATACCAACTAAGCTATTTTGCTTAGCGCATTGGATTTTCCACGCGCAGGTAGTTGAGGTGAGCTAAGAGTTAGAGGCCGACAAGAAGAGCATTCCATTGCGCATCCAGAGTCACTTCAAAATTCAAACCCTTTTGGTAGTCATTCTTGGCATGTGCATATTTTTGTTAAAATAAAGTTTATTGAACTTACATGTTGTATATTTAAATGCATATGTGTATAAAACCTTGTAAATTTTAATGTATATAAATTTTGAATTATGGTTCTAAATGTTTTCTCAAAAAGATGGGAAAACTAGTTGATGTAATGTTTTAAATTATCTGTGTTTACTTTGGGTTGAGATTGTGTGTTGAAGTGATTTTGAGACGGACGGGGTGTCTGAGTATAGAAGTTGAGAAAATGGAAATTATATTTGAAGTGTTTCTTTAATTATACAGGTTTTAAGAATTTTGGTTTTCTTAATAAAACAGAGGAAACTCTGCCGGATTTTTAAATAAATTATATTAAATTAGTAAATGTAATTTCGTAAATAAGTAATGAAAATATCGTAACGTCCTCTGCTTAGGTTATCAGTGTCTGGGACGCCGAGGATCGAGGGGAGGGTGTTACAACAATCTTGGTTATTCATTATTTTTTTTTTGATGGTATGTTATTAGATTATTAAATACTTGAAAAAAAAAAGGAATAACAAAGAATCTCTATTTAATGTATTGCCACCATGCGTCCAAATACGCCTAAACTATACAAACACGTGCCCTTTTGCTAATACAAGTATCTATGATATAAGCGCGCTCCTCCATATATGTCGCCCTTCTCCACTATCGTCAGCTTTCATTCACCACCAGGAAAACTCATAGTTGCATGTCACCACATATAAAAGGGAAATTATGGGTGTCAAACAACAAATGAGTGCCACTAACCCTTGTCCTAGTAAAAACAAAGATTATATTGCCAACCAAGGAGACTTATACTCTCCTCAACATGCGAACAAACCCAAACCAACCAGTAAGGAACAAGAGAGAATTGAAAACATGGTAATTGGGTTGGTAAGCATTAAGGAAAAGGTGCTGGAGAAGCTGGCGGCTGCCTCAGTTCCAGCTGATGCTATTGACAACGCCCGCCACTTCTTGGAGAGTGTAGTTAGAGACTTCACCGTTGCTGCTCAAGGGCTCACCAAGGATGCTTTACTACGAATCAAGACTCATCTCGTTCCTTTGCTTCCTTCCCTCTCTCCAAACATCACTACAAAGGTTCTCTCTCTCTCTCTCTCTCTCTCTCTCTCTCTTTCAACTTTCTTTGTAGGGAATTCGATTATTTTCTACTTATTTTGTGATTTGAGCAGATGGTGGATGATGCGGAGAAGGAGGCTCAGAGAGAGAATTATGATGAAAAGGAGAGCATGCCCAAGTCCCCATATGTCTCACCAACCTCCTCTTTGTTTGCTTCACTTGTCCAACCATTATCACGCCTTTAGACTTATATCTCCTCTACCAATATATAATACAAACCTCACTATCTCCTCTTTTAATTGCGTGCATGCATCAACTACTTAAATAAACTTGTATACTTGCTACTCTCCAATAATTTGCATACTGGAGCATTGCCCATTCAAATATCTCTCAGCATTTTAATTTTCCATACAGACAATTGAAATATTTTAGTTTTTGTATCTATATATGGGATTGAATGATATATGTTAGCAGAAAAGAGATTAAGTTTGATGCATGTGAGATCTCTGCTGAAGTTGATCAAGTAAGGTAGATTCCAACTTGTTGATTAATGTTGGGTGTACAGAGGAAATTTTCAGACCTCTCAACTCTCATCTTTATTTGGAAACACGACACATACATGTGCTAATATAAGCAAGCTCATTCTGTACAGCGCCCACGAATACTGTGCATATAACACCACGTCATCTTTAAATCTCATTAAAATTTCTTAGACACGATTGTGCTAATCATAGCAGCAATTTACATCCAAGACAATTTCTGTTGGCTTCTGATAATTGAAGGAATTATTATGGTCCATCATCTCGGTCACCAAGTAAATTGCAGATATCTGAACATTCCACCAGACTGCACAAAAACAAACATTTATCAACCAAAACAAAACATAATATTAAGCAGATAGTGCGTTGGTGAGTGGCATAATCATGCAGGCACATTGCTAACAACTAATGTTTACATGATTTATCGTTTATTTCTCGCCCTCGAGGACCTTGCTCTAGGACTGACTTCTTCCACACAAATGAAACCTCCCTGTTTCTAATTTATTTATTGCTTGGTTGAAACTGGATCAAATTGGCATTTACAAATGCATGACCTGTTACTTATAGCTTGACACAACATAACGAATAAAGGTGAATTAAAATTTGAATAATTACTAGTGAGTGACATATATAATACAATGTTGGAAGGGAATTGACATACATTAGTGACAGAGACCTAACTCAGTAACTAAATCTAAGCCTTATAAGAAGCCACATGCAGGGCTACTGATACCTCCCCAGGCAAACAAAAACATGCCATTATAGGAAAACCAATCTTGAGGTACATGAAAGGCAACAGCATATTAAACTCGAGATTTAGCTGATGTGATATCTCAGACAAGTTTTGCTATCTACAGTATAATTGAAGAGGCCAAAAGAAAATAATTACCAATATCGACGGCTTCTAAACCCATCTTTGAAAACCACCAAGGGCCTGCCAAAACCAAATGATAGAATTACAAATTCTCTCTTTACAGATGCTCAGATATGTGCAGGCAGGCATATTTGATAGTATAGATATATGAAGATCCATTTATATCTATTGAACATGAATATTTTTCTCCTTTTCAAGATAGCATCCAGGTACCCAACAGCTTAAACTGAACCTAATTCCTTCACTCAAGTCCAGCCAAGAAATGCACAAGCGCTAACATTAGTGTACTAATACATACTCCTCCAGCAGGGAATTTGCCTAATTAAGTAGAGGGGATCTGTTGCTATATTATTAGTGAAAAAAGGGATGCCTGTTATACGAAACTTAAATGTTACAAGTTGTAAGAGGGAGGGTGAATTGCAACTGATAAAACATGAGTACTTTGCATGGTTGGGCAAATTTTGACCTGAAAAAAGGGATGCCTGTTATACGAAACTTAAATGTTACAAGTTGTAAGAGGGAGGGTGAATTGCAACTGATAAAACATGAGTACTTTGCATGGTTGGGCAAATTTTGACCTTATATACTTTAATTACTCTTGGTTTTTGTGTAGAGGGGAGACTCCTACACCCGGTTATAGCTAAGTTTATCGTCGTAGTTAGCACTCTTAACGATCATAATTGTATAAGCAGTAAACTGTTGTGTGCATTTTGGAATGGGATAAGATTTCTGTACTAATCAACCAAACAGCTTAGGAAAATGTAGCGGTTCAAATACAGTCAATGTATAAGCTTTACGCTTACCAAACGAATGATCATAACAAGATAAAAAGACTAAACTCATATGATTATATGGTGTTGTACATTTCCTCACAGCTTTTAGTTTTAAGCTAGAAAAGATGATAGTGTTGGTCAATTGAATTGGATTTATCTACAATTACAAACACCCAAACAATAATAATAAAAAAGAGAATTTAGATTACCTTCTGACGTTAAGAGGACCTTCACCAGGGGAACCTTCGCCTCCGCGAATGCAAGTACCGACACATTTGATAGTGCAGGACTCGGCTTTCCTAGACTTGGGTCGTTGAATCCTAGGCTTGGTGCAATCCTTGGGCGATGCACACTCTCCGGAAAGTTGCTGGGGTATGTTAGATAGTGTCTCGGCTTCTTGGGGGGCTGCAGCTGAGGCTGAGGCTGAGGCTATAACTACTGCTGCTGCTAACAAGCCTGTGGTTGTTGTTGCTTTGCTGCCTTTACTTGGAAGATATTGACAACTAGTGCTCTTGTTGGTGTTGAGACATGCAAGGTTAAAAAGAGCAGGGGTTGGGACATGCATCATGTTTCTCAACATTCAGTTTTGCTTTGGGACTTCATTTTCAAACCATCATTTCTTTTCCTTATCTCTTATGATAGCCTTTGTTTTGTGTTGGTGGTCCTAGCGTTCCAACCTCTCAGATCTAGTGGCCTAGAGACAAGACAAAAAGAGTTTGCATCTTTAACTCATGACTCTAAGTATCACTTACACGTCCATTTTATAGATACATTCCTATCTAACTCAATCTAATGTTAATTATACCCATATTAATTCAAAATTTACATACTTTTACCTATTTAGTTGTAAATATCTTAAATTGCTAATGGACGAAATTTGGGAGTCCTCATGTCATGGTGGTGTCTCTTTGTGGTTCTTGGGAGAATACACTCTTTTGGGCTAGCTCTCCTCGTTCTCATTCTCGTATTTGCGATTGTTGGCTGCCCGCGAGAGGGTACATTAAGGGGCTTGAATGCTTTTCCTAAACTCACCCAAGAATACACCACAACTTAATAATTTGTTTACTGCTCATATCTGTCCTCCTCCCTCATGTTTTATTCCTTTTTCTAATTGCAAGTATTCGATTGCCAGATTGGAGAAAGGATTGAACACTTGAGAAGTTGGAGGCTTCAATTTTAGAGAAGAGAATACAGTGGAGGAAGGAAGACTATTTTGGACGAGAAGCCCAAGTGCTTGGATAATGGGCCATCTTTGTTTAAGAATGGGCCCAACCCCGTCCACCACTGCATTTAGATTTAGAATAAGAAAATCGCTAATAATAAGAAAACACCTCTTAATTTTATTTATTACTCCAATTTTTATAAAATAATTTTCTTTGTTTGATGTGCATAAGAATATGATGACAAGTTAAGTAATTGATTATGTATATTAATTTGAAGAGTTGGGCATTTCCGTAAATTCGTTTATCATTTCTTAACTTTTTGTTTCATTTGGTAATAAGAAAATAAATCCATAAATATATATAAAATAGGCTAGGGCTAGGACGGAGAAATAATTAATAAATAATCGAAAAAGAAAAAGAAATTGAATCGAAAATCGAAGGCGTTAATTGGAGTTTGGTTATGAATTATGGTGTTGGTGTGGATTGGATAGTGGTGGCTGGAATTGGAATCCGAAATCGAAATCATATAAGCTTGTAATGGTAAGGTTCGTGTGAGTTCAGTTGGCACGTGCGGTTGAAGCGGTGACTTAATCGTTTTCCATACCCTTTTTCACACCTTTTCCCCAATTTCAATTTCAATCCCAAATCGTCGATCATCCTCCCTCCCTCTCATCTCGGCTCCCTTACCTCCGATCGTTACTGCTCCCGATTCTACTATTCCCAATTGAGGTTCGTCTTTTCTTTTCTTTTCTTTTCTTTTAATTTCTCAACCTAGGGTTTCTTCAATTTTCAATTAATTGCCATACGATCCGCTTTCCAATTTCATAGTTTCCTAACCCTAATTAAATTTAATCCAATTACTTAGTGCAATTCTTCTATTCTCTGCTAATTCGATTTATGTCAACTGCAGGTACCTGCGCATTTTAGATTTTGTGCTGCACTAGAGAGTGAATGCTTTGATCGAGTTATTATGCTGTATAATGTGTTGCTAGTTATTAAAACAAGAAGAAGAATAAGATGAATGTACAGGCACATATGACGGGTGGCCAGGTTCCTAATCCCCAGCAGAATGGAAATGCATTGCCCCCCAACCAATTGCATAATTTAGTAGGTGGTGTTGCTCCTCCTGCTGCTCCCCCTCCTGTTCTGCAGCATAATATGCCTAATATGGACAATGACTTGATCAGAGCTCGCACTTTGATGCGCGAGAGAATGTAAGTCTACTCATTTCTTAGTATTTGCTTTTTTTGTCGACATTGTCACTTTTTATTATTTTAGATTACTCTCTGTCCAAATGACGCCTCAAGTTGTGTGCAGCACTTAAACATAGAATGCTCTTGATTAAAGTATCACCTCTTGTGTGTTTGATTGGAATGTACAAGTTTATTTCTTTTTGTCATATCTTTGTTTCCTGTGTCTCCGTGTGTTTAGGGTGTGCATCCAACTGTCACTTTTCAAGTTTGAACGGTTCTTGTGACAGTCATTGTACTCATGTTAATGGCATACTTTTGTCACAAGTCTTTTTTTTGCCTTTTTTATTTGAAAGTTCCTCCCGTTGTAGATTGATGAGCCAATATTAGTTGTTTCTTTTAATAAACCAATAAAGTAATTGCACAACGATTGACAATTTAATGCTCAGTTGCCTTTTATGTGCATTTGTTGTGGTAGTAATAGTTTTGTTTAACCTAGGAATTTTTGCCATCTGGTCAGTTTTATTATTAATGATGCAGCAATAAAAATGCTTCTAACTTTGAACTATTTCACAAGTCCTAAAAAATTGTACAGTGAAGAAATGATGAAGAGATTTATTAATAACTTAAAAAAAAAAAAAAATCTATTTATGTGCTGAACGGAGAGTTGCTCAGCATTTAACATGTCCATGTCATGATCATCTAGTTCTAGTAGTGTTATCCAATATGCAAATTGATGCAGTTATTCATCTATAGAAACCCAGTTACTGCTTGAATTTGAAAACACATCTACGTTTCTGTTGTAAATTTAAAGTTCATCACCTCCAAGTGATATGTGAAACTTGTAAAGGTTTCAGTTCTATGTATAAATTTGGCATTTGCATATGTGAAGCACCTCTTGGTAGTGAGAAATAGGATTATTGTAACTGTTGGATGAATATGTCGAGAGGTGTAATAAAGCAGAATCTTAATTTTCTTGTATCTTGTAAATTAAGCTTTGTAATGGTATTAAAACTTGTCTTGTAATTTTCTTGTATCTTAGCAGCACTAGAACAAGAATCTAGTGCTGTTATGTTGGAGCTTGGTATTTGTTACATGTAAGTAATTCTTTGTTACCAGATGCTAACAGATTTTTTTTCCCCCATCTTTTCTAGCTATCAAATGTTATTACACCGACAAACTCAGCCAGCTGATGAAGCAACAAGGATGAAGTTCAGAGATATTTCGAAACGCTTAGAGGAGGGTCTTTTTAAAACTGCCCATACAAAGGTTTTTCCTTTTCTTGTTCTCTTCTATACACACAGTATATTTCTCTCAATTGTTGCTGTTGCATACATGAACTTCTCTAATTACCAATTTTTTTGACATCTTTGGATTTAAAGAAGCAGAATATAAATAGCATATTGTTGGTTTATGTGATAATTAATTTTATGGCTTGGTTCTACGTTTCCTATCCAGGAGGATTATATGAATATGGATACCTTAGAGCCCCGTTTGAGTAGTCTGATCAAAGGCAGATCTGGGAATAACCATAACCAACGTCATCAGCAGCTTGTAAATTCTACCTCTGCTGTTGGTACAATGATACCGACACCTGGCATGACACACAGTGGGAATTCACCCATGATGGTTGCATCATCCATGGACAGTTCAATGATCGCTACAGGTGGAGGCAATACCATAGCTCCTGCAACTGTCAACACAGGAAGCTTGTTATCGACTGGTGGCATACAAAGTGGTTCCTTTAATAGATCTGATGGTAATGTTGACTCATGTAATTTCTTCTTTGGTGCTTATTACTTTGCATTCCTAGACCAGCATTACAATTTGTACATATGCAGGATCCTTGCCTAATGGATATCAACAATCAGCTGCCAATTATTCCATTGGTTCTGGTGGAAATATGTCATCAATGGGTGCCCAAAGAGTTACAAGTCAAATGATTCCAACTCCCGGGTTTAACAATAATAATACTAGTAGCGATAGTAATCAGCCTTACATGAATTTGGAATCATCTAATAACAGTGGTGGGTTTTCAACTGTTGAATCCACTATGGTATCACAGCCACAGCAGCAAAAGCAGCATGTCGGTGGTCAAAACAGCCGCATATTGCATAACCTTGGAAGCCACGTGGGTATAAGGTCCGGCTTGCAGCATAAATATGGGTTCTCTAATGGGGCTTTAAATGGTGGGTTAGGGATGATTGGTAATAACCTTAAACTTGCCAATGAATCTGGGACGTCTGAGGGCTATTTAACAGCAACCCCTTATACACATTCACCCAAACCTTTACAGCAGCAATTTGATCAACAGCAACGGCTAATGGGTAACCTCTCTCTATATATAACTCCAAATGTTTGAAGTTTGCTAAAATAAATTTCAGCAAACTCCAATGATAATAATTATTATTATCATATGAGCATCCCCCCTTGTGTATTAACTTGATACATTGAAGGGCTCATGTGATGATGGTTATTAATATATATATATATATTTTTTTTTCCTCACTCCCTGTTCATCTGCCTATTTCCCTTTTTGTTTGGACTAGATTAATTACTTCATACTTGACCTTATAATCTGAGATTAATCTTTGCACAAACAGCATTTCATAACCAACAATTCCTTTGTCAGGTGATGGATATGCAATGGGCAATGCTGATTCTTTTGGGACTGGGAACTTCTATGGTGGATCAATGACAAATAGTCAGAATCTGAGTTCAGTAAACATGCAGTCAATGCCCATGTCTAAAACCACCCCTCCGTTGATCGGTAATCAGTCGAATTTACATGGTGCACCTCAGGCTGCACATGTAAAGCCTCCATCAATTGATCAGTCTGAGAAGATGAATTTCCATCCTTCTTTAACTTCAAGGGATGGTCTTCTACAGTCTCACCAACCGCAACAGTTTCAGCAGCAACCACATCAGTTTCAACAACAGCAGCAGTATGTTCAACACCAACGACAACAACAGAAGCAGCAAAGCCAGCAGCAGCAGCATTTATTGAACAGCGATGCTTTTGGTCGGCCTCAGCTGATGGCTGATATGGGTGGTCAAGTGAAGAGTGAACCTGGAATTGAGCAGCATAATAATGCTATGCACTCACAAGTTTCTGAACAGTTTCAGCTGCCTGAAACACAAAATCAGTTTAAGCAGAGTTCTTCTGAAGACCGATCTAGGGGTGCTCAACATCTCCCTGTTTCATCTGGTCAGCATGATCTCTGCTCATCCTTGACACAAATTTCACAACCTATGCAACAAATGTTACATCCACATCAAATGGTTGCAGATTCTCATAGCACCTTTTCTGTAGGAGCACAATCAGAATCACTTCTGCAGGGGCAATGGCAGCCTCAATCACAAGAAAGGACACACATGACAGGCAACATGCCACATGAGCAGCATATTCAAGAGGATTTTCGTCAGAGGATAGCTGTGCAAGGTGAAGCTCAGCGTAATAATTTGTCTTCAGAAGGATCTATTGTTGGTCAACCTGTTGGTCCTAGAAGCACGGTAGAGCCCCCAAATCCAAGAGGTGCTAGCTGCAGATCTAGCAATGGAAACCGTGATCGGCAGTTTAGAAACCAACAGAGGTGGCTTTTGTTTTTGCGTCATGCCCGTCGTTGTCAAGCTCCTGAAGGTAAATGTCAAGATGTTAATTGCATCACTGTTCAGAAATTGTGGAGACATATGGACAGTTGCAATTCACCTTCATGCACATATCCTCGCTGCCGTCATTCCAAAATATTGATTCATCATCACAAGCACTGCAGGGACCCATGTTGTCCTGTTTGTGTTTTTGTTAAGAACTACCTGCAGCAACAAAAGGAACGTGCACGTCTGAACTCTGATTCTCATTTGCTGAGTCCAGTTAGTGGATCATGTAAATCTTATCCTACTGGAGATGTCTCTGGTGGAGTGATTTCTAAAACTCCATCGGCTGTTGAAACTTCAGGAGACATACAGCCTTCTTTAAAACGCATGAAGATAGAGCAATCTTCCCAATCTATTGCTCCTGAGAGTGAAAGTTCAGCAGTATCAGCTTCTGCAATTAGTGAACCCCATATATCCCAGGATGTCCAGCACCAAGATTACCAACATGGAAAAATTATTATGCCAGTTAAATCTGAGTTTATGGATGTGAAGATGGAAGTTCCTTTGAGTTCTGGACAAGGAAGTCCCCCAAACAATGAGATGAATGATAATATGGATGATGTCAGCAACCAAAAAGCTGATGAGCCCATTGTATATGATGATCCTGCTGCTTTAGCTAAGCAAGAAAACATTAAGGTTGAGAAAGAGAATGAATTGGCTAAACAAGAAAATGTGACACAGCCTGCTGAAAATGCTGCTGGAACTAAGTCTGGAAAGCCAAAAATAAAGGGGGTATCATTGACTGAGCTGTTTACTCCAGAGCAAGTGAAAGAGCATATAACTGGCCTCAGGCAGTGGGTTGGCCAGGTATGTCAATAAATCATTTTGGGAAATACATTTACCAGGATGAGTTTTATGAGTACAAAGAAAAAAACCAAAAAACAAAAAAGCAATTTTACTTCAGAATTTGCTAGAAAATTGCTGTAAAAACTTGGGTGCGTTTGGAATCGTTTTTAAAATGGTGTTTTTGAAAACTATTTTTAAAAATGATGTTTTTGAAAATGTAATGTGTTTGGTAGGATTTCTTAAAAGTTATCTTACAGAATAGAAGATAATTAAATGTATTTGAAATCGTTTTTAAAATTGTGTTTTTGAAAACTATTACTAAAAATGAAAAATATGTTTTAAAAATGATGTTTTGAAAATGTAATGTGTTTGGTAGGATTTCTTAAAAGTTATTTTCAAATACAGAAAATAATGTAAATGTATTTGGTATTGTTTTTGAAAATGAGTAGAATGGTTGTTTGGAGGGAAAAACAATGATTTGTTTCGAAAATGGTGAAAAACATAAAAAAGTTGTTTTCTACTTTTTAGTTATCATTTTCAAAAAAGTGTTTTCCATTTTCTAAAACACATTTTCAAAAATAACTTACCAAACAACTTTCTCTCATTTTTTTTTTTGAAAATGAAAAATCATTTTCAAAAATGCATCCAAACACCATCACATTTTCATTTTTGAAAACATGTTTTTCATTTCCAAAAACATGTTTTTTAAAACAAGCTACCAAGCACATTTTCCTTCATTTTTTGTTTTCAAAAATGAAAAACCATTTTTGAAAATGGAACCAAACACCACCTTTAGTTCTTATGAAGTTAAAATGCCAGTCTTATTGTTTCTGTTGGCTCCCTGAAACAAGAATATTTTTTTACTTGACCTGAAAATATTTTTGCTTAATTTAATATAAAGTGTATTTGCATTTCTAGAATACTGTATTGCTAAGGCTATGGCTAAGCACTTTTATGGTTCTCTTGCTTTTGAAGTCTATTCTGTGTCATCTACTATGGAGGAATGTTAGATTATCCATTTGACGCACATCTGGTACCTTTATTGTTGGTTGATAATGTTTGTTTCCTTTTCACAGAGTAAAGCAAAGGCAGAGAAGAATCAAGCAATGGAGCATTCAATGAGTGAGAACTCCTGTCAGCTTTGCGCAGTTGAGAAGCTTACTTTTGAACCACCACCTATATATTGCACACCGTGTGGTGCTCGTATTAAGCGAAATGCAATGTATTATACTATGGGAGCTGGTGATACACGGAATTATTTCTGTATTCCATGTTACAATGAAGCTCGTGGAGACATCATCGTTGTTGATGGGAGTCCCACTCCAAAGGCAAGGTTGGAGAAGAAGAAGAATGATGAGGAGACTGAAGAATGGGTAAATTTTGTTATTTTGTATCTGTTCTGTATGTTGCATGATGGTCTTAAACTGCCACTCTGATGTGTTTTTATTTTACCATGATCATATGCAGTGGGTTCAATGTGACAAATGTGAAGCTTGGCAACATCAAATATGTGCGTTATTTAATGGCAGAAGGAATGATGGGGGGCAAGCTGAATATACTTGCCCTAATTGCTACATAGAGGAGGTTGACAGAGGAGAGCGTAAGCCTTTACCACAGAGTGCTGTTCTTGGGGCCAAAGATTTGCCTCGAACAATCCTTAGTGACCACATAGAGCAGCGACTGTTTAGGAGACTGAAGTACGAGAGGCAAGAGAGGGCAAGGAGTCAAGGAAAATCATATGATGAGGTAAATAGTATTTATGTTGTCAAGTCTGATGTTTTCTAGATGATGGTTGGATATATGGTGTTTCTAGTGGCACTAGCACGAATTCTCTGTTGAAATATGTTCAGTTTTCCTATTACATAATGTTTAGTATATTTTGACTGGTTGTCATTTTTATTTTATTTTTCAATTGCATGTTTAAGAAGCTGAGCGCTTAGACTTGGATGGCTACTCTATAAAATTATAGCATATCTTTTTTGACCATTAAACAGAGTCCAAGTCTCTGTCAACCGCAGTAACTTAAAAGTAAAGCATGATGGTACAATATAATGAGTAGCTTGTGACTGTATTCTGATAATTAAATTCGACTTAGATGTCAGTTAAGGTTCTGATCTAGCCAGAAATATGAATGTTGTAGCACTTTCTATAATCATGTAGCTGGTTATTTTAGGTGAAAAATGCTTTTTATTGTCAAAGTATTTCATTTGGTAGTTAACGGGGTGATTAGTTATCGATGTGAATTGGTTGCTAAAAGTCGTTTGCTTGTCTTGTTGGTTATGGTATTTACATGAGTTTCTTCGTAAGCAGTCTATTTCTGCTTGGTATCATTTTAATTATGTATTTTATATTAAATTGTGATTTTTATTGCAACTTTTTGTTTGTTTCAGGTTATTGTGTGAATATATTTCTAGGGGGTTGGACTCTATTGATATATATATCAAGTTTTATAAGCTAATTACCATATCTTTACCATTTTTAGGTTCCTGGGGCAGAATCGCTTGTAATTCGAGTTGTTTCATCTGTTGACAAAAAGTTGGAAGTGAAGCCACGGTTTCTTGAAATTTTTCAGGATGAGAATTACCCAACAGAATTTCCATATAAATCCAAGGTATTGAAGATATACTCAATAATCTCTGTAAAACATTGACAGGGTTTAATAGTGTTGTATTAACACCTGCTGACCATCTACTTGTGATTATTTCTTTCAGGTTATTTTGTTGTTTCAGAAGATTGAAGGTGTAGAAGTGTGTCTATTCGGCATGTATGTTCAAGAATTTGGATCAGAATGCCAATTTCCAAATCAACGTCGTGTATATCTGTCATATTTGGATTCTGTTAAATATTTTAGACCTGAGATTAAAGCAGTTACTGGGGAGGCTCTTCGTACATTTGTTTACCATGAAATTCTGGTGAGTTCCAAATTGCCATTGAAATTTTGTTTTTTAGGTTTTTGCTTTTATTTTATTTTATTTTATTTTTACCACAATTGTAAATCAGTTATTTGCAATCTTTTTATTGGAGTTATTAGGGTTTCTATGTATTGATCGTCTTTTCAGATTGGATACCTTGAATATTGCAAGCTACGTGGTTTTACAAGCTGCTATATATGGGCTTGCCCTCCTTTAAAGGGTGAAGATTATATTTTATATTGTCATCCAGAAATTCAGAAAACACCAAAATCTGATAAGCTCAGAGAATGGTGAGTCTATTAATTGTCAGGGGAAAAACTTCGTTATATTTTACCTGTTAAATTCTGTCATTCCCTAACTTTTTGCATGTTTTCATATCCTTCTTCAGGTATCTGTCCATGTTAAGAAAAGCTGCAAGGGAAAACATTGTAGTTGATCTAACTAATATGTATGATCATTTCTTTGTAACCACCGGCGAATGTAGAGCTAAGGTAACAGCAGCTAGGCTGCCATATTTTGATGGGGACTATTGGCCTGGTGCTGCAGAGGATCTTATTTATCAGATTCGGCAAGAAGAAGATGGAAAAAAACAGAATAAGAAAGGACTAACCAAAAAAACCATCACAAAAAGGGCTCTAAAAGCATCTGGTCAAACTGATCTTTCTGGTAACGCGTCGAAGGATCTGCTACTAATGCATAAAGTAAATTTTCTTCCAGAGATTTATTATTTTTTGAATATTTGAAGTAGGCCTGTTTTCTTTTTTATTTCTGCAAATCCTTATATCAAGATTAATAAATTATATCTGGCTGTTCTTTGAAAATAATAATTATTTCTTTTTTCCAGCTTGGTGAGACAATTTGCCCGATGAAGGAAGATTTTATCATGGTGCATCTTCAGCATGCTTGCACTCATTGTTGTATTTTAATGGTATCTGGGACTTGTCATATGTGCAGACAGTGCAAAAATTTTCAGCTCTGTGATAAGTAAGTTTTTGTATTTACCTGCATTATTGTTGTTAAAGATGCTAATTTTATATATGATTTAAGAAAAGTATTGTGTGTTGACCCAAACAACATGCAAGCATATTCTTATAGGGATTCTTCACAAGTGAAGCAGTAGTTGACTGGATTGCAAGCAAGATTGTAAATTACAGTAGTGGAAAATTTGTCACATTCCATATTTAATTTGTAAATTGCGCATCTGCTGTTGATCATAGATGGAACTGCACAAGTAGTAGTGTAATGCTAGCCAAAGGAATTTTCATGTGTATATAATTAATCAAGTTTATAACGATTAGGAAAGAAGATTAGTAGAAAGCTAGTGAATTGTGAAAATTTCCTTCTGGATAGGTATTGGACTGAACTGTCTTACACTGCTATTTGCACTAATAGATTTAGAATTGAGTCTATGTTCAGGGCTGTTGAAATGATCAAAAGAATGCCTATAGAAAATGAATGAGGTGGTTGTCTATTTTGAGGCGCATCTTTTAAGTTATTTAGCTCTGGTCCATGTTAATTGTTGTCGAGATTTTATTGTCTGCACTTTTGTGGAGCAACTAGATTTCTTGAGGTTGAAAAGTAGATGGTTAATTTTCAGTGGAGATTTTTTGGGGGAGAATTCAAATTAATTGGATCCTTGTGGTGAAACTTGGAAATTACTGGTAACTGTTCATGATCAAATCTATTATAATTGTTATTTGTAGAGCTTTAAACAAACACTACTTGTCAGCAATTATTATGTGCTGGAATGAATGAAGTTTCCCTGTTAGGAAATTGGAATAAATGGTGTGATGTTTATCCCTGTTCTGTTCTCACAGAGTCTCTGTAAATCCTTTTTTCTTTTTGTAAGAGGGCAAATCAGTAGAAAGGAAGAATTAAGAGAACTTTCTTTCCAGATCACCTTTCTCCTTAATTTTTGTTCCAGTTGCCTCTGCCAAATAATAGTATTTTTAGAGTTACTTTTTTGAGAGAGCAATGACTCTCAAAATATAACTTTAGTTGTTCCTTGTCATATTTAAGTGTTCTTGTACCTTAACAGGTGCTTTGAAGCAGAAAAGAAACGGGAAGACAGAGAGAGACATCCAGTCAACTCGAGGGAAGTCCATCCTCTTGAGGAAGTACGTACTCGAGTGAACACTAGACTCTGGTTTTTATTGGAACTGTGTTTAATAACTATAATTTGAATTCTTGAAATCCATTAGGTTCCAATAACTGATGTACCTGCTGATACAAAGGATAAAGATGAAATTCTTGAGAGTGAATTCTTTGACACCAGACAGGCATTTCTGAGTCTTTGTCAAGGAAATCATTATCAGTATGATACCTTGAGGCGAGCTAAACATTCATCAATGATGATCCTTTATCATCTTCATAATCCAACTGCTCCTGCATTTGTAACAACATGCAATATATGCCATCTTGATATAGAAACTGGTCAAGGTTGGCGTTGTGAAGTCTGCCCAGATTATGATGTATGCAATTCTTGTTATCAGAAGGATGGGGGTATTGATCATCCTCATAAATTGACCAATCATCCATCCAATGCTGATCGTGATGCTCAAAATAAAGAAGCCAGACAGCTAAGGGTCTTGCAGGTGCTGTAAATACAGATTACCCATCTATATTCATTCTCATGAGATATTGCATATGATTTTTATACATCCCTTTTTCTACCCCATCGTTTTGGTATAGACAAATATGTCATTGGAAAAAAAGGATAATTTCTCAAGCATTGCCTTGCATCCTAGAGCCCAGCAGTCATTCTTTCTGCAGTTGTTCTGATGTGATTGTTTTTTAACATTTCAGCTTAGAAAAATGCTTGATCTCTTGGTGCATGCATCACAATGTCGTTCACCACATTGCCAATACCCTAATTGCCGCAAGGTGAAGGGGCTCTTCCGGCATGGAATACAATGCAAAACACGTGCTTCTGGAGGTTGCGTTCTTTGTAAGAAAATGTGGTATCTCCTTCAACTCCATGCTCGAGCATGCAAAGAGTCTGAATGCCACGTGCCACGTTGCAGGTTTATGAATCGTTCTTGTCGTAATTGTTAAGTAATAATAAAGAGTTTTCTTACCCATACAAATTATTAATGTTAATGTTTGTGTATTAATTCAGAGATCTTAAAGAACATTTGAGAAGGCTACAGCAGCAGTCAGATTCACGACGAAGAGCTGCTGTGATGGAGATGATGAGGCAGAGAGCTGCAGAGGTTGCTGGTAATGCTGGGTGACCAATCTGTATATGTAAGTAAATATGTTGTTTTGGTGAGAAACTACCAGATAGAAAGGGAGGTGGGTAGTAGTTTTGTTCTGCAGCAATGGCACTGGCTGGAAAAAAAGCAATGATAGAAAAGTGGCAGAAGTAGACAGTAAGAAGCGAATGTAGATGAATTATACATAGCTTGATTGGTTTATGATCACTCAATGGGAGAACCAACCCTTACAGTGAAATACTGAGAGAAGTAAATTTCCCCTTGGAAGAAAGTAGATGAAACTCATTGTTTGGTGCTCTGCCGTCGTCACTCAGCTGCTTCTAACTACATTAAGTCGTGGTCGTGGTTGTCAGGAGTAAAGAATACTGATCCTTGTTGGTCGGTATGACTGATTTGGTGATTCTTTGATTTTTATCTTATTGTATTTTGTCCAAAGCCATTGTTCGGATGGCTTTTGTACTATAATTGTCCTAATCCGTCTTAAGGAATGTTTATCTTACAAATGAATGTGGGAAGGAAGCTAGTTTCAGGCTCCCACCTTTTTATCTTTTTGGGTTTCCTCTGTTTGTTCCATTTTAGATGTACGCCGTCCCAGTCCCCTTTTTGTAGAATGTGGTCCTACTGAAAGATGACAAACAATAAGTAGCGTCTAAGAACTGCAGCAATTCATTTTATTGATGATACTGTGATGTTATGTTGATATAGTTTGTACTTGTCCAATGAAGGCATCTTTAATTTTATTATATACAGTATCTACGATAGTTAATACAGACTAAGATTTTGAAGCAGTCAAATTTATGATCGACAAAGTTGGAAAATATCGAGTGGGAGTTGAAGTGTGTACGTGGCGCCCTTGGAATTGTGAAACCATGAAAAACATAATATGTGGTCACTAAAATTCCATTCGATCAGAATGTGGCAGACGCCACAACTTTGAATTATCCACTGACATCACACCGAACATTTTAATTTTTCCGTAAGAAACGACATGCATGTAATATATCATAAGAAACACGCAAACCCAACCCCATCCCCATCCCGTCCCGTCCCGCCTAGCAAGAAGACGATGAATGCAACTGCCACTAGTGTAAGCCCAAGTCCCAAACTGGGGAATTCGTATTCCTACAGTCATTACACGTACAGGTACAGTAGCAGATGGGCAGTGAAAACTAGCAGCAAATGGCAGAGTTTGGTGACGAAAGCGTCCTCGAGAAGAAGAAAAGGCAAGAAAAACGAGACGATGCAGGAGGAGACAAGAGGAGGAGGAGGAGAAGAAGAAGAGGCGGTTTCGTTAAGTCTAGATGATGTAAACCCTGTTGGGTTGGGGAGGAAATCTCGACAGATATTTGATGAAGTGTGGAGGAAGTTCTCTGGGTTGGGACAGATATCAAGGACCAGTCGAGCTGATGATGACAGTCTTTTGATTAGAGAAGGCCCCATGTGTGAGTTTGCTATTCCTGGGGCTCAGACTACCACTGTTCTTGTGGTTGGAGCTACTAGTCGTGTTGGCACCATACTTGTCAGGAAACTCATGCTCAGAGGTTATTCTGTCAAGGTCTTTTCCACCATTTCCTTAATTTGGCTTTTACATTGACATTAAAATCATCGACCTTTCACTTAATCTATTAATGAGTTGTTTCTCTTAGGCTTTGGTACGTAAGGCTGATGAGCAAGTGATAGACACGCTTCCAAGGTCGGTTGAGATTGTGGTTGGAGATGTGGGGGATCCTTCCACTCTTAAGGCTGCTGTGGACAACTGCAACAAAATTATATATTGCGCTACTGCTCGTTCTTCCATCACTGCAGATCTTTATAGAGTTGATCACCAAGGGGTTTACAACCTTACGAAAGCATTTCAGGTAAATTAATTACTTGTCTCTGTTCATCAATTCTATGTGGCTCCACCCATGGCTTGCTCCTTCCAGGACTACAATAATAAGTTAGCACAACTGCGTGCCGGAAAAAGCAGCAAAAGCAAGCTTCTGCTTGCCAAGTTTAAATCGCAAGATTCTTTGAATGGCTGGCAAGTTCGTCAAGGAACTTACTTTCAAGATGTGGTTGCCTTTAAGTACGATGCAGGGATGGATGCTAAATTTGACTTCACTGAAACTGGAGAGGCTGTTTTTTCTGGTATGAATTTGAACACATCAAATTTCCCACCTAGTCTACGATGCACCCTTTAAGTCTCTTTTTTATTTTCAAGTGTAGGATACGTTTTCACCAGAGGAGGGTATGTTGAACTTTCTAAAAAGCTTTCACTTCCTTTGGGTTGCACTCTTGACAGGTACCCTCAGTGCATCCCATAGTTCATTCATTGCTTGCTACCTATCAACATATTATTCATTTTCTCTGAAATTCTTCCATTCATATCTTTGTTGAGAGATATCTTATTCATTCCCCACTCAACAAATTCTTATTATATTTACCCTCTTCAGGTATGAAGGTCTAGTTCTATCTGTTGGAGGAAATGGAAGATCTTACATTTTAATTCTTGAAGCTGGTCCTTCAGCTGATACAACTCAAAGCAAATTGTACTTTGCAAGATTCAGCACCAAAGTGGGATTTTGTAGGGTAAGGATCTCTTTTTGCTTAGAAAACTGAAATTCTGTCCCATGTCTTCCAAGTATTGCTTCTATTATTATTTCTAATAAGTATGAACATAGTCTCCTTTATTTACCTATCTGAAAAATGGCAGGTCAGAGTGCCATTTTCATCCTTCCGTCCTGTGAAACCTGATGATCCACCATTGGATCCATTCCTTGTACATACAATGACCATACGTTTTGAGCCCAGAAGACAGGTTCTTCTCTTTATTTAATCGCATGTGAATGCTACTTGTATTTACTATTTACTTGTATTTGTTGAATGAGAGAAAAATTGGACAATAAATAGTATTTTTTTTTAATTAAAATTCTTTCTAATTTTATTGTATAAAAGCTCTGCCATACTACTGCCTTAATGTAGTGCAATCAGGGAACACCACTTAAATTACTTATATCTCATGCATTTATTATTATTATTTTTTTGGTTCTGTATTTATCTTGTTTGTGCCTGATAGGTTAACAAGTTACAGAAAATATAGCTTGGATAATATTTCCATTACAAGTTACTATCAATGTATAATACAAATGTCACTTGAAAGTTAAATTATCTTAGTTTGATACTTTACCAAGCACTTGGAACTACTTGGGTTATTGAAAGGAGATGTAATTGCAATTTCCAAATGTGAATGAATTTGATGGTAATAAAACTTAAATTTTGTTTCCATGTGATAGTTTGTTTCTCATGATATGTATGCAGTCAATGCATTATGATTGAATTGTGCCTTTTCGTTTTTAACTAATGCTTATTCTATTTATTATTTTTACTGCAGAGACCTGTTGAAGGACCTTCTGGAACAAAGCAAGACCTTAGAAGCTTCAAGCTTATAGTGGAGTACATTAAAGCATTGCCTGTAAGTGCTTCAAGGTGTAATCTTGAACGAAATTCAGTTTAGCATTTTCATGGTGTGATGTATAACTTGCCAAATCATCACAATATGTTTCCACTTTTCTCCTGATTAAGCAGTGAAAATTTCAGTTAGATACAAGCAGACCTTCATGGTCTTAAAACTAAGATAAAACCTGTCCTGTTGTAAAAATATTCTGGTAGTTTTTTAAAATTACTATTATTTACAAAGCTAATTCTTTGTGTCACATATCATTGCATATTGTGTGAGTGTTAGTTATAAATAGTTTGCAAAAATCTATGAAATGGAAACAAGGTGTTGAGTATAAGAATTTTAGCATAGTATATATAATATGCTTACTTCATTATATATTAATAAAATATGCTTTAATGCCTGAGCCATGACAGAATGCGTAATGGATGTTTTGCAGACCGGGCAAGAAACGGACTTTGTCTTAGTGTCTTGTACAGGATTAGGAGTAGAACCTAGCAGAAGGGAGCAGGTTCTTAAAGCCAAGAGAGTGAGTCATCTCTCTGCCTTTCTTAGTTTTTCTGCATCAAAAACTCTTTTCTAATTTCACCTTTTCTCAGTAATTAGAGTTCTTTTTCCAAATTTTCTTCAGGCTGGTGAAGATTCATTGAGAAGATCAGGACTTGGGTACACAGTCATTCGCCCTGGTCCCCTTCTGGTACAGTACACATACACTCTTGGCATGTAATCAATATTAGAAGCCTTTTTGATCGATTGTAAGGTCTAATACATGATACATATTTGTGTGTATGCACACTTCATTGATGCGGCCTTGCTGGTGGAATGAAAGAAATTGGCTAATAAAGTACACTCTTTTAGATCATTTGATGCTTTTCAATTTCTGCAAGGTCACAACTTGATTAGCTTGTTAATAACAAAATTTTGTTGTTTATCTGTTTTTTAAGCTCAATGGTACAAGAAAATTTGTGAAAACAATAAATAACATGTAATCTTAAAGGGGGCACATAACGTTTAGTAGATGGATCTAGTGCAATATCATATTTGGATGAACTGCAAAAGAACTTTAGTAACTAATTATATTAAGATTGTATATCAGAATATATGCTGCCTCATCTCTGTTCTTGCGGCATGTGGCTACATTTGGAACCTGTGAGGTCATTTCCAATATAACCCTTAGTTGCAGTTGCTGCTTGATACATATTCGTGAACTGATGAATTATGTAATATGTCGTGTTAGAGCTTAGAATATAGTACTACTCTAAAGGAGACCTCGAACTTACATTTTAATTTGGCAAAATCAGCCTATCTATGTGGAGGCTCTTCAATTGGAATAGCATTTATGCTTCTCATTTCTCTGGACCAGAAATTCTAGTTCTATCAGGCATTATTGAGTTAAGGCCATTGGAGTTACTTATTTGCTTTCAGGAGTAAGATCAATTTTGATCATTTAGAAAAAGAAAATACATTTCAAAAGCAAAATGTACTGCAGCATACTTTTGCTGTTATTACTTGCACCTTTGCAGCAAAATAAACTTTCTTCTGTGAGCTGATGATTGTTTACATTAAACGATCTCAGAGAACATATTTAGAAGTTGGTCTTTGCAGGAGGAACCTGGTGGTCAGCGTGCTCTTATATTCGATCAAGGAAATAGGATTACTCAGGTGACAGCAATTTTCTTCAGACTTACACCTGTATAACTTGGTTGAAATCCAATCTTAGCATTACACCTCTCAATTTAGGGCATCAGTTGTGCCGATGTGGCTGATATCTGCGTGAAGGCATTGCACGATTCAATGGCAAGAAACAAAAGCTTTGATGTGAGTACCGTTGTGTTTGAGTTTAGGGTTTAGGGTTTAAATGGGATGAAACTAATTGACTATGTGCAGGTATGTTTTGAATATGTTGCTGAGCAAGGAAGGGAGCTGTATGAGCTGGTAAAGAACATCTACCAATAGCTTTTCAGTTTAAAGACGATCATTTTGTTCCTCTAAGGTTGTGAATGTCTAACTGATTATTCTTATGTGATCTTGTTGTAGGTGGCTCATTTGCCTGACAAAGCAAATAATTATTTGACACCAGCACTGTCTGTTCTAGAGAAAAATACTTAATGTGCCTTTACTCGACTGATTGGTAATTTCCCCTCAACACTAGTATATCATGTAAAGCGGTAACAGATGTTATTTTTTGCCCTCTATGTTCCTTTATTTTTTTCTGTCCCGTTATATAGCTTACCTCTTATATACCAGATGTATGTTCTGTTTCTTAATGTAAATCCGTATAGAAGCCTATGTGAAATACATGTAATGTGAATAGAAAAATTGGTAATGAAAAGGGCAAGAATTATTTGTCTTATATTTATTAAGAATAAAGTTAGGTTTTTAAATTTTTTTGCTCAAATTCATGCTTAAGCTACTAACATTATATTAATTATTACATCATCTCAAACAATTTTAAATCCTTTGTCCCCAGTACATCTATCATTTCTTTTTCCTATTAATTTTATAAGAAAAATTTTCAAATTTCAAAAAAAAAAAAAAAAAAAAATCCTATTCCAACACCATTTTTCCAATTTACACATGTTTTTGGTTAGTTTCACATGTATTCCAATAAATTTTAATGGTGACAAAATCAAAACTTAGAGCATCTTCAATACTTATAAAGATTGTGAAAGATAAGTGTCATATAGGATAAATGGACAGAGTGTTTAGAATTAACTTCTTCAATACAACTATCATACTTTAATGTCAAGCTGACATAATAAAGAAAAAAATAGAGGTTGTCAACACTCAACACTAAAATCTTCTTCACGCAGGGAAAATGAATGAAAAAAGAAAAAAAAAAAAAAAACATAGTATAACCAATCTTTAACGACGCCGTTCTCTTGTTGCTTGATTTGTGCTTGACAAACGACGATCTGCTTTTTGACGAAGAGAACGCTCTTGTCAACTGTAATAGTACTAGTTATGGTGGTGGTCTTCAGACGACGATGGTGGCGATGACTGAGTCATTGAAGCCCAGTTCTGTCACTGTAGGCTTTCCCATGGAGTTCCCTTACGAGTTCGACTTGTATGACTAAAATGCAGCTCAAATGATCATCAGAATCTTATATCTATCATTAGCTTATATTGTGTGTTGTAATTGTCTCTTTATAATCTATTGCTATTTCGATGGAAACCAAGGAAGCAAGCTTATAGACATTTTAAGTATTAATGGAGGACCTATGATAAGGGCTTGAGCTAAAAAGATAAAGGAAACTTTAAATGGGCTCGTTCAAGAGATTTGAACCAAAAGTCTTGCATAATATGGCTTGGACGGCTTGGAGGGGATATCGAGATTTCAAAATATCATTCAAGTCTAAGAACATCATTCTTAAGGCTTGGATGACAATTCTAATACAAATTGGCCGTTATTTATTTATTTGTATTAATTTGAGTCTAATTTGTATTATGGGTTGAGTTTTTAATCAGTTTAATTTATTTAATTTTACATTAATTATTGGGTTGAGACATTTAATTAAATTAAAAGCCCGATGTGAGTGTCCTTAGAAGAATAGGTGTGTAAGGTTAATCAAAATTAGAGTTTATTTTAGTTTTCTATTAAATTTAGGATTGAAAATAAAAATTAGAGTTTATTTTAGTTTTCTATTAAATTTAGGATTGAATGCCTATAAAAGGCTCATTAAACCTAAACTTTCAATCAAACGTTTATTGAATAAAGTTTAACTTTTCTTCATTGTTCTTTTGAGAACTTTGAGATTGCATCAAGAATTATTCTTAATTTATCAACCTTGACTTATCTCCCATATTCTTATCTTTTTTTTTTTTGGGAGTGGCATCATTATATCTTTGGTTTTTGATTCTCTAATCAACAGGTCAAAGATTTTCTATAATTTGAATTATTTTTCTTGGGTTATGTTTTAATTTGATCGTGGACGTCGTATCTTTATATACGGGATTTGCATAAATTGATATTAGAACTTCGGTTAATTAATTCAGGTTTGATTATTCTATTGTTTTCGATTTATTTTCCTTCTCGCGCACCACCATCATCTCAATATTTTATTTGCTTCTTGATTCTGCCGCACACCATTCATATCTGATCATCAACCAATTTATTTGCCTTTTGTTGCTTGTGAACCGCATCACCATCCATCACCATATATATATAAAATTGATTGAAGTGCAGTACCAAAATCAATCAATTGTAAATATATACCTTACTTCTTTTGTCTTGTAGTGCCGACACCACCTCCATCAGTTTTGCTTTTGTTTCTTGTCTGCACATCCTAATATTTTATTTGTTTCACATCATTAAATTGCTTTTGTCTTATCTTGTTCATCATCATTCATTATATGTATTATTCTTTTGTTCCTAGAAAAGCCGCATATCACCATCTGTTACCAATCAATTATATTTGTTTTTCTTTCTTACAATTTCTTTATCCACGTCATTATCTTGATTGAATACAACCATCTTGGTTTTGAATCTTCATATTCTGTTCTTAAACCACGTCAAAAATCAGGTTTCTTGAAATCACATTCTAGGGTTCTTGAATTCTTGATTCATCATCATATTTATTTTTTGATTTGCAAGATTCATATCAATATTTTGTTTTTGGTTTAGTTCCGCGATTTTCATTCAATTTAGTTTGTGTGCGTTCTAGTTTGATTTTTTTTTTTTTAAAGTATTAAAAAAAGTGTCAAAAAATATATAAAAAAAAAGTGCCAAAAAAAGTATAAAAAAAGTGTCAAAAAAAAAAAATGAATGCTATAAATTGCTTGGATTGAAGTGAGTTGATATTAATTCACCTTAATTGCAATTCAAGTTCTTTGTGGTTTTCGAATTCTTTTCTTGAAATCAGATGGCTTTCCATTATTTTGTCATTTTGATGTCATTGTTGGTCCTTATTTCCTTTGTTTTCTTTGTGTGTACATTTTTCTTTTTTGAGATTTGTCAGGGGGGATTATTTCAAGGGTGACCTTATTGTGATCGATTAGTTCTATAAAGAACTTAGTGAGAAACGTTTGAGTGTGGACAGAGAGTATTGAGTTAAATCAAGAGTGTTGAGTGATAAACACTTGAGTGATTAGAGTGAAGCACGTGAGTGAGTGTTGTGATGTTCCTTTTACTAACAATCTTGCAGGTATCAATCATGTCTACGGACAACAATAGAGATGTTAAAGAAGGAGAAAAGGGTAATGAGTCGTTCATTCTTAAAGCTATGCAACAACAATTTGAGAGGATGAACATGGTGTTTGAAGAGATTAGGGATCGAATGGATAGACAAGATGAGGCAATAGCTACTTTGCAAAGGGGCAACAAAGGAGAGCTCCAGAAGAGAGTGGTGGTAATAATGAATTTGAAGCTGATTATGGAGTGTTCTATAGAGAAGATTTGGAAGGAGATGACAATGTCACTAATGCTGATAGGGGTCGAATTAGAGGTGATAGAGGTGATAGAGGTGGTCATGGAGGTAGAGGTAGAGGTAATGGTAATGAAGATAATAGGCACTACGGGGATGGAAATGAGAGAGGAAGATGGGATGATAGACAGGATAGACCGGATAAGGATCTTGGTAACATTAAGATGAAGATAGCCTCTTTCCAAGGAAAGATTGATCCTGATGTGTACCTAGAGTGAGAGAAACGAGTGGAGTTGGTCTTTGAGTGTCATAACTTTACTGAGGAGAAAAAGGTGAAGTTAGCCGTAGCTGAGTTTGTGGATTATGTTGTGGTTTGGCGGGGGCAAATAGTGTTAGGTAGAAGGAGAAATGATGAACATCCTATAAATACTTGGGGTAAGATAAAGACTGTTATAAGGAAGCAGTTTGTTCCTAGATCATACTATAGGAAACTATACCAGTGGTTGCAAAGCCTAACACAAGGATCTAAGAGTATAGAGGACTATTATAAAGAGTTGGAGATAGCCATGGTTAGAGCCAATATAAAGGAAGATAGAGAGGCTACTATGACATGATTTCTGCAAGGATTGAATGAAAACATTGCCAATATTGTTGAGTTGTAACATTATGTGGAGCTTGAGAACTTGGTCCATATGGCTATGAAGGTGGAGAGGCAACTCAAAAGAAAGGGTTCAATGTCATGATATGATAGCAATTTGAGTTCTACATCCACTTGGAAGTCGAATTAGAGTACAAAAGAAGATAAGGCATCTCAAAAGCCCATGGTTGAAACTACTAAGCTTAAAGAGGGTAGAGATAGAAGCCATGATAAGGGCAAGACCGAGGCAACTCAAGGGAGAATTATGGATATCAAATGTTTTAGGTGTTTGGGAAGAGGTCACATAGCTTCTCAATGTCCTAACAAGCGAACTATGATCCTGAGGAAGGATGGAGATATAGAGACTGAAGGGAGAGTGATGACGATGAGATGACACCTTTGGAAGATGCTAGTTATGTTGAAATTGAGTATCTCGCAGATGGAAAGTTGTTAGTCATAGGGCGTGCGTTAAGTGTGCAAATAACGGAAAATGATGAGGTGCAACGTGATAATATTTTTCATATTAGATGTCATATCAAGAATAAGGTGTGTGGTGTGACTATTAATGATGGTAGTTGCACTAATGTTGTTAGCATCGAGTTAGTGGAGAAACTGAGTTTACCTACTTCAAAACATTCTAAACCATACAAGTTGTGATGGTTAAACGATTGTGGAGAGGCTAAGGTAACAAAATAAGTGCTAGTTTCTTTCGCTATTGGTAGGTACAAAGATGAGGTGTTGTGTGATGTTGTACCTATGTATGCTGGACACTTGTTTTTGGGTCGTCTATGGCAATATGATAGAAGAGGAATATATGATGGGTTACCATGAATGGGTGAACGATAACTCTTGTACCTTTAATACTTAGATAGGTATATAAAGATCAAGTGAGGATAAAAGAGAGTAAGAGAAAAAGAGAGGTTGAGAGTTCAAACAGTAGTAAGGTCGAGAGAAAGAGAGCTGAGTGTGAGAGGAAGAGTGATAAAAGACTTGAGTGTGTGCAAAAGAAAATTAGAAAGGTTGAGTGTAAAAGAGAGAATGGGAGGAAGAAATGTGAGAAAAAGAAAATGAGTGTTTATGTAAAAGGGAGCGATGTGAGAGCTACTTTTCAAGCCAAGCAGCAAATATTTGTATTTTTGTACAAAGACACTTATTTTTCTAACTCTAACCTTAATGTTTCTTTGCCTAGTGTTGTTACAACTCCTTTGTAGGATTTTAAAGATGTATTCCCTGAGGAGATGCTAGATGGATTACCACCAAAGAGGGGAATAGAGCATAAAATTTATTTCATACTCGGAGTTGCAATTCCAAACCGACTCGCATATAGAACTAATCTCGAGAAGACAAAAGAGCTTCAAAGGTAGGTTGAAGAGTTGATGAAGAAGGGGTATGTGAGGGAGAGCATGAGTTCATGTGTTGTACTGGTTTTGCTTATGCCTAAAAAGAATAGGACTTGGCATATGTGCATCGATTGTAGAGTTGTCAACAAAGTTATAGTTAAGTATCGACATCCCATACCTAGATTAGATGACATGTTGGATGAGTTACATGGATTTTGTGTGTTTT
>CM034473.1:24355189-24402033 GCA_019925255.1 Litchi chinensis
ATAAGATTGATCTTAAAAGTGGATATCATTAAATTAGAATGAAAAAAGGAGATGAATGGAAAACTATATTTAAAACAAAACATAGTTTGTATGAGTGGTTAGTCATGCTTTTTGATTTAACTAATGCATCTAGTACTTTCATGAGATTAATGAATTATGTTTTGCATTCTTTCATTAGAAAATTTGTTATGGTCTACTTTGATGACATATTAGTGTACAACAAGAGCATAGATGAATATGTTAGTGGATATCATCAAATTAGAATGAAAGTGGATATCATCAAATTAGAATGAAAGAAGGAGATGAATGGAAAATTGCATTTAAAACAAAACATAGTTTGTATGAGTGGTTAGTCATGCTTTTTGGTTTAACTAATACACCTAGTACTTTTATGAGATTAATGAATCATGTTTTGCATTCTTTCATTGGAAAAATTGTTGTGGTTTATTATGATGACATATTAGTATATAGCAAGAGCATACATGAATATGTTAGACATTTACATTGTGTGCTAGATGTATTAAGGAAAGAAAATTTGTATGCTAATTTGAAAAAGTGGTCCTTTTGCACGGATAAGATTGTGTTTTTTGGCTATATTGTTACGTCAAGAGGGATAGAAGTAGATAAAGAGAAGGTTAAGACTATTAGGGAGTGGCGTAGACCTTAGAATGTTAGTTAAATACGTAGCTTTCATAGGTTGGCTAGTTTTTATAGGAGATTTCTTAAAGATTTTAGCACCATAATTACACCACTAATTAAGATTGTGAAAAAGAGTGTGGGTTTTAAATGGGATAGTGAGCAACAACATGCATTTGAATTCATTAAGGATAAATTGTGTTCTGCGCCATTGCTTGCATTGTCTAATTTCTCTTAGACATTGAAGATCGAGTGTGATGCATCCGAAATATATATAAGGGCTATTCTTATGCAAGATAGATATCCTATAGCTTATTTTAGTGAGAAATTTAGTGGATCATCATTGAATTATCCTACTTATGACAAGAAGTTATATGCTTTAGTTAGGGCCTTAGAAACTTAGCAACATTATTTGTGACTTAAGGAGTTTGTAATCCATACTGATTATGAGTCCTTAAATTATTTGAAAGGACAAAGTAAGTTGAGTAAGAGACATGCTAAATAAGTAGAGTTTATAGAAACGTTTTCTTCTATGCTCAAGTATAAGCAAGGAAAGAAAAACATTGTAACTAATTTATTATCTCTTAGGTATACATTAATATCTACTTTGAATCCAAGATTGTTGGGTTTTGAGCATATTAAGGAATTGTATGTGAATGATCCTGATTTTGCTAGTGTGTATGTTGGTTGTGAAAAGGCTGCCTTTGGAAAGTTTTGTAGACCTGAGTGGTATATGTTTAGGGAAAGTAGATTATGCATTCCTCAGGGGCTTATAAGAGAGTTATTTGTTAGAGAGACACATGGGGGTGGTTTAATAGGATATTTTGGTGTTAAGAAAACTTTAGATGTGTTAGATGAGCATTTCTTTTGGCTACACATGAAGAAAGATGTTAAGTGAATTTGTGAGAAGTGCATAACATGTAAAAAGTCTAAGTCTAAAATTTTATCCCATCATTTGTATACACCTTTGCCCATACCTAGTAAACCTTGGATTGATATTTCTATGAATTTTGTATTGGGTTTACCTAGGTTCAAAAAGGGCCAAGATTCGGTGTTTGTTGTGGTTGATAGGTTTTTGAAGATGACTCACTTCATACCATGTCACAAAACCGATGACGCTACATATGTTGTTGACTTATTCTTCAAAAAGATTGTTCGACTTCATAGAATGTTGAAGAACATTATTTCAGATCGAGATGTGAAGTTCCTAAGCCATTTTGGGAGGACTTTGTGGAGGAAGCTAGGAATAAAGCTATTGTTTATTACTGCTTGCCATTCATAAACTGATGGACAAATAGAGGTGGTTAATATAATTTTGGGTACTTTGTTGCATTCCATTATCTAGAAGAATTTGAAGAATTGGGAAGATTGTTTGCCATATGTAGAGTTTGCTTATAATCAGAGTGTGCATTTGGCTACTGGTTGTTCGTCATTCGAAGTTGTGTATGGGTTCAATCCACTAACTCTTTTGGATTTGATACCGTTACCTATGAAGGAAAGAGCTAACTTGGATAGTAAAAGAAAAGTTGAATTTGTTAAGCAACTGCATGAGAGAGTTAGGCAACATATTGAGTGACGAACCGAACAATATGCTACTCAAACTAACAAGGGATAAAAGAAAATTGTGTTCAAACCAAGTGATTGGATTTAGATGCATATGCGTAAAGTGAGGTTTCCTAATCAACGAAAGTCTCAGTTGCAACCACGGGGAGATTGTACTACCCTCTCCCAAGTTTGTATTGTACATATGTATGAAATAGGTATTGTATTAATATACCTTTGTTTTAAAATAATAAAAAGGAATTTTAAAAGTGTTTGGAGGTGAAATTTAATTTTTAATTTTTATAGAATTTCTGGAAGGATGGGGAGTGAATTTAAATTTTAAAAATTGAGGGGTGATTGATGTAAATAAAAGATTTTTATAAAGAATGACAGAATTGTAAATAAAGTGAAAGGACAAGGGCATGTGGAAAAAGTAAAGAATTCTCTAGAAAATGGTGAGATTGTAATTTTAAGGAAGTTTAAAGGTAAAAAACAAGCATGACCCACGCCTATATAAAGGTGTGAATGATGAGTGAGTCGGTAGAGAAGAAGAAAAATTTGGAGAGAGATAGAGAGAGAAAGAGCTGTCGGCTAAAGTAACGATGGCAGATTTGCAGCCGTTCCAAGCTTGAACACTGCCATTGTTGGAGGAAATCAAGCTACTGGAAGGTGAATAACTAAATTAGGAACCAGATCTGGTAAGAACTAAGTGGTAAGAGCAGGATTTTAGGATTCTATTTTAGTAAGAAGTTTGTCAAGAGCTATCAGTGGTTTTGCATTTGTTCTAATACGATTTCTATTGATAGATCTAATGATTTGAAGTTGCAGATGAGGAGGAAAGCAAGGCAAAAGATCAAAGAGAAATCTGGTAAGTAAAAATAGCTGAGAAATAATACAGATTTGAAAATAGTTTAATTGTGGTTTAGGATGATTAAGTTCCTGTCGCACAACCTGTTGTGGTGTTGCGACCTAGAATTTTAGGTGAAGAACTGATGAGGTGTTGTTGAGAGTATGTATGTGAGATGTATTGAGGTCAGAGTGTGTTAATGAACAAGTAAAATGTAAAACTTGGAAAAACATGTGTTAGAAATAAGGTTACGTGAGTAAGGCAGGAGCTTGTGAGGTGCGAGCTAGAGGAAGCCCTCAGCCCATTTTCAGCTGATCAAGATGATCGACTTGGGAGCGAGCTGGGCTACTTCTGTTGCTCTCTCTATCTCACCTGTCTGGACTGGGCTAGAGTGTGAGCTCAAAAGAAACAAGCTGGACAATGCCTATTGCTCTTCATCACACCAGTCTAAGCTGGACTAAGGCTTTGTAAGCTGAGTTGGGCCGTGAATCGGGCTGAGCTAGAAAGTAGAAATTTGCTGAAAAGGAGTGAGCTGAGTGAGCTCACTGGAATAGTGGATGCTTGCAAGATGGGCTGAGTTGGAGGAAGTGAGAGCTCATTGAAAGAGATGAGTTGTGCGAGCTGGGGTGCGAGCTTGCAGCTCGAGTTAGACTGGCAGTACTGCAGTCCGTAGCAGCTTGGGTGGAAATTATAAGTTGTAGAAACAGTAGAGATGACTTGGTATTGAAGTGTTCTGCGAACTAAGTAGAGATTTCTTTTGTGATTAGGTGTAGGTGAAAAGGTGAGCTGAGGAGTTCGTTGAAGCAGAAATCATTAGTAGATTGGGAAGCAAGCTGTGAGTGTGAATATTATCTTTATAAATAATAATTTCTTTTCAGTTTATCATGCAAATGCTTTTATAGATTTTCATTTCTTATTCAGCTTGTAAATGTTTTTATATTTTAGCATGAAAAGAAATAGTTCATTTATGAATTGGTATGCTAATATATTTTATAAGTATAGAATGAAAAGAGATTGATTTGAACTATAGAAAAAGAAAAAATTTTCAAAGACTAGTGGACGGCCTAAGCTTATAGATAGATAGATCTTCTAGCTTTAGACCCGGTCGGTATACCCCGTAGTGTATGACAAGTGTTAGGAGGGCTAGTCCTATTAACATCGAAGGGATCGAGTCTGTCAGGTTTGTCGTGTCGCCCTCTATACTTGTGGGGTATTATCTCGCTATACGGTGTGCCATGGTAGTTCTGTCATGTGATAGCGAGATGTCTTTATAGCTTTGTCATGGTGTGCGACGATAGCTTTATACCATGTGACCCCCCACATTGAGCAGAGCTGGTTTACCCGCTCATGTGGTTGTAGCTTCCCTTGGGTTCCCCATTAGTACAGTTTTAGAAAGAGAAGCATACCATGAAAATCGATTTTTAGAAAGAAAGTGTTTTAGAAATATTTTAGAAAAAACTTTTGAAACTTTAAAGTAAATTTTATTAAACTCAAGTTTTTAGAATTAAATTGTTTTAAAGAAAAATGTTTTCAAAAAACGTTTTTCAGGAGGTCATATTAGAAAAGATTTACTTAAATAGAAACTCTTACGCACTCACTGAGCTTTATAGTTCACAATGTTTTTGTTTTATGTTACAAAAACCTTCTAGGTGCAGGAGCAAGGAACCAGGGTACCAGTTCGTCGCGTTCAGACTAGGTGGGCCATACGATCGACGATGCTGCATAATTCTTTTGTAAACATTATAATTTAAATATTATCATGTTGCTGCGCATATGCTTGATTTTGAATAAGATTTTGTAGAACATTTTATTTTAAAGATGATGCAAGCATGTTTTAGATACTTAAATTTATGAGATAATGCTGATTTTGTTTTGAGAAATTGCTTGAAATCGGATGTGAGATTTTAAAATTCATAATTCATATGTTTAGTAAAGTTATTTATAGTTACGAGTTCACTCCACAACATCTTTTTAAGTCATATTAGTTAGACTTCAGAAGGGCCTCGTGGGGTACCCGGCAGGACCGCTGGGTTCAATAGAGGGAATCCGGGTCGGGTCCTGTCAGTTTGGTATTAGAGCCAGAGTTTTAGAAAATTTTGAGTAAAAGATTTTTCGAACACTCATTTTTAGCTGAAATTTTCAGAAACTGCCAAGAGTTTTGATATTTTGATTTTAACATCCATTTCATGCATTTTATAATTGAATTTCTCAGAATCATGCGTCGTTGAGGTCACCCTTCTACTAGGAGAGGAGCTGCTCAGGTACCCGCACTAGGAGAGGGACATGTTGATGAGTTGGACAACGTGCCTGTAGATTAGACTCAAGCAGGACCTTCGCACCTGCAGAGCCAACAGTTGGAAATATGAATATAGAACAGTTGGTTTAAGTTTTGGCAGCGACATTTCATCAGTCGCGAGAATAAAAGGTTTCCATCCAACACGCTCAAAAATTGGGCGCTAAGCCTTATGACAGGACCAACGATCTGGAGCGCGTCTTGTCTTGGCTAGAGACTAATGAAGAGATTTTCCAAGTCATGGGTTGCCTTGAGGACCATATGGTGGTGTTCTCCACTTTCCTATTAAAAGATAGAGCTAAAGACTGGTGGAAAACCATTAATAGGCGAAACATAACTGGAGTGTCCTGGACACTATTCAAGCAAGAATTCATGGACAAGTTTTACTCGAAGAGCTACCAAGATGCAACGATTGAGGAATTTTTCAAGTTAGAACATTGTAATTCATCAGTAACAGACTACGAAAGGAGATTCCCAGAGTTGGTTTGCGTAGTGCCATTCATCGCGGACAATGAAGAGCATAAGGCCAAGAGATTCGCAGCAGGCTTAAATCCGAAGATCCGAGCCTATGTAACTTCAGCCTTCCATACTCAGTACGGAGAGTTAGTGGAAGCAGTCATCTGAGTAGAAAGAAGTATCGAAGCTATACCGAGGCCAAAGAAGATGACTCAGAAACGCGGTTGGTCGGGCAACTTCTTCAGATGACCTAGTAAGTTCACCAGAAGCGGGGATAGCTCAATCGGATCAGGTAGTGAGAGATCAAGCCAGGGGACACAGTCTAGTCAAGGCTTTGTCAAGCAATCAGTAGGCTCCGGAAGTAGCGATGATAGCTGAAAAGCTGGCCCATGTGCAAGATTTATGGAAGGACGTATTCGAGCGAGTGTTTCAGAGGTAGCATCAGATGTTATAGATGTGGGCAGGAGGGCCATTTTATGAAAGATTGCCCGAATGTAGCTTCCGCTATTAGATTGGAGATCAGACTCGTAGTATCAGGGCAGACTATTGGAGGCCGGGGATTAGATCAGAGGGGCTCCCAAGTTAGAGGGACCACTAGTTCCAACCAGCTTAGCAGAGCATCAGGTAGGGGTGTACCATCCAGGGGTCAACCAGGTAAACCCCATACTTAGGCCAGAGTGTTCGCGGTATCATAGCAGGAGGCAGACGCTACCTCTGAAGTTGTGACAGGTATCATTTTAGTTTTTTATCGTGATGCTTATGTGTTGGTAGACCCTGGGCCTATCCATTCTTTTGTGTCTAGGAATTTCGATAAGACTATTAGTGTTGAGCCAGAACCCCTAGATTGTAATATGGTATTATCCATCCCTACGGGGGATTCTTTTAGAGCAAAGAGAGTATTCTGGGGGAGTGTGGTAGTTATTGAAGGTAGAGAATTCTCGGTGAACATGATTGTATTGGACATCCATGACTTTGACGTCATATTAGGAATGTATTGGCTATCCATGCATCGTGCTTGGGTGGACTACTACTGAAAAGAAGTTAGATTTCCCAGAGCAAGAGAGTCGGATATTATTTTTCATGGAATACGGAAATCGCTCCCTTCCAGTATCATATTAGCAATGGAGGCTAGCAAGATGCTTAGGAAGTCATGTCAAGGATATCTAGCCTAGATGGAGGAAGAGAGGTATGATGGAGCAAGATTAGAGGATATCTCAATGGTCTAAGACTTTCCAGATGTGTTCCCGGAGGATCTTCCAAGTCTACCTCTAGATCGGGAAATAGAATTTGAGTTAAATTTGATTTCGGGAATTGAGCCAATCTCCATCGCACCATATAGAATGGCTCCAGTAGAGTTGAGAGAGTTGAAAGTTTAGATGGAAGAATTACTGGATAAGGGTTCGTACGACCCAACCATTCTCTATGGGGGGCTTCAATACTGTTCATCAAGAAGAAAGATGGGAGTTTGAGATTATGTATCGATTATTGACAGCTAAACAAGGTGACTATATAGAATCAGTATCCGCTCCCATGAATTGATGATTTATTCGATCAACTACAAGGGTCCAGAGTATATTCTAAGATCAATCTGAGGTCAGGTTATCATCAATTGAAGATTCGCGAAGAAGACGTTCCGAAGACTTCCTTCAGGACTGGATATGGGCATTACGAGTTTCTGGTCATGCCATTCGGACTGACTAATGCCCCAGCAGCCTTTATGGCCCTCTGATGAATAGGATTTTGAAGCTGTATTTGGATAAGTTCGTGATAGTATTCATCGATGATATCTTGGTGTATTCAGGCAGCTATGAGGAGCATGCAGAGCACCTCTGGATCGTATTGCAAACCCTATAAGAGCATCAACTATATGCGAAGTTTAGTAAGTGCAAATTCTGGCTAAACAGTGTTACTTTCCTAGGTCATGTCATATCGGCTAAAGGAATAAGTGTGGATCCCCAAAAGATAGAAGCCATAATGGGTTGGAGACCGCCTATTAACGTTACTGAGGTTCGAAGTTTCCTCGATCTAACAGATTATTACAGGAAATTCGTAGAGGGGTTTTCCAAGATAACAGCCACACTGACCCAATTGATAAGAAAGAAGGAAAAGTTTGAATGGTCAGATGCTTGCCGGTAGAGTTTTGATGAGCTAAAAAGAAGACTGACATCAACTCTAGTGTTGACTTTACCAACGGGGGAAGATGGATTTACCATATTTAGTTAGAGGTGGCAATCCGGGTTGACGGGTCAGGTTGGATATGATCCGAACACGACCCGATTCTTTTTGACATGACCTGAATATGACACGATAAGGGAACGGGTCAAACCCCCTCAACTCGAATATAACACGATTACTAATGGGTCAACATGAAAACGACCTGGTTAACCCGTTTCTTAACGGGTTAGTGACCCCATTTAGTGACTCGTTTAACCGACACGAATAATAACCCGTTTATGACCCATTTAATGATAGTTAATACATTTAAAATTTAATATAGATCTAATAAAAAAAATAAAAATAAAGATATATAAGACCTAAAAATACAATCATCCACAAATACAATCTAAACCATAAAAATACAAATGTTTACAAAGATGATTATAAAAATATTTTTACAAATATAGTCCTTCATATTTAAAAAAAAAAAACAGATAAAAAATATATCTGCAAATGTAATCCTTTATAATATAAAAACAACATCAAACGTTGATTGCATCCACCAAACTAAACCTGTCAAAAGATAATAATTAAAAGTTAACTAATTAGGAAATTATA
The DNA here is from genome assembly GCA_019925255.1 of Litchi chinensis. NCBI lineage: Eukaryota > Viridiplantae > Streptophyta > Magnoliopsida > Sapindales > Sapindaceae > Litchi > Litchi chinensis. Next base: position 24,363,739 of record CM034473.1, read on the forward strand.
CATTTATACATGAAAAAAATATTTTAACAAATATTTTATCAAAACCAATAAAATTTTACCACTACATGGCAATTTGTGATGAGATGAATTCGATAGTGTGATTACTAGCACTAACAGTTTCACTATCATCATTCATGTTCATAACATCTTCGGTAAGTTCATCCAATCCAAGATTTGGATTCTCTACAATAATAACAAATAAAAAAAAATTAAGATTATTCCATTAGAAAAGAAAAATAAAAATCATAATCATATAACATATGCAAATTACAATTAACACTTTTTAGTAAAATATTACCTTTGCCTCCATATATATACTATCATTAAAATTACATAAATACCCCTCTAACTATAAAATTACTTATTTATCTCTCGTTAACGGGTCAACCCGTAACATGATTTAGAAAACCCTGAACCTGACTAAGTTAACGGGTTAGGCAGGTTGACCCGTTAATTTATCCAACTTGTTTAGGCTCAACCCTAACCCATAGTTTTCGTATCAGATTCGTGTCGATCCGTCGTATTGGGTTCCAAATTGCTACCCCTATATTTAGTGATGCCTCAAGGCAGGGTTTAAGGTGTGTTTTGATGCAAAATGGTAGAGTTGTGGCATATGTTTCTAGACAGTTGAAGAAACACGAGCAGAACTACTTTACCCACAACTTGGAGCTCGCAACAGTAGTATTTACATTGTGAATTTGGAGGCATTACCTCTGTGGCATCCCTTGTTAGATCTTTATAGATCATAAGAGCTTACAGTATCTGTTCACTCAAAAAGAGTTAAATACGAGATAGAGGAGGTGGTTAGAGTTAATTAAGGATTATGATTGTACGATAGAATACCATCCCGAAAAAGTCAATGTAGTAGCAGATGCTTTAAGCAAGTGACCTGTGAGTTCCCTAACTCATTTAAAGACAGTATATCTTCCACTTTTGGTGGAAATGAGGTCGCTAGGAGTCTGGTTAGGCGTGGCAAACTTAGGAGTGTTATTAGCTGCTTTCTATGTTCGTCCCATTTTAGTAGATCAGATAAGGGAACAATAATGGCAAGGTTCCTAGTTGGTGAAGCTTAGAAAGGAAATTGAAAAAGGACCTAGAACAGATTTCATAATGAGAGAAGATGGTACAATGATGATGGGTCAATGTCTATACGTGCCGGACATTAGTGATCTAAAGAGGGAGATTATGGAATACCCTCATTCTTCAGCATGTGTCATGCATTCGAGCAGCACAAAGATGTACCACACCATGAAAGAGCATTATTGGTGGAAAGGGATGAAGAAAGAGATCACAGAGTTCGTATCCCGATGCTTCACCTATCAACAAGTCAAAGCAGAGCACCAGAAGCCGGTCAAATTACTCCAGCCACTCGATATTCCATAATGGAAATAGGAGAATATTACCATTGACTTTGTTGTAGGGCTTCTGCGCAATCAAAGGCGACATGACACCATATGTGTGATAGTAGATTGATTAACGAAGTCAGCCCATTTCTTGCCGATCAAAAGTAATTTCCTCCTAAATAGGTTAGCGCAGCTCTACATAGATGAAATAGTCAGACTCCATGGTATACCAGTTTCTGTTGTGTCAGACCGCGATCCTAGATTTACTTCCAAGTTTTGGCTCAACTTACAGAAAGTTTTGGGTACTCGGCTGAAGTTAAGCATGACCCTTCATCCCTAAACGGACGGTCAGTTAGAGAGAACTATCTAGACACTCGAGGATATACTCAGAGCGTGTGTCTTGGAATTCAAGAGGAGTTGGGATACACACCGACCACTAATGGAGTTCGCATATAATAATAGTTATCAAGCCAGTATAGGTATGGCCCCGTACGAGTCCTTTATGGAAGAAAATGCAGAACTCTAGTTTTTTGGTATGAGGTAGGTGAGAGGAAATTTATAGGTCCCGAGCTTGTCTAAATGACTACAGACAAGATTAAAATAATTAGGGACAAGCTTAAAATAGCAAGTGATAGACAAAAGAGTTATACGGACAACCGCCGTCAGGACCTTAAGTTCGAAGTAGGTCATAAAGTATTTCTCAAAATATCTCCTTAGAAAGGTGTGCTCAAATTTGGAAAGCGTGGTAAGCTGAGTTCGCGCTATTTCGAGTCATATGAGATTGTGGAGGGAGTGGGACCTATAGTGTACAGATTAGGGCTACCACCCCAATTAAGCAAGATTCATGATGTATTTCATGTGTCCATGCTTCGCAAATACCTTCCAGATCCCACCCATCTACTTAGGGAGCAACCGGTAGAGCTAAGGAGGAACTTAACTTATGAAGATGAGCTGGTACAGATTTTAGATCGTAGGGAACAAGTTCTGCGAAATAAAGTTATCCCTTTAGTAAAAGTATTATGAAGGAATCACGAAATAGAAGAGGCTACTTAGGAGCATGAAGATCAGATGTACCATAGATACCCCTATCTATTTCAATATGATATGTAAATTTCGAGGACGAAATTTTTATAAGGAGGGAAGAAATTATAATACCATCTTTCGAGTTTGTACTGTATATATGTATGGAATAGAGTATTGTATTAATGTACCTTTGTTTTAAAATAATAAAAAGGAATTTTAAAAGTGTTCGGAGGTGAAATTTAATTTTTAATTTTTATAGAATTTCTGAAAGGATCGGGAGTAAATTTAAATTTTAAAAGTTGAGGGGTGATTAGTGTAAATAAAAAATTTTTATAAAGAATGGAAGAATCGTTATTAAAGTGAAAGGACAAGGGCATGTGGGAAAAGTAAAAAATTCTCTAGAAAATGGTGAGATTGTAATTTTAAGGAAGTTTAAGGGTAAAAAGCGAGCTTGACCCATGCCTACATAAAGGTGTGAGTGGTGAGTGAGTCGGCAAAGAAGAAGAAAAATCTAGAGAGAGATAGAGAGAGAAAGAGCTGTCGGTAAAAGTAAGGAGGGCAGATTTGCAGCCGTTCCAAGCCTGAATGTTGCCATTGTTAGAGGATATCAAACTACTAGAAGGTGAAGAATGGAATTAGAAACTAGATCTGGTAAGAACTAAGTGTTAAGAATAGGATTTCATGATTCTATTTAGTAAGAAGTCTTTCAATAGCTGTCAGTGGTTTTGCATTTGTTCTAATACAATTTTTGTAAATAGATATGGTGATTTGAAGTCGTAGACGAGGAGGAAAGCAAGGTAAAAGATCAAAGAGGAACCTGGTAAGTAAAAATAGCTGAGAAATAAGGCAGATCTAAAAATAGTTGGACTGGGGCGCGAGCTCATAGAGAGCGAGCTGAATGATGCCATAGCTTATTATAATGCCTATCTGAGATGGACTAAGGCAACCACTTGCAAAGGGTGAGCTTGGCAGTGCATGTGAATCGGGTCGAGGTAGAAGGAAGCAGCTCGTTGAAAAGGTGAGCTGAGTGAGCTCGCTGGAATTATGGATGCCCACAAATTGGGCTGAGTTAGGCAAAGTAGGAGCTCACATGAAATGAGCAAGACAAGCTGGGGTGTCAGCTTGCAGCTCGAGCTGGACTGGGCAGTGTGCAGTCCGTTACTTCTTAAATAGAATCATAAGTTATTGATAATAGATTGGACTTGGATTTGAGGTGTTTGATATACCTGTGTGTTCTAAGTGAAGATCTCATTGTAGGTGAAAAGGAGAGCTAAAAGAGGTCGCTGGAGAAGTAATTGCTAGTAGATTGGAAAGTAAGTTGTGAGTGTGAAAACATTTTTAAATACTTTTCAGTTTATGTTGCAAACCTCTTATATACTTTCATTACTCATTCTTTTTAGTTTGTCAATGACTTTATGCTATAGCATGATAAAAAAATAGTTTATGTATGAGATGGTATGCAATTTATTAGTACATTTTATGAAAAAGAATTCATATTAAATTATAGAAAGAAAAAGGTTTTCAAAGACTAGTGGACGGCTCGTGTTTATAGATAGACTTTGTAGCTTCAAACTCTGTCGGTATACCCCGCAATGTATGACAAGTGTTGGGAGGGCATGTTACTAACATCGAGGGGATCGCGTTTGTCATATTTGTCGTATCGCCCTCTACACTTGTGAGGTATTATCTCGCTGTGCGATGTAACATTCCATCATGTAGTAGCAAGATGTTTTTATAGTTTTATCACGGTGTGCGATGCTAGCTTTTACGCCACGTGACCCTCCACATTGAGCAGAACTAGTCTGGCCGCCATGTGGTTATAGCTTCTCTTTGGTTCCCCATTAGTGCATTTTTTTTTTTTTTTTTTTTTAAGAAAGAGAGGCATACCATTAAAAGCAAATTTTAGAAAGAAAATGTTTTAGAAATATTTTGGAAATTATGAGATATTTTAGCATTTTATGAAATCAATTTATTAAGAGCTTTTGAAACTTCACAGCCAATAAAACATACGTTCTTAGAATAAAATTGTTTTAAAGAAAAAGGATTTTCGGGAGGTAAATTTATAAAAATTAGTTTAAATAGAAACGTATACACACTCACTGAGCCTTTGTAGCTCATAATATTTTTGGTTTTATGTTATAAAAACCTCTCAGGTACAGAAATAGGTGATCAAGGTACCAGATTACCTCGTTCAAACCAGGTGGGCTAGGACGATTGATGATGCTACATAGTTTTACTTATAAGTATTGTGATGTGGATATCAATGACATGTTCGAACAAATTTCGTAAAACGTTTTATGTTTCAATGATGCATGTATGTTTTAGATATTTAAATATTGGTGATAATATTTTTAATTATGTTTGGAACTTACTTGAAAATTTGAAAAGACATTTTAAAATGTATGATTCTTATGTTTAACAAATTTTTAATAGTTAAGAGTTTGCTCCACGACACCCTTTTGAGTTTTGCTAGTTAGACTATGGAAGGGTTTCATGGGATGCCTGACAAGATCGTTGGGTCCGTTAGAAGAAATCTAGGTCGGGGTCCTGTCATCACCAATCTATTAGGAGAAAATCTAACATACTTCTTTGCATTTCTAATGGCTGCAATTGACTCATGGATATTTTTCAAACCTTCACCCACAATCAAATTCAATATGTGGGCAGAACATCTAACATGCAAATATTTTCCTCCTAAAATTGTTCCATGCACATGCCAACTATTCAATTTTTGAATCAAATAGTTTAAGGCAATTGAATTTGCACTTGCATTGTCAATAGTAATGGCAAAAACTTTATCAATATCCTAATCAAGCAAAACCCTCTCAATACACCTCCCAATTAATTCCCCTCTATGACCTTCTATTAGGGTGAAGCTCAAAATTCTCTTCTACAACCGCCACTCATTATCAATAAAGTGAGATGTCACAACCATGTAATTAAGATTTTGAATCGAAGTCCAAGTGTCTGTGGTTAGACAACTCTCACTTTACTTTACTTGATCCTTTTCTTCAGTAGTTCCTTCTCGCTAAGATACAATTTGTACACATCTCTCACTAGTGTTCTCCTAGATGGTATTTAAAATCGAGGGCATAATGCTTCACTATACCTTTGAAATCCCCTATTCTCCACAAATCTAAATGGCAATTCATCTTGTACAATCATCTCTACCAATCTTTTCCTACATTCCTCTTGATTAAAGGAATATGTAGTCAAATTACTACCATATCCTTCTAATGTTCTTTGCCTCACTAATGTTTTTTGGGTGATATTAACTTGTTTAGCTTTGAGTACCTTACACCTATATTTAATATGTTTGTTCATGTTTATGGTCCCATTAGAGAAGGAATCACAAGCATATGTAGCCCCACAATGTTTACATCTAGTCCTTCTTTTCCCATCATGAGTTTCATAAATCTCAAAATGCTCCCAACAATCTACCTTAAGCCTACCACTACCTTTACTCTTCTTCTCTATTTTTTTTACTCACCCCAAGATTATGATTTTTTCCAACCGAACAAACTCCATCATCATCAAATTCAGACCTAAAATCACTGTCTACACTTTTCACATCTATTCACAACAACAATGACACACAATGAATAATAAGAATAATTAAACCATAGTAGTTAAGCAATAAACAGGATTCAAAACAACAAATATAAAATCATGAAAACACAAACACCTAATCAAATTTCAATGAAGTCTAAAGCCGCTAAGCATGTAAAAATCAAGATTCAAGCAACAAAATGAGAGCACGAATTGAGTACACTTACCGAGTTGCAGGTTGTTAATATCTGGGGCTATAGAGGATTGAAGTTGGAAGTACCAAGCTGGTAAGTTACTACTTCAAAGTTCAAAAGAGATTGATGAGTGAAAGTATCATGAAACAGTGAAACTAAAATAAGAAACCAAAGTGAAAGAAGAGGAGAGTTTCATGGCGAGGAGAACTTACCGAAATGGTTCTTGAAAAACCAAGGTGGGTGATAGCAGCACTGAGGAGAATAGCTATATGGTGACGATGAGAAGAGGTGATGGGGAAAAGAGCTTCACGACGATGACACCGATGAGGAGAAAAGATTCATGGCCACGACCGCAGTGAGGAAAGCTCTATGGTGGGGATAGATAACGAGAGATGAGAGGAGCTTCACAATGATGACGCCAACGAGAAGAAGAGCTTTACGACCACGACCATGTTGAGGAGAGCTCCACGGTAGCGATAGACAGTGAGAGATGAGAGATGAAAAGAGCTTTATGATGACGATGCTGACAAGGAGAAGAACTTCATGACCAAAGCCATGGTGAGGAGAGCTCTACGACGGCGACAAACAATGAGAGATGAGAGGAAGGAGAGAAGAAGAGGGATGTGATGGTAGGAAGAGAACGGGAAGAATGGATTGCCGATCTAGGGTTGAGTGTGGCATTATATAGGGGCATACGAAATTATGCATGTACTCCTGTTCATGGGTCGGGTTTGTTTTGACCATGTGGAATCGATCCGATCCGTGAAACATGGTGTTTTTTAGCTGGAGGGTCCAAACACCTTGTAATTAAACATGAAAACTGACCCAAACACCCACAGATCAGATTGGGTCCGGTCATTCAGTTCAGTTTCATGTTTTTTTACCCACCCCTAATCAAAATTAGAGTTTATTTTAGTTTTCGATTAGATTTAGGATTATATGCTTATAAAAGGCTTATTAAATTTAAAATTTCAATCAGACATTTATTAAATAAAGTTTAACTTTTTTCTGTTGTTCTTTTGAGAACTTTGAGATTACATCAATAATTGTACTTGATTCATCAACCTTAACTTATCTCCCACATTCTCATCTCTTTCTTGGAGTGGCGTTGTTATATCTTTTGTTCTTGGTTCTCTGATCAATAGATCAAAGATTTTCTATAATTTGAATTATCTTTCTTGGGGTTATGTTTTAATTTGATCGTGAAAGTCGTATCTTTATATATGGGGTTTGCATCATTTTTTTTTACTAATTATCGATATAATTTTTGGAATATTATAGTCCAACCCTCAGTTGCTTTAAGGTGGGAAAACAATCTCCATCCCCTTCCCTGTACTCATCCCCAATCCTAATTTTTTTTATGTTAAGTCAGGACCAAACCTAACTTAGGGCAAGAATAGACACATGGCCCCCATGAAATTTTATAAAAAATTAATAAGATTACGATATTAATAACTAGATATTTAAATAAATAAATAAAATGCTAAAGTTTGTCATTAATCAAGAATGGCGCTTATGGAGATGAGTTTGTCTTTCTTTATTGTTATGCACCATGTCCATAATTTAATCCCTAACAAAACAACTTTACTCATACATAGCAAGACATTGATTTCATTTTTCCTCTTTTTTTTTCATTATTATAAATTAATCTTCAAATTTGAAATATTTAACTTCGTTAATTATTATACTCATTTTAAACTATTTTTTTAATTGCAAGCTATATAATATTTACACAATTATTGAGAATAAAACATATAATATTGTTTAATTTTAATAGGTTTTAGTTTACTCATGATTATTGGTGTGTGAATTATTTTTCTTTAAAATAAACTATTTTATATGATAAATTCACAAATGAAAAAACTCATATAAACTATAATTGTTTTTATCTTTAATTTTTATTTTATTTTACTTTGTTATAAATCCATATATATTTATTAGATAAAAGACTATAAGTATAGCTTAATTATCAACGTTCATAATAAATGTATGTAGTTTAATTACATGTATTTATTTACAACCTGAATGGCAACTCTCATCATAAATGACACATATCCCCAAATTAATTTTTTTTTTAAGTAATATGAAATTCAAATTTCTCTTACTAGAAAAGAGGGAGTTAGTGTTCAATCAACTCATAATTGGTATGTTTTTATTTTTATACTTGTATCAAGAATGTTGTTTTTAAGAAATTCAGATTACTATCTTGTAAAGAGTGAAACTATATATCTTGACAGAACTCGACCCGATTCCTACCTCGAGTCCAAGAGAATCCCGTGAATATTGGGGTTTTCTTGATAAAAATCTGGATTTTTTTGAAAATCCTTTAAAATAATCATTGAAATTCTGGGAATGACTTTGATCAAAATGCAAATTGAATAAAACTAAAATCTTTATATTTCTTATGTTGAAACCCACAAACTAAACATATAAAATAATTTTTCAAATCTTTGTAAAATAATTATTAGGCTACCAAACTATTTTGGAAAGACACGAAATTTGGCAAATAAAGAAATGATATACACAAATTTAACACTTTATCATCATGTGACCTTTCTCACGATATGCAATAATCTACACGAACCTATGGTGGACGCTTGGAAAATGGTTTTATAAAAGAGTGAGTCTAATGTCCAGTGAGTGGATATAAATTTTTCAAAAATAATCGTTTCTAGGTAAACTTAACATATTTTTTTCTCAACCATAATTACTTATCAATGATTCATAAAATTTCAAATTTGAAATAATAAAACTAAACTTAAATATGATTTTGTTGATAAAAAGAAATGATTTCAAGGATTATATCTAAAAATAAAACCAAATATAAATTTCATATCGTTGCAAAACTATAACCTTTATATAAATTTGATAATATAAAAATGAAATTTGATATCTGTAAAACTTTTCTAAAAATCTCTTTCTATAATTCTAGTATTCTGAAATTTCTCGTTCTGTATATATAAAATATGAAAATCTATAATTTGTATAACGTTTTTGAATATTTGATTCTAGATATTTACTCGACACTAAATTAGTACCTGGGAAACTTTGTCATATGTATGGGGCTCAGACGCATATTTTACACGCAGTCAAGGCACAGGAGGCCTTGCCTACCCGGACGTGTTGAGGTAAAGTCAACGCTTTGCTAGATACTCATATTGTGAAAACCCCCGATCACATAAGCCGATTATTATTTGGCCTTCTATTTGTAACATGTTTTGATACCTAATACACACACAGAGGGCGAGGGATAACTTCTGCCATCCACATGTTAGATGACTCAATGACTCTCTCTCAATCCCCGATGACTCATCTCTTTGACCTCTGCACCAGCATGTGTTACGCTAACTTTTGGGTCGTACTCACGTGATGCCTTACGATCGTTAGAGGGAAAGATACACTTTGGTGTTCTAAAAACATTTTTATTTCTCTTTCCTTTCTCAAATCTTTTTCTAAAAAAAAAAAGCATCTTTGCAAGAAAATTTCCAAATACATGTTTTTGTAAAATTTTCCATCTAAAAATTTAGTTTCCAACAAAAATCTTATTCATGCATATATTTATCAAAAATCATAATTTTCTCAAGCACTTTGTAGAACATGCTATACACTTTTCATAAATCATTTAGTTTATTCATAAACCATAAAACATAAGCTACTTTATTAGTTTATAAAACACACCTTGGAAACTCAATACAAATTATGAAGTTCACAAATCATTAAACATACTTTAAAATTTCCAAAGGACATAGTTTCTAAATTTCACAAACAATAAAGTATACTTTCAAAATCACAAAACATAATCTTAAATTCAGAATTTACAAAATATACTTTGTTTTCAAAATCAAATAATTTCATTTATAAACTATAAAACATAATTCACATTATTGAATCATAAAACTAACTTTGGAAACCCCACACAACTATAGCATTTACAAATCATCAATGTATTTTAGAATCACCAAAAACATAGTTTCTAATTTCATAAACTAATAGCTATACTTTAAGTCATAAAATAAAATCTTAAGTTCATAAATTGCAAGATATACTTTAAGATTTCAAAACAAAATCCATATTTTATATCACAAATCATATCTTAAAATTTATAAAACATAATTCTAAAATTCATAGGTTCTAAGTATGCTTTAAGATTTCAAAACTAAATCTTTGCTTCATAAATCACAAATCATATCATAAAATTTATGAAACAAAATCTAGAGTCTATTAAAACATAATCTAGAGTTCATATACACATAATCTATAGTTGATAAATTCTAAGTATACTTTAAAAATCTCAAAACATATTTTAAAATTCATATCTTATAAAACATATATACTAAACATAATCCATCTCAAATCATGAAACATAATTCAAAATCCTAAAACATAATTCAAAACCTTAGAACATACATCAAAATTCATAAATCACAAAACATAATTAAACCATCAAAACTAATAAAGTGGAAACATAACAAAAACACTTTCATAAATCAAGTTTGAGAGAAAATATTAACTCACTGGGTTACTCCCAAGCCCTATGGACATCTTCTTGCAGTTGTTTTGTAATACACCCTCCCGATTTTAGCACTGTACATGTACTATACAATATATTGTACCGGTATGTTTTTATTTATGAAATTAGTTAGAATTGAATTGATTGTTAGATTTCAACCAATCAAATGCTTTCAAACCTAACTAATGACAATTTTATAAAATTGAGGTTAGTTTGGGGGCAATTATTAAGCTAAGTAAAGGCTATATAAAGTGGAGTGTGTGCATGAAATGTTAGAAAAATTGAAAGAAAGAAATTGAGAGAGAAGAGAGGATAGGTTCGGCCAAAGAGGGAGAAGAAGGGTAAGGTTGTTTTGATCAAATTTTTCATGCTAGAATCACTAGATTCACTCTAATTTGGTGTTAGGACAAGGTTCGATCAAAGAAAGTGGAGTAAAAGAGGTAAGTTTACTTGATTTGTCATGGTGTTTTGATGATTTCTTGGATGGATGATAACTTGATGGATTTATGTAATCTTTGGCATGTTTAGAAATAGATTTACTAGTATTCAAGTGTAGAAGTGAAAGGAAACTCAAAGGGAACCATTAGATGAGCAAGTGATCAAGGTGAGCATTCTAATATTCTAGGGTTTTATGTGATTTTTCAAGAAAATTTAAATTGAGTTGATTTTAGGACATTAGATGAAGAATTGAGTGATTTTAGTGTGTCTGGTAGCCATGAAAGTGGAAGAATGATGTTGGATGCCATGGTGTAGAATTCAGCCAAAGCTAGAGTTTGTGCTATATAAATTGATTTTAATGGTTTGTGTTATTTGTGTGATATGTTACATGATTTTAAGATGATATACATCAAGAAAATGAAAAGAAAAAACATGGAAATGGGATGTGTGCATATTCGGCCAAGCATGGTAATGTTGAGTGCACTTTATGTTTTTGTCATGTAAATGGATTAGAGTGATATTGAGATGAAATTAAGATGATTAGTGCATGGAAAAGTCAAAAGAATAATGCATATGTGAAAGATAGTGTAATTGGCCAAGATGAAGGGCATACTAGTTTGAATGCTAATTTGGGTGAATTAGTGTTGGTTTCAAATGATTTGGTCATGGATTCTAAATTAGAGTGTGTATTGTAGGTGAAAAGGAAGCAAAGGAATCAAGAAATAAAATTTTAAAGGCTATTCTAGTGAGTGGAAAACCAAGTGAGTGTAACTATATTTTATGAATGCTAAATGTTTTATTAGTTTACTTTTAAAGCAAACTTTTTAGTTTTCATTAACCATATTAAATTATGGATACCTTATGCATTGCTCTAAAAGAAAGGGTTTTACGCATGAAATTGTAGAATTATTAAGCTTTCATGCTGTCATGAGATTACATGACATATGTTTTAGTAATTTCATGCTTATAGAATAAGAAATCAAATTTTGAATTATGTGAAAAGAGAATTTTCAAAGACTAATGACTTACCCAAATTTATAGAAATGATAGATGCAGACCAGGCCGGTATACCTTAAATGTGTATGGCAAGTGTTGGGAGGGCGTGCCACTAACATCGGGGGGTTGAGTCTAAGTCAGTTGTGTCACCTTCTACACGTATGGGTATTATCTCGCTCTACATATGCAATATGCAATATAAAATTTCACCGTGTAGTAGTGGGATGTCTTTGTAGTTTGTCACGATGTGCGATGCTAGGTTTTATGCCACGTGACCTCACATTGCACAGCGCTAGACTAGTTGCCATGTGATTGTAGTTTCTTTGGGTTTCCATTAGTATAGTTTTTGGAAAGAAAAGCACACCACTAGATGTGAATTTTAGAAAAATAAGGCTTTAGCTACTCCTCGAAAGTTTATGAAATGTTTTAGTATTTTATGATTCTATTTTAGTACCAAACCTTATCATGTTTTATGTATAATTACGAGCTTTTAAAATCACTTATCAAATTTGTAAAAGCATGGTTTTCAAAAATGAAAATGTTTAAGAAATAAAGATTTCTCTCAAATGTTTTTGGGAGGTAGAATTTTTAAAGAATTAGTTTAAACAGAAAAACCTTAAACACTCACTGAGCTCTTTTAGATCACTTTTATTTAGTTTTATGTTCTAAAAACCTCTCCAGGTGTAGGGATGAGTGATCAGGGTGCTTGTTCTCCTACTTCAGACTAGGTGGGCTGGATACGATCGATGCTTCTGTGAAATCACATTCATGCATATTTTGATTAAGACAAAGTCATGTACATGTTTAAGTTTTTGGTTATAAATGACTTTTGAAAACTTGCCACATTTGTAGTGATGAATCTTGTCAGTGTAAACGAAATATTGATGACTATTTTACATGAATGATGTAAATATATGAATTATGTGTAAATGCTTTTGATTTGTTTGTATGAAAATATATTTTAAAAGTTGAAATGGTTCTTGTTGAAATAGTTTGATTGTAGTTAGGTTTTAATTGAAATGGACCTGAGGTCCAAATTGGAAGTGAAAAAAATGTATGGATTTTAGAAGTTTTTATAATTTGTTTTAGGGTGAATTAGAAGGATGGAAAAGGTTGAAAAGCAGCCGTTATGCTGCCAAATTTTCTTTTGAGAAAACCTTAATTTTAGAAAAAAGAAATTTTTAAGATTTATATTTCATACGTTTAGCAATGGTTAAATTTATGGGCTTGCTCCACAGAGTTCTTTTAGTCTTGCTAGTTAAAGTCCAAAAGTTTTCGTGAGGTGCCAGGCAGGATCTCTTAAGTTCTAAAGGAGAGAATTCGGGTCGGGTTTTGTCATGTCTACTCCTTGAAGCCCTTTTCACCACAAATCCTTCTTCAAACTCCTTTGATTTTTTTCTCATTTTCTTGTTTCTCATTCCTTCTTTCCTCTCCCTTTCCATTGATTTTTCTCTTTTCCTTTGGGTGGGTGTGTTCGGCCATAAAGAAGATTTGGAGGGGCATTCAACCAAGCTAATACAAATATGGGTGGATGGCTTTTTAATTCGCAAAAATCACACACACACACACACACACACACACACACATATATATATATATATATAATCTCATGCATGGCCCAAATTGTGTACACCTAGCCACCTTTTTCACCACTTATTTTGCCATAAAAATCTAACCAAATATCTTCTTGCATTTCTAATCTTGCCCTTATCATGACATTTTGTTTCCATCCTTATCCTTTTGAAGGAATTCTTTCCTTTGCATTTCCAATTTTGCCCTTCTTATAACATTTCATTTCCATTCTTGTTCTTTCTAGAGAATTCTTTTCTTTTTCCATTAATTGCCATTCAAAAATTCTATAATTCCATCAATGACCTTTCTAGAAATTTCATTCTCCTTTTTACATGCTTGACCTTAGGAGGGTGTATTTAAAAAACCAATTGAACGTGTTTAGGAAATAATTGGGTCATACTAATTCTAATTGGGCTTACTTGAATTAATTTTCTCCTTGGGCCTTTTTAATTTAAGTTTCTAATTGAACCCCTTGTGCTTTTTATTTGAACCCCACCTAAGCTTCATTAAGAGTTATATATATATATATATCCTATTAGATCAATTCGGATTCGGGGTGTTACATATCTTCTACTGATTATGTATTTTAACTATTTCTATTTCATATAACATCCTTCTAGTAATTGAAGTAAACATTGCAAAGAAAAATTCATATAGCTTAGTTTCTTGATATTATAATTATTATATAAAAGTGTCTCTTAAATAGATTTCTGGGTCCGCCACTACATTCAATTCATTTGGTGTGGAGTGGAGCATACAAGCTTCCCAAGAGGTCATGGTAATACAACACCTCTTATCTTCCATTTTCATGTTTAATTTGTTATTCTTTTAGTGCATGTGGTTATGTATCTTCCAAAATTTTCATAAAGTTGGGGACACAAGTCTCGCCAAACACCTATTAAAATTTATGTTGATAGTTTTTTTTTTTTTTTAAAGTATTTATCTTTCGTTTATGAAAGTAATTATCAGATCATGTAAGTAATGTTGATTTCAAGAGATTTCGACAGATTTTGATCTTTTTAGTGTTTGGTTTTTTGAAAAAAAGAAAAAGAAAACATACTTTAACAAGCATGTACAGTAAACTTTTTTTTTCCCCTTAAATTTCCTCTGTATTCCTCCCATGTTTGAATGAGTAACTGTTGGTATGAAAGTAAAATAATTTTGCTTCCACAGCTTTCTCTGTCAACGTTAGGCCTTATTTGGTTGGCTGATTATTGGGTTGTATTAGAGATAAAAATGGAGTAGATTTTATAGACAGATGTTTGGTGAATAAACTGCATTTTTTTTTTTTAAATGTGCTGGTTTTTATTCATAACACCAAACCAAAGTTACAACCACGTATAATCTTCATAGAGGAGAAAGCTGGATTGGTCAGATGGTATGCCAAACAATTCTCGATTCTGGAAATGGTTTGACAATTCATAATCCAACCAGCCTACAGTAAACTCAGAACACCAACTAACATAGCAGAATCAAAACAAAAGGAAAATTAGAAATTTACAAGGATTTGGAAACAAGCAAGAATAGGTCTTTCCAAAAAGCAATCAGAACACTTATTTCTTGTGACAAGTTACTATTCCATACTTGGAAAGAGTCACCTTTATAAAGTCTTCGAGGTCCTTGACTTCTACTCCAAAAACCAAAATAATTTGTACCAGATTGCATCGCTACATCTGGAAAGAGCTTTGAAGAACCTAGAACTGAAGGGTGCCAAAGGCTTGATACTTGCTGAGACTGAGTCAGACTATTTGCATAGAAAGCTTGAAACTTGAAACAACTGTAGATAATCGTGCAAAATTAAAGCACCAAAAATCAGATCTAGTAAACAAACTATTTTTTACCCTAGAAAAAACTAGCTGAGAAAAGGAAGAAAAGGTAAGGAAAATGGCTTCGCCCTCTACCAGAAACCCAAACAACCCAGAAAAGCTACTTCTACAGCGTCCTTCTCCAGAACTCTCTCTAGAAAGAGGAAGACAAGAGAAGACTTTCTAGAACATCATAATCTTGAATAGACTGCATTGGATTCACCATCTACAGTGGTTTGTATCCAACCCAAAGCAACGATTAGCAACCCACCTGGAAAAGGTCGGTTTCACCAAGTACACTACAGTTGTTTTTCAACCGCTTTCCATTTTCTTCAGTAGCTACATCTCCTTAATTTTGTTTTGTTTTATTAGTTGCGTGCCTTTATTACTTTTTTTTATTAACTTATTAAATTAAATTAAGTTTTCATATTAAAAAATTTTAATTTTATATAAAATTAACAAGAAATAAATATTTTATTTAAAAATTATATATTATATTTATAAATTTATATTTAATTTATAAATTTATAAAATTTCCTTTTCAATTTTTTATGAATATAACTTTTTTAACTTAAGAGCATTTTCAATGCAAAATAGATTATTTTTTTAAAAAAAATTGTCATGTCATTATTGTTAAGAGGAATATGCATTCTACATGATATAAATATGACTTGATAGACAATCAAGTTAAAAAGTGTTTTCAAAATACTATCAAAGTGTTAAATATCTATTAAGTTAAAAAAACATTCTCCAATACTATCAAAGTATTAAAACTGTTCTGTGACCATATACTTTGCAGCAATACTTGAAACTCTATCAAGTTGAAAAGCAAACAAATCAACAATCAAACAAAATATAAACAAAGACACGAGATAGGTACAACCACAACAATTACTAGTCCATTCTCAACTTCCGTACATCAAAATAAGAAGCTTTTGTAACTGGAGGACCACCACAAGATAGGCAAATGACACTCTTGAGTACTTCTCTAATTGCTACGTTTTCACATAGGATCTTGTCGTTCTCGGCTCGAAGAACACAATTCTGCCCTCTGATGTTGTGCCTATAAAAAGTGAATATTTTTTTCCTGCAACATGTGTAAAAAAAGGAAAA
Organism: Litchi chinensis; assembly: GCA_019925255.1. Lineage (NCBI taxonomy): Eukaryota > Viridiplantae > Streptophyta > Magnoliopsida > Sapindales > Sapindaceae > Litchi > Litchi chinensis. The sequence goes on from CM034473.1 coordinate 24,380,282, forward strand.
GAAAATGTCTCCATGAGGTGACCGACAACAAAACATATAGAGTTAACATATCCCTTCATTTGGGTCCTCTTGTTTTGAAACCAAAACTTGATATGACGAGAACCCGGCCCCAATCAAAAGAAAAACACCACAACCCAACCCAACCCCAAACCCGCCCACCCCCACCAAAAAACAAAAAACAGAGAAAAAGAAAACGAACACGAAAGGACCAAAATACACAATAAACAAACTTGTTGGTATTGAAAAGTTGTTCAGCATACAACGGCTATGGAACAATTGGCACGCCAAAACATAAGCTCTCCACAATTGAATTCAAATCACAAAGAGACACAAACCCTCCAATGGCTTTGTGTGCCAGGACATCAACCTGAGGAGCCCACTCACATGTCATCCCTCTCCCTCTGACCCTCTCCAGGAATCCTTCAGCTGGTAAAACTTCATTATCATTTCCACCAGAAAATGAGTTGAGAGCATATGTTTCTAGCTCAGCAAATGCATTCACTATTATACCTTTCAAATCCTTGATTGTTTAACCAAAATAGAAAGATTATCCTTGTTAAAATAACATGGAGGCAAAATGGAAATAGGAATTGGCTTAACGAAACTTGGGTTAGAATCCGAAGATTGAAACTCAGCAGTTATTTGATTATCAAGAAGTGTATATGGATAAGCATGGAGACCCAAGATTCCACGATTGGAAGTGTAGAATTTATAAGAAGACAAACCAAGTTGGATAGCAATATCAATCAGTTGAAAGAAAGCAATATCGAGAACTAAACCTCTGTTAGTAGAATCTGAGTGAGAGTTGGATGATGAGACAATATCTTCAATGATATTCCTGACATGGGGTGTGTGTTTTTCTGTGAAACTAGAGAAGTAAGACTCTGGAGAGACCATTAGAAGTTGGATTGGACGATGGTCTGCCTCAGGAACGTCAATGAATTTGAATTCTTGAATATGAGGCTGCAAGTGGTTTGGTGTTTACACCACCATCGAAGGATAGCTTTATGAGCAGAACAGTGATCGAAATTCGGTTGTCATGATCGATCAAACGGTTTGCAAATTCAAGATTTGGTGCCAGGTGATTGGTTCCTGGTCCTGGAATGAAGATCAGCTCTGCTTTCTTTACGATCTCTCTCTCTCTCTCTCTAGTTCTCAAGCTTTTCTTCTCTTTGATAGACAAAATAAGGACTAGCCAATGAACCTTCAGATCTATGATATGCAACGATAATGCTACACTTTCCAAAAATATATCAAAAAATTTGCCCAAATGATGTGGCAAACTGATTTGTAAATACTACATTAATTTTTTGATAATGTATTGATAATGTGATAGTTACATATAAGCGTATTACATTATTTGGGTAATGAATTTAGACTAATTTTTGGGTAGTGTAGCATTACTTGATATGCAATCACCCATTCATATTTGTGATAGCTATCCAAATTTCTTTACTCAAATTCATGCTCAAATGATATAGTATACGAGTTGTTAATATCATATTTTTTTCTCAAAATCCATTCTCAAATGATGTGATTTATGAGTCATCACAATCTAATAAATCATGAGATGATATGATAATTAATATGATATTATAATTCATATGCTACATCATTTGGACAAAAATTTTTGAAAGCGTAGCATTGCTTATTATAAATTTAGGAAGCTAAGCTTCTCAAATTTTTTATCCAAATAATGTAGTATATGAATTGGCAACATCTTATAAATCATAAGATTATGTGATAAGTAATATGAGAGTAATGCTAGATTTCCCAATTTTTTTGCCAAAATTCATACACAAATGATGTGGTATGTAAATTATCAATATCATATTAATTATTACACTACCTCATGATTTACAATATGTTGATAACTCACATCATTTGAGCAAAAAATTTGAGAAACATAACATTAAGAGTAATGCTAGACCTTCAAAATTTTTACTCAAATTCATGCCTAAATGATGTAGCATTTGAGTTGTCAATATTATATTAATTATCACATTATCTCATGATTTATCAGATGTTGACAACTCACATGCAAAATTATTTAGACATAGATTTGGGCAAAAAATTTAAGAAATATAGCATTACTCAAATTTTTATCCTCTTAGAAACTGTGGGGATTAGTACATAGAAAATTATACTTTTTGAAAAAAAATTTTAAATGACTTCAAATTTTATTCATAGATAGAAGAGACCAAATAAAGTCTATTGGTGCAAAAAGTTGTTTCAAATTTCATTTTAAAACACATTTTTGTGCAAATCTTCATCCTCTAAAAAACCATAGAGGTTACAACACTAAAAATTATAATTTTTGAAAAATTTTCAAATGGCTTCAAATTGTAATCACAGATAAAATATATCAAATCAAGGTTACAGGTGCAAAAAGTTGTTTCAAATTTCATTTTAAAAGACATTTTTTGTGTAAATTTATGTAGAAAATTGTTATTTTTGAAAACTTATTCAAATGGCTTCATATTTTATTCTTAGATAGATTAGACAAAATCAAGTTGATTTACATAAAAAGTTGTTCAAAATTTCATTTTAAAACACATTTTTTGTGTAAATTTTCATCCTTTGAGGAAGCCATACACAGAAAATTGTTATTTTTGAAAAGTTTTCAAATGGCTTCATATTTAGAATAGATCAAATCAAGTTGATTGGCGTAAAAGTTGTTTCAAATTTCATTTTAAAATGCTTTTTTTTTTTTTGCATAAATTTTCTTCTTCTCAAGAAATAGTAGGGTTTTGTACACAGGAAATTGTAATTTTTTAAATATATTTCAATCGGTTTCAATTTTTTTCAAAGATATAATAGACCAAATTTAGTTGATTGGTGCAAAAAGTTATTCCAAATTTCATTCCTCTCATAAAAACGTAGGGGTTAGTTAGTACACAAAAAATTATCATTTTTTATTTTTTTTTAAATGACTTAAAATTTTATTCATAGATAGACCAAATGAAGTTAATTGTTACAAAATGTTGTTCCAAATTTCATTTTAAAACAGATTTTTTTTTTTAATTTTAATACTCTTAAAAAACCATGACGGTTAATAAACGAAAAATTGTCAATTTTGAAAAATTTTTAAATTGCTTGAAATTTTATTCATTGATAGAAGAATAAATCAAGTTGATTGAAGCAAAAAGTTGTTCCATGTTTAATTCTAAACCACATATTTGTGTAAATTTTCATCCTCTACAAAAACCGTAGGGATTAACACATAGAAAATTGTCATTTTTGATTAATTTCTCAAATGACTTCAAATATGATTCAAAGATAGAATACACCAAATCAAGTTGACTGGTGCAAAAAGTTGTTTCAAATTTCATTTTAAAACTTTTTTTTTTAATTGTAAATTTTCATCCTCCCAACAAACCGTGAATAATGAAAACATTGTCATTTTTGAATTTTTTTTTTTTTTTTTCAAGTGATTTCAAATTTCATCCATTGATAGAATAAACCAAATCAAGTTCGTTTGGTGGTGCAAAAAGTTGTTTCAAGTTTCATTTTAGAAGAATTTTCTGTTTAAATTTGCATCTACTCAAAAAACCATTGGGGTTGGTATATAGAAAATTGAAATTTTTGAAAAGTTTTTCAAATGGCTCCAAATTTTATTCTCCAGTTTAATAGACCAAATCAAGTTTATTGGTGCAAAAAGTTGTTTTAAATTTAATTTTGAAACTTTTTTTTTTTTTTTTTTTTTTGTGTGTAAATTTTCATCATCTCAAAAAACCATAGTGGTTAGTATATGGAAAATTGTCATTTTTGAAAAATTTTTTAAATGGCTTCACATTTTATTTATAGGTAGAATAGACCAAATCAAGTTGAGTGATGCAAAAAGTTCTTCCAAATTTCAATTTAAATCACTTTTTTTTTAATTAAAAAAAAAAGTCATCCTCTCAAAAAACCGTGGGGAATACACAAAAAAATGTCATATTTGAAAAATTTTTCAAATGGTTTCAAATTTTATTCATAGATAGAATAGACCAAATCAAGTTAATTGGTGCAAAAAGTTATTTCAAATTTCATTATTGAGAACATTTTTTTTTTTGTAAATTTATATTCTCTCAAAAAATTGTAGAGGTTAGTTAGTACACAAAAAATTGTCATTTTTGAAAAATTTTAAAATGACTTTAAATTTTATTCATAGATAGAATAGAATAAGTCAAGTAAATTGACACAAAAATTTGTTCTAAATATCATTTTAAAACGCATTTTATTGCGTAAATTTGCATCCTCTCAAAAAACCGTTGAGGTGAAAAAATTTTCAAATGGCTTCAAATTTTATTCATATATTGAATAGATCAAATCAAGTTGATTGGTACAAAAAGTTGTTTCAAATTTAATTTTAAAACACCTTTTTTTTTTTTTTGTAAATTCTCATTTTTTAAAAAAATGTTGAGGTTAATATGATGATTGGTGCAAAAATTGGGTTAAGATTTCGCTTTAAAGCACATTTTTTTTACGCTATTGTCATTATGAATCCCCTAGGGTTTAGTACACTGAATTTCAAATTCCTACATTAGGTCTAAAACTTAAATGTTAGAAATGCTCAAATTATGATGATTAGCATAAAAATCGGTTCAAGATTTTGCTTTCAAATGAATTTTTTATGGACGTTCTTGCCGTCACGAATCCCTTAGGGTTCATACATCGAAAATGGTTTTAAATGCCTCTGTTAAGCCAAAACTCTAAAACATAGATAAAAATACCCAAATTTTGATGATTGGTAAAAGATTTGTTCAAGATTTCACTTTAAAAAACATATTTTATTGATGTTTCATAAATCTCCAATGGGTTAGTATATCGAAAATGATCTTTTTTATATATATATATATATATATATATATATAGATTTCTCAATTAGGCTTAAAACATTAAGCGTAGATAAAAATGCTCAATTATGATGATTGGTATAAAAATCAATTTAAAATTTCGCTTTACAGCATATTTTTTATTGACGTTCTTGCCGTTACGAATCCTCTAGGGGTTAGTACATAAAAATGATCATTTTTTCAAATTCATTAGTTAGGCCTAAAACTTTAGAAGTAGATTTAGGAATGTCCAAATTATGATGATCAACATAAAAATCGGTACAATATTGTGCTTTAGAACGCATATATATATTTTTTAATGATCTTGTTGTCACAAATCCCCCAGAGATTAATACACCGAAAATGGTTTTTTTCTCAAATGCCTCAGTGAGGCATAAAACATTAAATGTACATAAAAATACCCAAATTATGATGATTAGAGCAAAAATTGGTTCAAGATTTTGCTTTAAAAAATATATTTTTTTTGTTAACATTCTCATCATCACAAATCCCTTAGAGGTTAGTACACCAAAAATTGTTATTTTTTCAAATTCCTCAATTTAGCTTAAAACTCTAATTGTGGATATGAATGTCCATATTATGATGATTGGTAAAAAATTAGTTCAAGATTTTGCTTTAAAATGTATTTTTGCCATCATTCTTGACATCACGAATCCTTTAGACGAAAATGGTAATATTTTTAAAATTTTTCAATTAGACTTAAAACTCTAAACATATATTGAAATGCCCAAATTATGATGATTGGTGCAAAAATCAATTTAAATTTTCATTTTAAAATGCATTTTTTATGAACATTTTCATCGCCACGAATCACCTAGATGTTAGTATATTGAAAATGATAATTTTTTTCAAATCCATCGATTAGGCCTATAACTTTAAACTTTGATAGAAATGCTTAAATTATGATGATTAACATAAAAATCAATTAAAAATTTCACTTTATAATGCATTTTTTGTTGGCATTATCACCGTCACAAATACCTTAGGTATTAGTATACCAAAAATAATCATATTTTCAAATTCCTTTGTTAAGCCTAGATCTTTAAAAGTGGATAGGAATGCTCAAATTATGATAATTGGCAAAAAAATCGGTTTAAAATTTCACTTTGAAATGCATTTTCTATTGATGTTCTCATTGTCACGAATCCCTTAACGTACATTAAAATTGATTATTTTTGCAAATGCATCTGTTAGGCCTAAAACATTCAATGTAGATAAAAAAATGTACAAATTACGATGATTGACGAAAAAATGGGTCCAACATTTCACTTTAAAAAGCATATTTTGTTAATGTTCTCACTATCAAGATTATTTTAGAGGGTTAGTACATTGAAAATGGTCATTTTTTCAAATACCTTTATTTGTCCTAAAACCTTAAACAAAGACAAAAATACCCAATTATGATGATTGGCGAGAAAATTAGTTCAAAGTTTTGCTTGAAAAAACAAATTTTGTTCACGCTCTCGCTGTCACAAATCCCTTAAGGGTTAGTATATTGAAAATGATCATTTTTTCATATTCCTCAATTAGGCCAAAAAAATTTAAATGTAAATAAAAATGCTCTAATAATGATGATTAGCACAAACATTGGTTCAAGATTTCGTTCTAAGATGTATTTTTTGTGGATGTTTTGAGCATTACAAATCCCCGAGAGTTAGTACACCTAAAAATGTCATTTTCTCAAATTCTTCAGTTAACTCTAAAACTTCAAACGTGAATAGCAATGCCCATACCATTATGATTGACACAAAAGTTAGTTAAAAATTTTTCTTCAAAATGCATTTTTTATGGACATTTTCACTGTCACGAATCCTTTAGGATAGTACTCCAAAAATGATCATTTTTTCAAATTCTTTAGTTGTTCTTATAACTTTAAACTTTGATAGAAATGCTCAAATTATAATGATTAGCATAAAAATCGGTTTAAAATAACACTTTACAATGCATTTTTTTGTTGACATTCACGATGTCATGAAATTTTATTGATGTTCTCTCCCTCATAATCCCGTAAGGGTTAGTACACCGAAAATAGTCATTTTTTTTTTTTTCAAATTCCTTTGTTAGCTCTAAAACTTTGAATGTAAGTAGAAATTCCCAAATTATGATTATTGGTGCAAAAATTGGTTCAAAATTTTACTTAAAACACATTTTTTGTTCAAGTGCTCACCATCAGGAATTCTCTAGGGGTAGTATACCGAAAATTGTCATTTTTTCAAATTCCTCAGTTATAACACAAACTTTAAACGTATATAAAAATGCTCAAATCATGATGCTTGAGGCAAATATTGATTCAAGATTTTGCTTTAAAATGTATTTTTTGTTGATGATTTCTCATTACAATCCTTTAGAGGTTAGTACACCGAAAATAATCATTTTTTCAAATAATCCAGTTAGCCCTAAAACTTTAAACGTAAATAGAAATGCCCATACTATGATGATTGACAAAAAAACAGGCTCAAAAATTCCCATTTAAACACATTTTTTGTGTATGTTCTCGTTGTCATGAATCTCCTAAGAATAAGTATACTGAAAATAGTCATTTTTTTTTTAAATTCCTTAGTTAGGCCTAAAACTTTAATTGTACATAAAAATATCCAAATTATGATGATTGGTGCAAAAATTGGACAGGATTTCACTGTAAAATGCATTTTTTATTTATGTCCTCTTCATCACATCCCAATGGTTAGTAAACCGAAAATCGACTTTTTTTTTTTCAAATTCCTAAGTTAGGCCTATAACTTTAAACTTTGATTGAAATGTCCAATCTATGTGATTGGTGCAAAAATCTATTTAAAATTTTTCTTTACAATGCATTATTTATTATTCTCGCGGATATGAATTCCCTAGGATTGGTATATCAAAAATATCATTTAAAAAAAAAAAAAAAAAAAAAAAACTTCTCAATTAGACCTAAAACTTTGAACGTGAATAAAAACATCTAAATTATGATGATTGATGTAAAAGTTGCTTTAAAACTTCGCTTTAAACCGCATTTTTAGTTGAGGTTTTCACAGTTGAAAGTCTTTTAAAGGTTAATATACCAAAAATAGTTATTTTTTCAAATTTCAAAATTAGGCTTAAAACTTTAAATGTAGATAGTAACACTCAACTTATGGTGATTGGTGCAAAAATCAATTCAAAATTAAACTTTAAAACACAGTTTTAGGTAACGTTTTCAATGCCACAACACCCCTAAAGGTTAGTACATTGAGTATGGTCATTTTTCTTTTTTTTCAAATTTCTCAATTAAACCTAAAACTTTAAATGTAGCTAGAAATATCAAAATTATGATGATTGGGGCAAAAATAGGTCCAAAATTTTGCTTTAAATAATTGACATTTTTACCACCATGACTCCTCTAGAGGTTAGTACATCGAAAATGATCATTTTTTCAAATTTTTTAAGTAGCCTAAGACTTTATACATAGATAGAAACACCAAAACTATGATGATTGATGCGTCGGTCTAAGGTTTCAATTGAAAATCCATTTTAAGTTTACATTTTCACCGCCACGACTCCCTTAGGGAATTAGTACATGAATATGGTAATTTTTTCAAATTCCTCAATTAGACCTAAAACATTAAATGTAGATATAAACACTCAAAATATGACAATTGATGCAAAAATAAATCCAAAATTTTGCTTTACGACTCCGTTAGAGAAGTACATCGAAATTTTGCTTTAGGCCTAATCGCTTTAAATTACAATTTTTGTTGGCGTTTTTGCCGTCACGACTCCCCTAGAGAAGTACACCAAAATTGACTATTTTTTAAAATTTCCTAATTAAACCTAAAACTTTAAATGTAAATAGAAACATCCAAGTTATGATAATAGGTGCACAAATCGGTTCAAGATTTCACTTTACAATATATTTTTAGTTAATGTTTTCACCGCTACAACCCTTTAGGGGTCGGTACACTGAAAAGCATTTTTTCAAATTTCTCAACTAGGCCTAAAACTTTAAACATCGATAGAAACACACAAATTATGATGATCTATGAAAAATGAATTCAAAATTTCATTTTAAAATACATTTTCAATTGACGCTTTCATTGCCACGACTCCTGTAGGGGTTAGTACATTGAAAATAATAATTATTTTTTTTTAATTTCTCAATTAGACTTTAAACATTAAATGTAGATAGAAAATCCAAATTATGATAATTGTCATAAAAATCGATTCAAAACTTCACTTTAAAACATATTTTTGTTGACGTTTTTACTACTATGATTCTCCTAAGGGTTACTGAATTAAATATAGTCATTTTTTCAATTTTCTCAATGAGGCCAAAAACTTTGAACATCTATAGAAACACTATATTATGGTGATTGGAGCAAAAATTGATTCAAAATTTTGCTTTAAAATATATTTTTAGTTGATGTTTTCACCACCACAACTCCCCTAGGGGTTAGTACAATGAAAATGTTCATTTTTTCAAAATTTTCAATTAAGTCTAAACTACAAAAATAGATAGAAACACTCAAATTATGATGATTGACATAAAAATAAAATCAGTTCAATATTTCACTTTAAAATGCAATTTTCGTTGGCCTTTTTTATTGCCACGACTCCTTTGAGGGTTAATACATCGAATGTGGTCATTTTTTCAAGTCTATCTGTAAGCTTTGATTCTCGATTCTAGATTCCCTAGTGTTAAAAGCTAGACTAAATGATGAAAATGTTAAATTTCATCAATATCATCCTTATGGGTGATATTAGAATGTTAGTAAAACTTTTATAAACTAATTAACACTAATAGTGAGATAAATGCAAAGAAGGGCAAAATGATTATTTTATCAATAAGAGATATTTAAACAAAGGGCAAAATGGTCTTTGTCTAAATAAGAGTTATAGATGTAAACATAAACATGTTAGGCATATAAAACTTAGAGAAAATGAGGTGAATTGTCAAATAAACTAACAAGGGGCATTATGGTCATTTTTACCAAGTAACTTCCTATATATATGAGTGTGTTGGTGTATTAGTCACCAACACTGAGCAAAATTTAAAGCAAAATAGATATAAGAAGGGAGAGAGAGGGATGGCAACACCAAGAGGAAGGAGAACCCAAAATTTTTCAAGGTCAAGTGAACATCCAATCAAGAATATAGTCTTATTCAAGCTAGATAACCAAAGTGGGAGAAAAATCCAAGTAAGTTTTCATGAAATTTCTTTAAAGTAATGATAGATGGGTTGTATGATGGATTGTTGTTGGATTGATTTCTTTTGTTGAATAATTGATGTGGGTTTGATCTATACTAGGATTAGAACCCTAAAACATCCAAAAAGGGAACTCAATTTGAGTGGAATCACATAATAGATTCAAGTTAGGGTTTATGGGAGCAAAACCCTAAAGATTGATTTAAAGTTGTATTAAGCAAATTGATTGCATTCCAAGTGTTTGATGAAATGTTTGAGAGAAAATAGCTTGAGAAATTGAAAAGTTGAATGATGTGAGTGTATATGGATGTCACAGCCAAGGAAGGGTGTGTATAACTTCATTGAGTTGTGATCAAATTGAACTTGATTTCATGCATATTTGAGGTTAGAAAATCATATAGAATTGATAGAATTCCAAAATGAAAAAAGATAGTTACAAAAGTATAGTTAGGCTAGATGAAGGGCAATTGTAGTCACTATGCAATGCCACTTCATCTTTACATTTTAGTGTGAAAAATGATCATAATCAAGTATATATAAGTCTAAGAATTATAATAGAAAGCAAATTGAGTTTAGAATGTAAAAATGGTAGATTTTGACACAAAAAAGTATCGAAAAATAGGGGTATTTTATAGGTTTCACCCCTTTATAGTTGGAATTTTTCAAAACTGTTTTACCGGTAACCTAAATGAGAGATAGGGAGATGATCCAATGAAATTGGTAGCGAAAAGCCCACGGATTGGGCTTTGAACAGTATTCGGTCAAAAGGGGTCCAAAAATTTTAACTTTTCATTCCGGGCCTCTGAAAATTATACCGACTGCGTGAAGATGTCCCTAGGGGTATATAAGTTAGAATCGAGTTTGGAAGATTGTAGTCTAAAGAGTATATTAAAGAGTAAATTATATTCAAAGCAATGTGGATAGCTATGTGTAGCTCACTGTAGCACACTCTAAATAAGGATGTGATGTGTAGGTGACGAACAAGCAAAGAGAGTACAAGGAGGCTGTTGAAGCTTTTGGCGAATTGTGAGCCAAGGTAAGTATTACATCACTTACACTATTTCAATCTTACTTTAAAATATAAGCATTATTGTTAAAAGATTTATAAAATGATTTTTCAAATACAAATTCGGATTTTTGTAAAAGAACCTTATATTGGATTTAATAATGAGAATAAAAAACAAGGTTGCTTCTAAAAATCATGAGTGTTAAGTTTTAGTTAAAAGCATTGAAAGATAAGTGAGTTTGTGTTTTATACACTTAGTAAAAAACGTTTCAAAGACCATGTGTATTCCCTCAATTTTTACACTATCTAGCGCTACACATGCGATGCAGAAAATTTCGCACGTAGCCATCTAGATTTATAGTTATTTGTGCTACGTTGTGATGTATAAAATTTCGCTCTTAGTCGCCAAGAATTATAGCTTAATTTGCACTACGATAAGCGATGTAAAAAATTTCGCATGTAGTTGCAAAGAGTTATAGTTTATTAGTACTACAATATGCGATGCAGAAAATTTCGCATGTAGTTGCTCAGACTTGAGATTGTTTCACACTGCAATCGCAATGCAGTAAATTCCGCACGTAGTGCTGAGATATCTCGGTAGTGTCATGGTTGGTGTTAGATGAAAAATCGCCACGTGATGTACTACATTGAGAATGATTAGAGCTTGTAGGGTTACACATGGTGTTTTTAGAAAGAAAAATGTTTGTTGAAAACTATCACTATTTCAAATCAGTTTATGATTCTTAACTATGTATTTCTCTAATTGTCATATTTGGTTGAGCTAACAAGGTTTCTTTGTCGTAGTGTACCAATTCTGTCAAAAAATTGTCATAGGTGACCAAGATAGAAGCAATTTTCATCAAATTAGGTGGGCGACACCGAAGGATACATTAAATATAAATCATGTTTATATTTTGTGAATATGAAATCGAGGAAGTGCATGTATCACATTGCATCTTTAGTAACACATATTTTGAAACTTGTAACTTTTGTAAATTATGTGGTATGTAATTGTAAATTTTACATATGATACATACATATATATATATATCTCACTATGGTTATCATGCATAATGATTGTAAAATTGATTGTGAAAATGTATGTTTGTGGACAAGAAGGAAATTGGATGGTGATTGAAAATAGTTGGAAGTATAATTTCTTGTAGGAAAATTTTGAAAATCTTAAAAATACAGTCGTTATGCTGTCAAATTTTTAGTAAAATTTTCTTAAATTGAACGCAAAAAATTTATACCAACCCAACTATTTTTAAAGAAATAGAAATTGGTTTAATCAAAGCAAAGTAAACGAGCAAAATATATTAGGGGTTCGCTCCGTGGGTCTTTCTTAACCATGAGTAGGGTTATAAGAGGTTCGTTGGAGTGTCCGACGAGACCCTCTAGATAAGAGCCTAGAGAGAATCTGGTTCAGGTCTTGTCACTCTCAATGAGGCCTAAAACTGTTAGCAGAGATAGAAAGACCTAATTATGATGGCCGCTGCAAAAATCAGTTGACGTTTTCAGCACTACAATTCTCCTAAGAGTTAGTATATTGAAAATGGTTATTTTTTAAAATTTTTTAGGTAGGCCTCAAATTTAAACATAGATAGAAACAACCAAATTATGATGGTTGACATAAAATCAGTTCAGGATTTCGCTTTAAAATGTATTTTTAGTTAACAATTTTGTCGTTATGATCCTCCTAAATGGTTAGCACATTGAATATTGTCATTTTTTTTTTAATTTCTCAATTAGGCCTAAAACTTTAAATATAGATAGAAATAACAAATTATGTTTATTGACAGAAAAATCGGTTCAAGATTTCAATTTAAAATGCATTTTCAGTTGCCATTTTTTCCAAATGAGTCCCCTAGAGGTTAGTACAACTAAAATGGTCATATTATCAAATTTTTCAATTTGGGCAAAAACTTTAAACGTAGATAGAAACTTCCAAATTTTGATTATTGCCACAAAAATCAGTTTAAATTTTCACTTTAAAATAATATTTTTAGTTGCTGTTTTTGTCATCATGACTCCCCTAAAAGATTAGTACACCAAAAATAATCTTTTTTTTTTTTTTTTTTTTGGAATTTATCAGTTATGCTTAAAACTTTAAACGTAGATAAAAACGTCCAAATTATGACGATTGGCACAAAAATTGGTTCAAGACTGATTTTAAAACACATTTTTAATTGATGTTTTCGCTGCTATGACTCTTCTAGGGAACGTACACCAAAAATGATCATTTTTTTTAAACTTTCCATTTAGGTCTAAAACTTTAAACGTAGATAGAAATATCTAAATTATGATAATTTGCATAAAAATTGGTTTAAGATGTCTATTTAAAACGCATTTTCAGTTGATTTTTTCACTATCACGACTCTCCTAGAGGTTAGTTCGTCGAAAATGGTCATTTTTTCACACTTCTCAATCAAGATTATAACTTTAAACGAGATAGAAATACCAAAATTATGATGATTGACATAAAAATCAATTCGAGATTTTCCATTAAAATGCATTTTTAGTAGATATTTTCACCATTACAACTCTCTTAAGGGTTATTATACTGAAAATGGTAATTTTTTTAGATTTTTCAATTAGACCTAAAACTTTTAATGTGTATATAAACACTTAAAATTGTGATGGTTGACATAAAAATTGATTTAAGATTTCACTTTAAATTGCATTTTTATTTGATATTCTCATCGTCACGACTTCCCAAGGGGTCAATACACCAAAAATGGTCATTTTTCAAATTTCTCAATAAGACATGAAACTGTAAATGTAGATAGAAACATAAAAATTATGATGATCAATGCAACAACTGATTCAAAAATTTCCATTTAAACCATGTTTTTAGTTGATCTTCTCGTCACCACAACTCTCATTGTAGTACACCGAAAATGATCATTTTTTCAAATTTCTCAAGTGGGCCTAAAACTTTAAACATAGATAGGAACACAAAAATTGATTCAAGATTTCACTTTGAACCTCATTTTTAGTTGACGTTCTCGCCTAATAACACCCTAAGAAGTTAGTATAATGAAAATGGTCATTTTTTTAAAATTTCTCAATTCGACCTAGAACATTAAATGTTGATAAAAACACTTAAATTATTATGCTTGGCGCAAAAATCAATTCAAAATATTGCTTTAAAATGCATTATTAGTTAATTTTTTCATTGTCATGACTACTCTAAGGGGTTTATTATACTGAAAATGATTATTTTTTCAAATCTTATCAATTAAACATAAAACTTTAAATGTAGATAGAAATACTCAAATTATGATGTTTGGCGTATAAATGGATTCGAGATTTCACTTTAAAAGACATTTTTAGTAGACATTTTTATCACCATGGCTTCATTAGTACACCGGAAATGAAAATTTTTTCAAATTTCTCAATTAAGGCTAAAACTTTAAAATAGATAGAAACACCTAAATTATTACAATTTTCTCAAAAATTAGTTTAAGATTTCACTTTAAATCGCTTTTTTAGTTGACGTTTTTACCATTACGACTCTTCTTGGGGTACACCAAAAATTATTATTTTTTCAAAATTTTCAATTAGGTCTAAAACTTTAAACGTACATAGAAACACTAAAATTATGATGATTAGTGCAAAAATCGCTTTAAACCATAATTTTAGTTTGCATTTTTACTACCCTGACTCCCTAGAGGTTAGTATGCTGAAAATTATCATTTTTTCAAATTTCTTAATTAAGCCTAAAACTTTAAACGTAGATAAAAACATCCAAATTATTATGATTGGTGCGAAAATTGGTTCAAGGTGTCACTTTAAAACATAATTTTAGTTGTTATTTTTATTGTCACGACTCTCTTGGGATCAGTACACCGAATATGATCATGTTTCCAAATCTCCTAATGACGCCTAAAACTCTAAACAGAGATAAGAACACCAAATTATGATGATTGGCACAAAATCGATTAAAATTTCGCTTTATAACGTATTTTTAGTTGAGGTTTTCACTGCTTTGATTCCCTTAAGGGTTAGTACAACAAAAATGATTTTTTTTGTTTCTTTTAATTTCTCAATTAGGCCTAAAACTTCAAATTATGATTGAAACACCAAATTATGATAATTGACAAAAAATTGATTCAAGAGTTCGCTACAAACATATTATTAGTTGACGTTTTCACCCAACGACTCCTCGTAGAGGTTAGTACATCAAAAATAGTCATTTTTTTTAATTTCTCAATTCGGCCTAAAAATTAAACATAGATAGAAACACCCATATTATAATGATTACATAAAATTTAATTCAAGATTTTGCTTTCAAACATATTTTTAGTTGATAGTTTCACCATCACGACTCCTTAGCGTGTCAATACACCGAATATGGTCATTTTTTCAAAATTTTCAATTAAGTCTAAAACTTTAAACATAGATAGAAACACCGAAATTATGATATTTGATACAAAAATTGATTCGAGATTTCGCTTTAATGTGCATTTTTAGTAGACTTTTTTGCCCCATGACTCATTTAGTACAATGAAAATAGTCTTTTTTTTTTTAAAAAAAAATTTCTCAATTAAACTTAAAACTTTAAACATAGATAGAAACACTTAAATTATAATGATTAGTGTAAAAAGCAGTTCAAGTTTTTTTTTTTTTAGACCATATTTTTAGTTGATGGTTTCTTTGTCACGACTCCTTAAAGGTTAGTACACTGAAAATAGTCTATTTTTTTTTTCAAAATTTTCAATCGGTTCAAGTTGTATTTCTAGTTGATGTTTTCATCGGCACGACTCCTTTAGAGGTTAGTAAAATGAAAATGATCATTTATTCAAATTTGCCTAAAACCTTAAATGTAGATGGAAACACTCAAATCATAATGGTTGACGCAAAAATCGGTTCAAGATCTTTTATGTAGATTGCATTTTTTGTTGACGTTTTCTCCATCACGACTCTCTAAAGATTAGTACACCAAAAATAGTTATTTTTTCAAATCTCTCAATTAGGCCTAAAACTTTACATGTAGATAAAAACACCTGAATTATTATGTTTGGCATAAAATTATGTTTAATATTTCATTTTAAAATGTATTTTTAGTTTATGTTTTCGCCTCTATGACTTCTATAAGTGTTAGTACTCCAAAAATGGTTATTATTATTATTTTTTTAAATTCTCAATTAGGCTTAAAAGTTTAAATGTAGATGCACCAAATTATAATGATTGGCGCAAAAATCAATACAAGATTTCGCTTTAAAACGTATTTTTAATTGACATTTTCGCCTTTATAACTCTTCTAGGAGTTAGTACACTGAGAATAACCATTTTTTAACAAACTTTTTAATTAGGCCTAAAACTTTAAACATAGATGAAAACATCCAAATTATGATAATTGTCATATAAATCAATGCAAGATTTCACTTTAAAACTCATTTTTAGTAAACCTTTTCGCCTCCACAACTCTCCTAGGAGTTAGTACTTCGAACATAGTCTTTTTTTTTTTAACTTTTTAATTAGCCCTAAAACTTTAAACATAGATGGAAACATCCAAATTATAATGATTATCATATAAATCAATTCCAGATTTTACTTTAAAATGTATTTTTAATTTAGGTTTTCTCTGTCACAACTCCCGTATGGATTAATACCCCAAAAATGCTCATTTTTTGAAGTTTCTCAATTAGGTCTAAAATTTTAACTGTAGATAGAAACACTCTAGAAACACATAAATTATGATGATTGGTGAAAAAATTGGATTAGGATTTCACCTTATTTATTTATTTATTTTTGTTGATGTAATGTCATTTTTTCAAATTTATCAATTAGGCTTAAACTTACGCAGAAACATCCAAATTATAATAATTGGTGCAAAAATCGTTTCAAGAATTTTGCTTTAAAACATATTTTTTGTTGACATTTTCATTGTTGGGTTGTTGGTATCATTATTTTATTTCTAAATTACCTATTATTTATTTTAAGTTTTTGAATAGAGTTAGGCACTTTCATTTTGTTTTTGTGTTTTTATATTTTAATTAGGTTTTGAGAAGAAAAGAAAGGAAATTGGTGGAATTTTGGAAGATAATTTCAGTGAAAGGAAATTAAAGATCCGCCTGAAGAGCTTGTGATTTAGAGATGTTTGGAAGATTTTAAAGTTAGGGGTTTAATTGCAAAGTCTGAAGATTATTGAAACTCAAAGAGAATTAGAAGAAGTTTAGGGATCAAATGTAGTGCCCTAGGTCTCATTTTCTTGAAAAATAAATTTTTTCGGTGAATAATATCAATATGAATAGTGATTTTTCAGATAACAGACCCCGAAAACTAGAAGTTTTAGAATAGGTATTAGAGTTATTAGAAATTGAAACATATCGAAAATGGGTTTATTTGAATAAGTTTTAAGAGATCCAAAAGTAATTTACAAAAACGCCTTTTTCGGAGAATCGTAGGAATTGATGATGAGAATCGTAGGAATTGATGATTTTTACGCTCATTAGAATTTTTTTTAAAGCATGAGACTGAGAGTTAAGATACCTAATTAGAGTATTACGTGGTCAATTTGATGATAGAATGCTTATGGAATATTTTTGGAATTTATTGGAGTGTGAATGACAATTATTTTTATTAAAGGCAAAATGGTCATTTCAAGCTCAATCAATACATGGATTTGGTGTGAGCATTACATGGAAATAATTTGAGCAAGAAGCACAATCCATGTCTTATTATGAAATGAACCAATGGAAGAATTACACATCAAATTAAATTATGAATATTATGGAAATTAGTTGGCAAGCATAAACAAATTTATGATATTTTATTAACCAAGTTACCAAATTGCCCATCAACTAATTAATTGAATGTGAGATATAATTAAGAGTATTGTGGTAATTATAATTGGAGGATTTAATGGCCATTTGATGAATTGAAGAGGGGCATTTTAGTCAATTACATGGAGCACTATATAAAGTGGAGTGTCTTGAACTTGTGAGTGTGTGTGTGTGACGGCAAGTACAAAAATTTGAGAGGAAGAGTGCAGGCTGTTCGGCAGCAAGGGGAAGAGGAAGATAAGGAGATTTGACCCAAGTTTTCTTGCCAAAAATTCATCAAATAAGTGTTAGGGAAGAAGATTGATCAAGAAGTTGAAGAAAAATAGGTATGTAAGGTGGATTTTTATGATTTCTTTGGTGGATTTTCATGGGTTTTAATGGATGTGTGATGACTTGATGAATTGATGATGTTTTTGGTGTATTTTGAAGTAGAAATTCTTGGGATTGAGCTTGGAATTGAAAGAGAACACAAAGGAAGCAAGTTGACAAGAAAACTAGAAGGTAAGAGTTAGGGTTTTATGCAAGATGTTATGAAATTTAATTGATTTTGATTTTAAGACTTTAATGGATCATTTGATGATTAATTGATGCAATTGGGTGTGATTATTGAGCTTGAAATGAAGAGAATAGATTGGTCATGTTATATACTAGTGTGTGGCCAACATGGGGTAATTGATGTAATTGAATGACTTTTGATATATTGATGAGTTTATATGGAATTTTATGTTAAATTGAGATGCATTATGGAAGGAAAAGCAAGTGAATGAATGGATGAGCATGCATGCTAGTGTATGGCCAAGTTATGTTTATTCATGTGTTTGTGTTGATTTTAATGCTTGAATGAGTTGTATGATGTTTTGGCATGGAATTGAGTTGATTGGTATCAAAAGAATGGAAGAAAAATTGAAATGGAGAACTTGGGTGTTAAATTTGGCTAAGACCAAGAATGGGTGTGCAATTTGCCATTCAATTCTTTTAATATGTTTTAATGATGTTTGGTATGTGTTTGAGTGTAATTGTGCAAAAGAAATTAAAAGGAATGGATGTTAAAATATTAGTTGGAAACATGGTAAGGTTGTGAAATTGTTGAGCATATATATTAAATTAAAATTAAGTTGTTAGTTGGTGCATAATATGTTGAAAGTTAATTGAGTGAATTGTTGGAAATTCGAATGGATGTTGGATGAGTTTAATGTGTTGATGCATGTAATTGAGTAAGTTCTAAATGGGGATTTTATTATACTAAGTGTAGGCAGAGTTCAGATTTAAAGAAAAGTTAAAGAAGAGCTCGGAAGAGTGGTGTTATAGTTCGAGAAAGTTGTGAGTGTGGTTAAATTTTAAAGTTTTTACAAGTTCATAAATTGATTTTAGATATTTGCACTTGTTTGTTTTATTATACAAATTACTATATTGATTGAGTATTTTAGCGTGTCTTTATTTTGAAATTCATATTATGAATGTTTACACACGTTAGAAATGAAGCAATTTATTTATATTCACCTACATGCCAATAATAGACATGCTAGAGAATAATTTTTGAGATAAATCAATGTGTTTATGAGATAAAGAGAAAAGCAAGTTTTGAGTAGCTTGAAAAGATTTTTAAGGTAAGGTTTACCCTAATCCCTAGTGTACTCGATCGAAATACCCCAGCGTGTACAGTAAGATAGTTGGGAGAGTCACTAACTGGGGGGTTGAGTCAGTGAGTTGCCCTTTGCACGTGTGGGTAGTGTAAATCTACCTGATGTCGGGAGTGGTTCATGACCTTAGAGTTTCCCACATCTGCGACTACACATGGTAGCATTCTCGAGCTCTAATGGCGATGAGAATTTCCATCACAATAGAGTTAAGTTTCCCTGGGTTGTCGTTGCTAGTTTCGATAGAAAATGGCGTCGATAGATGCAAAGTTTAGAAAGACAAAAAGTTTATAAAGTAAAGTTATAAATAATTATCTTTTATTAGTTTCCAATTTTATAACAATTAGTGAGAAATTATTAGTTTTTGAAAATTATTTTGGGATGATATTATTATATTTAGAAAAACAAATCATTGTTTGAAAAGTTTACCCACTAACTGAGTTATATACTCACCACTCTGCTTTATGTTTTTGAAAAATCTTCCCAAGGTGCATGAACGAGCCAACAGTCAGACACAGCTCCATCAGACATGTAGGTGGGCTGCGAACATGGAATTACTGCACTAGTGTAATTTTCTTGAAAATCTTGTACATGCATAACATTCCACGCATTCGATGGGTTTTTTTTTTTTTTTTTTTTTTTTGAATCAGTCCTTTTGAATATATATAAATTTTTTTGAGAATTATGTGTTGTAAATGAAATTTTTAGGTGTATATCTTGAATTATATAAATGATTTTATTTTCAAGTTTCTGTCATATTGATGGTATGTTTGGAGTTTTGATTGAGACAATGAGGGCCTGAGGCCCAGAAGTTAAGAAAGATATGTGTATAGAATTGTTTTTCTCAAAATTTGCAGGGTATACTTTCAAAAAGCAGTCATTATGCTGTCAAAATTTTTATAACCCTATTTTGGAACATACTTTAAAAGAAAATGTTTTTATTTGTATTCATTAGAAAAGATTTTTAAAGTGAGTTTGATACCTCTATGGGACCCTTTCGAGCCAAAGCGAGGGTTCGATTGAGTTTCGTTGGGGTGCTCCATAAGAACCCCATCGGATTCAGTAGAGGGGTCCGAGACGGGTCCTTATATCGAGTTTGTAATTCACCATTCAAATTAGAGTAAAAAAAGGCGTAATTAATGTGCGGCAAGTTTGTATCACATTTTGAAAGTCATGACATGAAGCAGCGGCATTGCAGCATGTTTGTGTGGCATGTTCAAAGTCGCGACACAATGTTGTGACACTTGTTTTTGGTCGATTTCCAATTCCACTCGTGCATTGATTGCCTTGCCTTTTCACCAAGTAATCTCCTTTTTGGTCGACTTTAGCACTTATAAATAGGTGTTTTCTCCACACCAATTGATATACATCACACATCATAAAAGAGAGAGAAGTAGAGGATCAAGGCTGAAGGCTCCAGTTTTATCTTTTCTTCTTAGTTTTATTTTTATTTTTATTTTTGTTTTCTTTTTATTTTTATGTAGTTAGTTTATTAGTTAGGGTTAACATGAAGTCCTAGATTATTTTTTCAGTACAACTTAGTGTTTTGCATGATGAAATTAATATCTTTATTTTAATTTTATTCTATTTATTATGTTTCTTTGACTGATCACCTTAGAAGCATATTTTTTTTATTATGTTGTAATAATATATACTGCACACCAATGAGAATATTCTTTGTTTGCAACAATCAATTGCTTACGAATCAATTGAGGGGCATTAATTCTTTGATTCCTAAAACAGACATCATGTTCTCAGATTTATGTGATATTCATATTCTTCTAATACTTAATGGATTCCAACTACAAAACCTAAATGGACATCATGTTAGGTTATGACTAAGAATACAAGCATCTATGTAGGTATCATGCGATTTGCATACTAAGGAAGAATCTATACAACATGAGTTAATCATACCTTATCGTGAATATCTTTATCATGCATTATAATGAATTTGCTTTATTAATTTTTTTAACAAATTGAGGGAATGTTTAGTGGTGGATAGGATGTCTTAACTAAGCTTTTCTCATTAATGGTTTTTATTTAAATTTTCTTTCGTAATTTAATTTTGTTTTAATTCCAAAACCCTTATCTTTAATTCTATTGTTTTTAGTCTAGGTCTTAAATAAACTTGAAACTAAAGTATATTGAAAATCTTCATGGGATCAACCCTTGATTGTCTACTATATTCGATAAAATGATTTGTGTACTTGCAAGGTTTTAATAAATTGGTTTAGTTAAAAATTAACCAACACTTGCCGTCACAACTCCTTAGGGTACACTGTAAATTTTCATTTTTTGAAATATCTCAACTAGGCC
>CM034473.1:24402533-24513475 GCA_019925255.1 Litchi chinensis
GAATTAATGCTCTTCAATTGATTCGTAAGCAATTGATTATTACAAACAAAGAATATTTTCATCGGTGTGCGGCATATATTATTACAACATAATCCAAAAAATATGCTTCTAAGGTGATTAGTTAAAGAAACATAATAAATAGAATAAAATTAAAATAGAGATATTAATTTCATCATGCAAAACACTAAGTTGTATTGAAAAAATAAATAAATTGAGTTAATGTCTAGGACTTCATGTTAGCCCTAACTAATAAACTAACTACATAAAAATAAAAAGAAAACAAAAATAAAAATAAAAATAAAACTAAGAAGAAAAGACAAAATTGGAGCCTTCAGCCTTGGTCCTCTACTTCTCTCTGTTTTATGATATGTGATGTATATCAATTGGTGTGGAGAAAACACCTATTTATAAGTGCTAAAGTCGACCAAAAAGGAGATTACTTGGTGAAAAGGCAAGGCAATCAATGCACGAGTGAAATTGGAAATCTACCAAAAACAGGTGTCGCAACATTGTGTCGCGACTCTGAACATGCCACACAAACATGTTGCAGTGTCGCTGCTTCATGTCATGCCTTTCAAAATGTGATATAAACTTGCCACGCATTAATTATGTCGTTTTTTACTCTAATTTGAATGGTGAATTACAGATTTGATCCCTGAACTTCTTCTAATTCTCTTTGAGTTTCAATAACCTTCAGGCTTTGCAATTAAACCCCTAACTTTAAAATCTTCCAAACTTCTCCAAATCACGAGCTCTTCAGGCGGATCTTTAATTTCCTTTCACTGAAATTATCTTCCAAAATTCCACCAATTTCCATTCTTTTCTTCTCCAAACCTAATTAAAACACAAAAACACAAAAACAAAATAAAAGTACCTAACTCAACTCAAAAACTTAAAATAAATAATAGGTAATCTAGAAATAAAATAATGATAATCAACAACCCAACAATGAAAACGTAAACAAAAAATGTGTTTTAAAGCAAAATTCTTGAAACGATTTTTGCACCAATTATTATAATGTAACACCCTGAATTCGAATTGATTTAAAGTCTAGTTAGAAAAAATATATAATTCTTATGAAGGATAGGAGGGGTGCAAACAAAAATGTAAAAAGGGTTTATTAAAATTTTTTTTTAGAAAGCCCAATAAGGAAGTAAAATTAGTGTGAGCCCAATTAGATGGTAAGGCCAAAATTTCTCCCTAAAGGTACCCAATTAATCTTCTAAGCACCCCTACCAAATGATAAAAATGTAAAAAGGATGGAGTTAGAAGGGTAGAATTGTCTAATTCACAAAAGATGATAAATATGAAATTATAGAAATTGTGAAGGGCAACGGATGGAAAAAGAAAAGATTTCTAGAAGGGACAAGCATGGGAATGAAAAATTTTGGAGAGGGCAAAGTTGGAATTGCAAGGGAATAAAGGGCTAGATTTTTATCAAATAAGTGGTTAAGAGAGGGGTTAAGTGGCATACATTTTTACCATACATGAAATTAACTATAAATATGTGATTTTTGTGAAAAAAAAAAACCATTCTTTCACCTCCCTAAGCTGGCCGAACAGCACCCCTGTATAGAAGAAGAAAAAAAATCTACAAGAAGAAGAAGGAAAAAGAAATAAGGAAGCTTGGGTAGGGGTTTTAGTGTAAGACTAGTTCCAATTAGTTTCAATTTTTATGATCTAATTTTTACAAACCCTAAACAAGTTTGATGATGTTTTAGGTGATCAAGGACTCAAGGAAAAAGCAAGTTCAAGTAGGAATCCATAAGCTTAGAAAGTGAACAAGTGAGTAGAATTTTCTTTTAACTTGTTTTATGAAAACAATTTTTATTATATTTCAAGTTTTCTTACTCTTGTGGTTTAAATATATGTTATGCTATGTTATGCCTTAAGAGACTTGAAGAATTGAAGTATATCTTATAAATACTAAGTATGTTTTAAGATTTGGATGTGTGTTTTAAGAATTGAGAAAATTATATTATGATTACTATGAAGATTTCATGCGAAATTCAATTTTAGTGTATTGTTGGACACTTCAAAGTATGTTTAGAAATTATAAACTTTAGATTTGCAATTTCTAAATTTTAAGTCATGATTTTAGTATATGATATTTATAAAGTGTGGATTTTTATTGAAATCATCAAGTATATTAGTAACCTATGAAATTAATATTATGGTTGAGATTTTTAAGTGATTGGAGAAATCAAAAACCATGCCATTGTGAGTATTTCATGAAACTAGTAAGCTTGTTGTCTTTATTTTCTTAAAAGAATGTTGATTTGGTTGTGAAATTATAATTTGCATTGATTCTAAAATGAGTTTTATACCTTGATAAAGTAAATTATATTATATGATGTGTGAAATTGTTTTTGAATTATGGAAATGGTATCTTGCCTTATAAGTGGAAATGGAAAAAAAGCTTGATTTGATATATATATATATTTTCCTAGATAAGATTGTGTTGGAAATTTAATTTTAGTATGGAAGATTTTACCATAAGAAATGGAAGCTTTACTTACAAGAGTATTTCAAAAGAGATTAGAGACAAGAAAGTGAAATGAAAATGTTTTAGAATACCAAAGAATACCCTCCCCTCTAACGGTCATAGGGCATCACGTGAGTAAGGCCCTAGAGGTTAGCCTAACACATGCTACTGCAGAGGTTAGAGAACCCAGTCTTTGGGACTAAAGAGAGAGTCATAGAGTCGTCTAGCAAATGGATGGCAGAGGTTATCTCCCCACTTTTTGCGTGTGTGTTGAGTATCTCCACCACATATGACAGAGTTCCCCGGGTACAAATTTGGTGTAAAAATTTATATTTAAATCTTATCTAGAGAAAATCCACCTAAATGCATTTTTATGATTGCAAGAGAAAATTTTATAAATAAAGCTTTAGTAATGAATTTAAATTCCTAGAATGTGAATTAATAAGTTTTCATAATTCTATATATTTTTATGTTATATATGTTCTAAAGGATTTACATGGTTTTCAAAAATTTTTATCCACTCACTAGGCATTTCTGCTCATCCTTTTAAATTTTAAAACATTTTCCAGGAATCCGTCAAGTCATTAAGGAAACATATGAATGGGAAGGAAGGTGGGCCACTCGAACATACGGTGCATGAATATCACATTTTGACATTTTCTAAGTGCATTCTAAACATTTCATTATAAAATTTTAAATGACATGTTTTGTATGCACATTTATGCATTAGTATTACAAGTATGGAAACTTATTGTTTTGTGTAAACTTTTACTTAGGATATTATAAATATTGTAAGTATATTTATATTCTATGAGATTTAGATGTTGTGTTGGGTTGAGAATTGAAAATAGGACCGGAGGTCTTAAGTAGTTGAGGATGGAAAAGATGAATTTTAGAAGTGCATATTTTCCTTTGTTACAGGGTGGCATAGCTTAACAAATAGCCGTTATGCTGCCGAAATTTCATTAAAATATCTTAGTTTTTATTGAGTTTCCTAAACGATTTTAATTGTAAAAGTTTAGAAGTTGTGAAATTTTTTTTATCATCTCGGGATCTTCTCAGATTTAAAATACGGATCTGGGAGGGTCCTAACATATAATTTGGATGTTTTTGCGTAAGTTTAAAGCTTTAAGCCTAATTGATAAATTTGAAAAAATGACATTACGTCAACCAAAAATAAATAAATAAATAAAGTGAAATCCTAATCCGATTTTTACGCCAATCATCATAATTTATGTGTTTCTAGTGTGTTTCTATCTACAATTAAAATTTTAGACTTAATTGAGAAACTTGAAAAAATGAGCATTTTTGGGGTATTAATCCATACGGAAGTTGTGACAGAAAAAACCTAAATAAAAAATACATTTTAAAGTAAAATTTGGAACCGATTTATATGACAATCATCATAATTTGGATGTTTCCATCTATGTTTGAAGTTTTAGGGCTAATTAAAAAGTAAAAAAAAAAAAGATTATTTTCGATGTACTAACCCCTAGGAGAGTTGTGGAGGCGAAAAAGTCTACTGAAAATGCGTTTTAAAGTGAAATCTTGAACCAATTTATATAACAATTATCATAATTTGGATGTTTCCATCTATGTTTAAAGTTTTAGGTCTAATTAAAAAGTTTTTAAAAAAATGGGTATTTTCGGTGTACTAACTCCTAGAAGAGTTATAAAGGCGAAAAGGTCAATTAAAAATGCGTTTTAAAGCGAAATATTGCATTGATTTTTGTGCCAATCATTATAATTTGGTGCATCTACATTTAAAATTTTAAGCCTAATTGAGAATTTAAAAAATAAAAAAACCATTTTTGGAGTACTAACACTTATAGGAGTCATAGAGGCAAAAATATCAACTAAAAATACATTTTAAAATGAAATATTAAACAGAAATTTATGCCAATCATAATAATTTGGGTGTTTTTATCTACATGTAAAATTTTAGGCCTAATTGAGAGATTTGAAAAAATGACTATTTTCGATGTACTAATCTCTAGAGAGTCGTGATGGAGAAAAAGTCAACAAAAAATGCAATCTACATAAAAGATCTTGAACCGATTTTTGCGTCAACCATTATGATTTGAGTGTTTCCATCTACATTTCTGGTTTCAGGCAAATTTGAGAAATTTGAATAAATGACCATTTTCATTTCACTAACCTCTAAAGGAGTCGTGTCGACGAAAACATCAACTAGAAATACAGTTTGAACCAATTGAAAATTTTGAAAAAAAAAAAAGACTATTATCAGTGTACTAACAACCTTTAAGGAGTCGTGACAAAGAAACCGTTAACTAAAAATACAGTCTAAAAAAAAATCTTGAACTGATTTTTACACCAATCATTATAATTTAGGTGTTTCTATCTATGTTTAAAGTTTTAAGCCTAATTGAATTTTTTTTTTTTTAAAAAATGACTATTTTCATTGTACTAAATGAGTCGTGGGGCAAAAAAGTCTGCTAAAAAGGCACATTAAAGCGAAATCTTGAATCAATTTTCGCATCAAATATCATAATTTGGGTGTTTTTATTTACGTTTAAAGTTTTAGGCTTAATTGAAAATTTTGAAAAAATGACCATGTTCGGTGTTTTGACATGCTAGGGAGTTGTGATGGTGAAACTATAAACTAAAAATACGTTTGAAAGAAAAATCTTGAACTAATTTTTATGTCAATCATTATAATTTGGGTGTTTCTATCTACGTTTAATGTTTTAGGCCGAATTGAGAAATTTAAAAAAAAAATGACCATTTTCGATGTATTAACCTCTATGAGGAGTCGTTGGGTGAAAAAATCAACTAAAAATATGTTTTTAAGCGAAATCTTGAATCGATTTTTTGTCAATTATCATAATTTGAAGTTTTAGGCCTAATTGAGAAATTAAAAGAAAAAAAAAAGATCATTTTTGTTGTATTAACCCTTACGAGAATCAAAGCAGTGAAAACCTCAACTAAAAATACGTTATAAAGCGAAATTTTAACCGATTTTGTGCCAATCATCATAATTTGGTGTTCCTATCTCTGTTTAGAGTTTTAGGCGTCATTGGGAGATTTGGAAACATGATCATATTCGGTGTACTGATCCCAAGAGAGTCGTGACAATAAAAATACCAACTAAAATTATGTTTTAAAGTAAAACCTTGAACCAATTTTCGCACCAATCATAATAATTTGGATGTTTTTATCTACGTTTAAAGTTTTAGGCTTAATTGAGAAATTTGAAAAAATGATCATTTTCAGTATACTAACATTCATGGAGTCAGTGCAGTAAAAATGCATATTAAAATTATGTTTTAAAACGATTTTTGCATTAATCATCATAATTTTAGTGTTTCCATGTACGGTTAAAGTTTTAGACCTAATTAAAAATTTTGAAAAAATAATCATTTTTGGTGTACTAGCCCCAAGAGGAGTCGTGACGGTGAAAATGTCAACTAAAATGCAATTTAAAGTGAAATCTTATACTAATTTTTGCGAAAATCATCATAATTTGGGTGTTTCTATCTACTTTAAAGTTTAGGCTTAATTGAGAAATTTGAAAAAATTACCATTTCCAGTGTACTAATGAAGCCATGGTCATAAAAACGTCTACTAAAAATGTCTTTTAAAGTTAAATCTCAAATCCATTTATATGTCAAACATCATAATTTGAATATTTCTATCTACATTTAAAGTTTTATGTTTAATTGATAAGATTTGAAAAAATAATCATTTTGGGTATAATAAACCCCTTAGGGTAGTTATGATAGTGAAAAAAATTAACTAATAATGCATTTTAAAGCAATATCTTCAACCGATTTTTGCGCTAAGCATCATAATTTGAGTGTTTCTATCAACATTTAAAGTTCTAGGTCGAATTGAGAAATTTTAAAAAATAACCATTTTCATTATACTAACCTCTTAAGGCGTTGTTAGGCGGGAACGTCAACTAAAAATGAGGTTCAAAGTGAAATCTTGAATTGATTTTTGTGTTCCTGTCTACGTTTAAAGTTTTAGGCCTACTTGATAAATTTGAAAAAATGATCATTTTCGGTGTACTAACCAAAGGGAGTTGTGGCGGCGAAAACGTCAACTAAAAACGTGGTTTAAATGGAAATTTTTGAATCAATTGTTGCATTGATCATCATAATTTTTGTGTTTCTATCTATGTTTACAATTTCATGTCTTATTGGGAAATTTGAAAAATGACCATTTTTGGTGTATTAACCCTTTGGGAAGTCGCGACAGCGAGAATATCAAATAAAAATGGAATTTAAAATGAAATATTGAACCAATTTTTATGTCGACCATCACAATTTAAGTGTTTATATATACGTTAAAAGTTTTAGGCCTAATTGAGATATCTAAAAAAATGACCACTTTCAGTATAGTAACCCTTAAGGGAGTTGTAATGGTGAAAATATCTACTAAAAATGCATTTTAATGAGAAATCTCGAATTGATTTTTATGTCAATCATCATAATTTTGGTATTTATATCTATGTTTAAAGTTATAATCCTGATTGAGAAGTATGAAAAATTAACCATTTTCGATGTACTAACCTTTAGGAGGGTCGTGATAATGAAAAAATCAACTGAAAATGTGTTTTAAATAGATATCTTGAACCGATTTTTACGCCAAGTATCATAATTTAGATATTTCTATCTACATTTAAAGTTTTAGGCCTAAATGGGAAGTTTAAAAAAAATGATCATTTTTGGTGTACGCTCCCTAGAAGAGTCATGGCGGCGAAAACTTCAATTAAAAATGTGTTTTAAAGTCAGTCTTGAACCTATTTTTGCACCAATCGTCATAATTTAGACGTTTTTATCTACGTTTAAAGTTCTAAGCGTAACTGATAAATTCAAAAAATATATATATATATATATATTATTTTTGTGTATTAATCTTTTAAAGGAGTCGTGACGACAAAAACATCAACTAAAAATATTATTGTAAAGTGAAATTTTAAACCGATTCTTGTGGCAATAATCATAATTTGGAAGTTTCTATCTACGTTTAAAGTTTTTGCTCAAATTGAAAAATTTTCATAATATGACCATTTTAGTTGTACTAACCTCTAAGGGGGTCATTTGGCAAAAATAGCAACTAAAAATGTATTTTAAAGCGAAGTCTTGAATTGATTTTTCTACCAATAAACATAATTTGTTATTTCTATGTATGTTTAAAGTTTTAGGCCTAATTAAGAAATTTAAAAAATAACAGTTTTCAATGTGCTAACCATCTAGGAGGATCGTAACGATGAAAACGTTAACTAAAAATACGTTTTAAAGCAAAATCCTCAACCGATTTTGTGTCAACCATCATAATTTGATTGTTTCTATCTATGTTTAAATTTGAGGCCTACCTAAAAAATTTTAAAAAATGACTATTTTCAGTGTTTTAACTCTTAGGAGAATCATAGTGGTGAAAACGTCAATTAAAAATACGTTCTAAAGTAAAATCTTGACCCGATTTTTGCATCAACCATCATAATTAGGTCTTTCTATCTCTGTTTATAGTTTTAGGCCTCATTGAGAGACTTGAAAAAATGACCATATTCAATGTATTAACCCTCAAGGGAGTTGTGGCAATAAAAAAGGTCAACAAAAATTGCGTTTTAAAGTGAAATATTGAACTGATTTTATTTTTACGTTAATCATAATAATTTGGGTGTTTCCATCTACTTTTGTAGTTTAGGCTTAATTGAAAATTTTGAGAAAATGATCATTTTCGTTGTACTAACTCCTACGAGAGTCGTGGCAGCGAAAACATCTGTAACACCCCTTCCCGGGTTTATTACTGTATATCTGTACGGATTAAGGTATTGTACGGATATACATTTATTTGTGATATAATAAAAGGGATTTTTAAGTGTTCGGAGGTGAAATTAAATTTTTATAGAATTTCTAGAAGGATCGGAAATAAATTTGAATTATAAAAAGTTGAAGGGCATTGTTGGAATAAAGAATTTTTCTAATGGATGGAAAAATAGTAAATAAAGTGAAAGGACATGGACATTGGGGAAAAGTGAAGAATTCTCTAGAATATGGTAAAATTGTAAATTTAAGAAAGTTCAAGGGTGAAGGTGGAAACTTGGCCCACACCTATAAATATAAGGGTGTGGTGTGTTACCGTGAAGGTGAAAAAGAGAGAGAGAGTTGAAGAAAAATCTAGAGAGGGAGAAGAGGAGGCTGTCGGCAGACAAGAGTATATGCCAACCCAAGTTGTTCTCTATCATTTTTGAGAAAAATCAAGTTGTAGGAAGGTGAAGATCAGGTTTGGAAAGATTATCAAGTTAGATCTTATAAGAATCAATTGGTAAGATCAAGATTTTATGGTTTTATGTTAGTGAGAAGTCTGTCGAAATAGTCTATGAACTGCATTTGATATTATTGAGATTTTGGTGCATAGATCTGGTGATTTGAAGTTGTAAGCGAGTGAGGAAGCAAGGTAAAAGGCTGAGGAAGAAATTTGGTAAGTGAAGTAGCTAAGAAATAATGTTGATTTGTAGAAGTTTGATTATCGTTTGGGATGTTTAAGTGCCCGTTGCACAACCTGTTGTGTTTGCGATCTAGGTTGATAGGTAGAAGTTGATGAATGTTGTTGAGTATATGTATGTGAAATTAATTGAGGTCAGAATGTGTTAATGATTGTAAGAATGTAAAACTTGGAAAAGAAGTGTTAGAAATGAGTATGCATAAGTTAGGGCAGAAGCTTGCTGAGTGCGAACTAGTAGATGCCCGCAACCCTTTTTCAGCCCTGCTTGGGTTGGATTGGAGTGCGAGCTCGCCAGGAGCAACCTGTAACAGGCCCCTCTCCTTACTAGGTCTGCCAGTCGCCTCACGGTAGCCCTTCAGCGGATATCTGATCTAACTGAAAAGTTTCCATGAAGCTACGCTTTTTACTTTTAAAAACTTTCCTAAACTTTCTTTCGAAATGCGGAAACGCATCCGAAATTTTTATTTTTCTTTTTCTTTTCTTTTTATTTCAAACATTTACAAAACGAATTTATAAAAATTTGGGTAGCATAACGGCTGTTTTCCGAACATGTCATCCTGCAAATTTAAAAATTTGACACTTCTATTTCAATAAATTCTCCACTACTGGGCCTCAGGCCCTCAAATCATTTTCCACAATCCAACCACAAACATTTTTCAAAGTTGAAATCTATAAATGCATTTCATTTTCATTTAACATAAAATATAATTCCATTTGCCAAAAATTTAATTTTATAAATACAAAATACTATATATAACCCAAAATATAATTTACAACATATTCACCAAAAAGTTGCATGTAATGCATGATATACACTTTCAAATATAAATCTATGCAGTGATTATCTTTGCGTCAGGCCACCTACGCGTCCGATGGAGCCTCTTCTGATTGACGGCTCATATCTGAACCTGGGGAGGATTTTTCAAGAACATATGAAAACATTGGTGAGCATAAAACTCAGTGATCGGATAACTTTTAACTAAAATTCATTTTCTAAAATATATATATATCCTCCCAAAATACATGATAAAACTACTAATTTTCTTATAACTTTATTAAAATTACAAAACTAATTTATTCTCATAAACTTTTCTTTGTTTCTCGAAACTGGAAACAAATTTTCGATTTAATAAACTTCACATCTATTGACGTGTTTTTCTCTTTTATCTTGCCAAAGGCAACCCAGGGAAATCTTAGCTTTATTGTGACGGAATTTCTCATCGCCATATGAGTTCGGGAATGCTACCATGTGTAGTCGAAGATGTGGGAAACCTTGGGGTCGCAATCCCCCCCAACATCAGGCAAATCTACACTGTAGAACCCATAATTTTTTTTTCCTTGGGAGAAATAGTGTTTTTTGAATGAATAGTATTTTTAGATGAATAGTAATTCTTGTGAACAGTATTTTCGAGTGAATAGTAATATTCATGAAATGGAAAATTTCCTCAAGTTGCGTGAGATAAAATTTTTTCGGTGAATAGTATCCGTGTGAATAGTGATTTTTGAAAAATGGACCTCGCACATCAGAAGTCCCGGAATAAGAATTACAGTTATTAGAAACTGAAACGGAGCAAAAATGAGTCCGTTTAAGTGGATTTTAAGGGCTCCCAATATTTATCGATAAAAATACCCTTATCGAAAAAGTTGTGAATTTTAGTGAGTTTATAACCAATTGAATTTTTTCGAAGAATGGAATTGAAAGTTAAGACACCCAATTAGAGTATTGCATGGTCAATTCGATGATAGGATGACCATGAAATATTTTTGGAATTTATTAGTGTTAAATGAGGATTAAATTTTAAGTTTAAGGATTATTAAAGAAACACATGAAAGGATAATCATCAAAGAAGCACAATCCTTGTGAAATTGAATGGACCAATGAGGGGATGACATCTTTGGGTCAACTGGGTGACTAATATGTGGTTGAGAAAATTTTAAGTTGATTAATGGATGATTTTTTTTGTGATTGACCAATCAAATAATTTAGTTTATAATTAATGGCACTTGTGTGATTTTAAAGTTAGTTAAAGGGCAATTTAGACTTTTCTAAGGACAAGTATATAAAGTTGAAGTGCAAGAGAGATGAAACAAGTGAAGCATTCGGTCATTCAAGGGAGGAACCGTGAGACAAAGCTGAAGAGAGAGCAGACCCGTGACAAGCTGAAACCGAGAGGAAGAAGAAGAAATCTGGTCGTGAGGAAGAAGGAAGAAGGAGAAGAAGAAGAAGAAGAGATCTCAAGTGTGCTATCCATCCTTCTCTCTCTAATCCATCAAGAAATCTCAAGAAAAATTGATGAGGAGTTGTAGGTAAGTGATGAATTTCATGACTAGTTTTATGGGTCAATTTTTTTATAGTTGATTAATGAGTTCTTTGATGGATTTTATGGAATGAATGGAGTTAGATTATCATTAAATTGAGCTTGGAAAGGAGAGAAAGCATCAAGAAGCTTTGGATCAAGAAATTAGTAAGGTGAGTTGGGGTTTGATATATTAAATTGATGAAATTTAATTGATTTTGGATTTTAAGGCTTTGGTTGATCTTTTGATAGTTGTTTGATGCTTTTGGGTGTGATTTTTGAGTTGGAAATGAAGAGAATAGCTTGGGTATGACATGTACTAGTATGTGATTAAGTTGGAAAAGATTAGGTAATTGGATGTATTTTAGTGTTTAAATGAGTTTATAGGTGATATTAGATTAATTTGAGATGAATTTTGAAAAGAAAAATCAAGTGAATGAATTGTTGGACAAGTATACTAGTGTGTGGACCACTTGTGTTTTGCATGTGTTTATGTTGATTTTAATGTTGGAATGAGTTGTATAAGGTTTTGGGATGAATTTAAGTTGATTAGAATCAAAAGAATGTAAGAAATATGGAAATTGAAAAGTTGGGTGTTAATGTGTTTAAGGTAAAGAATTGGGTTATAAAGTGTTATCCAATCCTTTTGAAGTGTTTTGATACTGTTTAGGATGTGTTTAAATGCAATTGTGCCAAAGAAATGCAAAGGAATGGATGTTAGAAAATTAGATGGAATTATGGTAAAGTTGTGAGATATTTGAACATATATATATATTGAGTTGAATTAATTGATTAATTGAAATTTTATGTGTAAATGTAATTGAGTGAAATGTTGGATTGTTGAATTGATTTTAAATGAAAAGTGTTGGTTGGAATGTTGGTTTGGAAGATTATGTCAAGAATTGGAATTATATTGTATATTATTATTTAAGTTCAAATTTGAGGAATAATTGAGATTGATATTAAATTTAAGTAGAAAAGGTGATGAATTGATGGTGGAATGTGATTTTAGGGGACTTGGAAACAAAAAGAATCAAAGGGAGGTTTTGAAGGAGTGGTGGAGTAGTGTGGAAGTAAATTTGTGAGTGGTTTTATTTTGTAAAGTATTTATGAGTTTATTACATAAGGATTGAGTTATTTAAGTGTTGTTTTAATTAAAAGAAATTATTATGTGATTTTAAATTTACTTTAGCATGTTATATATTTTTTTATATGAATTGCATGAATATTTTTATTATATTGCAATTGTGATCATTTTAGTATTAAAGTAATTTAGTATATTGAGTAATTATACTCGAGAATTAGGCATGCTAAAGTTATTTACAAATGTTAGGCTTCGGCCTTAGAAAAGTGAAGTTTTGCTTCAAGAAATTAGATAAAAGAAAAGCAAGACTTTTTATTATGAAAAAGATTTTAGATGCCTTTGGTTTACCCTAATCCTCAGTATACCCGACCGTAGTACCATTGCGTGTATGACAAGATGGTTGAGATAGTTACTAGCTTGGGGGGTTGAGTTTGAGTCTATGAGTCGCCCTCTGCATATATATGATAGTGTAGATCTGCCTGATGTTGGGAGGGGAATCGCGACCCTAAGAGTTTCACACATCTGCAACTACACATGGTAGCATTCCCAAGCTCTAGTGGCGATGAGAAATTCCGTCACAATAGAGCTAAGCTTCCCTGGGTTGCCTTTGGCGAGATAAAAGAGAAAAGCACGTCAATAGACGTGAAGTTTATTAAATTAGAAATTTATTTCTAGTTTCGAGAAATAAAGAAAAGTTTATACGAATTAATTAATTTCGTAAGTTTAATCAAGTTATAAGAAAATTATTAGTTTTATAAATTATTTCGGGAGGAAATATATATATTTTAGAAAAAGAAATTTTAGTTAAAAGTTATCCACTCACTGAGTTTTATACTCACCATTCTTTCTATGTGTTTTTGAAAAATCCTCTCTAGGTGCAGGTACGAGCCATCAATCAGAAGAGGCTCCGTCGGACGCGTAGGTGGCCTGACGTAAAGATATCACTGCATAAGTTTATATTCGAAAGTGTATGTCATGCATTACATGCAAATTTTGATGAATATATTTATAAATTATCTTTTGGGTTGTATATAGTATTTTGTATTTATAAAAATTAAATTTTTGGCAAATGAAATTATATAATTATGTTAACTGAAAATGAAGTGTATTTATTGATTTCAAATAGAAACATGATTGTGGTTGGATTGTGGAAATGATTTGAGGGCCTGAGGCCCAATAGTGGAGAACTGTTTGTCCTAGAAATGTTAAATTTTGAAATTTGTAGGGTAGCATATTCGGAAAACAGCTGTTATGCTGTCTAAATTTTTACAAATCCGTTTTATAAATGTTTGAAATAAAAAGAAAGGAAAAAGAAAAATTTACCTGTGTTTCCGCATTAAAAGAAAGTTTTGAAAAGTAAATGACATAACTTTACGGGAACTTTTCAGTTGAATCAGATATCCGCTGGAGGGCTATTGTGAGGCGGCCGGTAGGCCTAGTAAAGAGAGGGGCCTGTCATACACTACCATATACATGCAGAGGGCGACTCACAGACTTAGACTCAACCCCCCAAGCTAGTGACTATCCCAACCATCTTGCCATACACGCAATAGTACTACGACCGGGTATACTGGGGATTAGGAGTGAGCGTTTTCGGGTTCGAGTTGGGTTGGATTGAAAATCTCTCAACCCAACATGGGTTGGGTTGAAAATTTTTCAACTCAACACAACCCAATGAATGCTTCAACCCAACCCAATAATAATCGGGTTGGTTTGGGTTGGGTTAATCGGGTTGGATTAATCCACCATGAATGAAAGGTTTAGTTGATAATTTTTATAATCTTAGTAATTTGATTACAAATAAAATAAGTACAAATAAATATTCAATGATTCAAAATAAAAATTTGATCCACTACAAAAACTATTCTTGATCTTCATTCATAGCAAATGTTTTTCTAGAAGAATGAGAAAAACTTGAAATTAAAACTAGAGATGGAAATTTGTCGGGTTAGGTTGGGTTGAGTTGAAAAATTTTCAACCCAACCTAATCCAATTTAATTTTTAACCCAACCCAACCCAATCCATTTCAATTTTTTTAAGATTTAACCCAACCCAACTCGATAAAAAATTGTTGGGTTGGGTTGGAGATGCCCACCCCTATTGGGGATTAGGGTAAACCAAAGGCATCTAAACTTTCTTTCAATATATTAAAAATTCTTTATTTTTTTTTTTAACAGATAGTTTGAAACTAAACTTTGGTTTTTCTAAGGCAAAAGCCTAATTTTCATAAATAACCTTAGCATGTCTAATTCTCGAGTATAATTACTCAAATATACTAAATTGATTTATACTAAAATGATTACAAGTGCAATATAATCTTAAAAATTTCATGCAATTCATATAAAAATAGATAACATGCTAAAGTAAATTTAAAATCACATAATAAATTCTTTCATTAAAGCAACAATTAAATCGATCAATTCTCATTTAATAAACTCTTAAATACTTTACAAAAATAAAACCACTCACAATTTACTTTCAAACTACTCCACCACTCCTTCAAAACCTCCATTTGATTCTTTTTGTTTCCAAGTCATCTAAAATCACATTTCACCATATATTCATTATCTTTTTCATTTAATTTCAATGTCAATCTCATTTATTCTTCAAATTTGAACTTAAATGATAATATACAATATAATTCCAATTCTTGATATAATCTTCCAAACCAACATTCCAACCAACACTTTTCATTTAAATCAATTCAACAATCCAACATTTCACTCAATTAATTTTCAACATATAAAACACCAATTAACCATTTAAATTCTAATTCAATACATAATGTAATAATTTCACAACTTCACCATATTTCCAACCAATAATCTCACATCTATTTCTTTTAATTTCCTTTGCACCTGTTATATGCATTTTCGGGACTCACCAAATGGGCTGGTAAAAGCCTGATAAAAGCCCCTTAAGTCGGCCGAAATGCAAAGTCCCATCAGACAAGACCTAGTTATCAAGTTAGGACCAGTAAGCTCTACAGCTCAGTTCGCCCCAACGAGCTGTTCAATTCGCATCAGTCAGCTTATTTTAGTTAGTTCGCTATGAAGCTCGTTCTAGACATAGCTCGCTACTCAACGAGTTCCAGCTCGAGGTCGTTATAGACAGTCAGCAGCTCGTTCAGAGGACAGTTAATACAATATCTTCCAGAACAGGCAGTTACCTAATCTGATCGTGATTCTCTCAGCAGATATAGAAATTAATTCAAATTCAAACTCAGTCAATATTATCTCGGATTTTATGGAACAGTTTCTTGATTTTATTTAAACAGATTAGGAAGTGTAATTAATTCATGATTCTCTTTCTATTTTGTTGCTTCCTGATCTGTAACGTTACTTCCCCTATAAATAGGGATTAAACTCATTATAACAAGGACGACACATTGAATAACATACTGTCACTTTGCAGAATTTTAGAGAGACAGCCGTGGACGTAGGCGCACTCACTGAACCACGTTAAAAACTCTGTGTTTCTTGATCTTGTTTGTTTCTTTGCTGTGTTATTTTCTTGGTTTTTGTGCTTTCTCACATTGATTGCAGATATTAGACATTGAATTCTTATCGACTGAAATTCAACCTCGACATTTTGGAGCTAGAAGGAGGGCCAAACTGCAATGTTTTCAATCTTAGTTCATCAATTTCTGATAACATGGCAAGAACCAGACAAACCAAGTACGTGGGCTCACAGGCTGACCAGGCAGAGAGTCAGCCCAGTCACCACCAACATGATGTGCAGCAGGTGGAAGGTACACTAATGCATGCAACAGGAACGTCGTATGGTCAGGCCGTTGGTGCTGCAGCAAACATACCGCCTTTGCCTCCCCGTCAACTAGTTCCAACCGTCCTAGTAGTTGATGGGCAACAAATGTGGTATCAAAGGCAAGAGGCACTGGAGAACACGGTTAAGACAACTCACAGAGGTCGTCAATATGTTGGTGCAGGCTCAGGTACAAAACATACCTAGGGTTGAGGTCTAGGCACCAAGGTACGTGCCCCAACAACATGAGGTAATGCAGGTGCCTAAAAGGCCAGCAAGGGAAATCCCACGACCTGCCGGCTCAGTTCGTTCCTCAAATGCACCCTCTAGAGTTGAAGGCCACCTTGTTCGCGAAGAGAGGGAAGTCGCGTGCCCAGCAAGCCTGGTAGTAAGGTTGAGCCAGGATTAAAACCGGCGGGTAGAAGTTGGGCACGATAGAGCTCAAGCTGTAGCTCAGCATGTGGATGAAGTGAATGAGGGACATGCGAGATCCTATCAGCCTGGAGGCTCGTTCAAAGGGCACGAGAGATATGACCCAGAACACCCTTCCACAGGTCACGGCCATAGGAGGGGATATGAGCCCCGAGACCTACAAGTAGAGGAGCTCCTTCAGAGGGTCCAACAGTTAGAAGCGCGACCTGGAGCCCCGGAGCAGCGTGGGTACCATGGGGAAAGGACCCCATTTACGAGGGAAATTGAGACGCAGCATCTCTCTCTGAGGTTCAAGATGTCGAATATTCAGCAGTATAATAGGAATAGTGACCCTTATGACCATCTCGACGCCTTTAACGTTTAGAAGGACTTACAGACAGACAATCCTATGGTAAAGTGCCGTGTATTCCCATTTACTTTGAGGGACATTCCAAGGACATGGTTCAAGAATCTCCCAGTTTGCAGTATAGGTAGTTGGAAAGAATGTCAGCAGAAGTTTGTTAGCCAGTATAGGGCATTGAGAAGGCAGCTCGCTCCATCCTGCCACTTAGCTACTATCTTCCAGTGTCAGGGTGAGTCGTTGAAGGAATATATCACCAGGTTTAGACGCGAGGTCGTGAATGTTGAGAATCCATTAGATGAAAGCATATTGACAGTGATCTCAGCTAGGTTGCGCAATGATGGGAAACTGTATGAAAGCATTTACAAGTCCCCAATGAAGGATTTGGAGAGTTCTATGTGTGAGCCGCAAAGGAGATTAGGTTGGAAGAGACTTTCGGCCTGAAGAAGTACAATCAGAAGAATGAAGCGGGCAGTTCCAGTCAGATGAAGAAAAGAAATAATGGCAGGAATGAATGAGAAGGTAGAAATAGTGGCTCAAGCAATCAAATTGCTAAAAGGTCAAGGAGAGACCCAAGAAATGAGCGACCTCGACGTCTGGATCGTCAGGAAAGGTACAGCGTCCTGACGGAGTCACCGGACAGGGTTTTTTCAGCAAAAAAGAATAGGGAAGACTTTGGGAAGCCCTACCTTATAAGAGCCCCTGTTCAGCACAGAGATCAGAATATGTTTTATGCCTATCATAATAAGGTCGGACACAAAACTTCAGATTGTTGGGCGTTGAAGGACGCCATTGAAAAGTTAATCAGGAGAGGTCGCTTGAGAGACTATGTAGCGAGACCTGTAGAGCTGCGACCTTCGCAAGAACGACCTCATCAACAGCCAACACATCAGCAGCCCCAACGAGCTCTCGAGCCAGAGCATGAGCCTGCGGTAAGGACTATTTTTACAATTCATGGTGGCCCCTATATCGCAGGTGGTTCGAACAAGTCGCATGAGAGATACGTTCGAGAAGCCTTTTCAGGTCAGTGGGTCTGAGGGACCCGTAAATAGGGCAAAAACGACCTCGGATGAAATTGTATTCACTAATGAAGATACTAGAGGCGTGATTTGGCCTCACAATGATGGGTTGGTCATCCGAGCTAAGATCAGCAACGTGGAAGTGCGACGTATCGTGATTGATACTGGAAGCTCGGTAAATGTGATGTACAGAAATTGTTTTGAGCAAATGGGGCTAGGAGCAGAGCAGCTGAGACCATCCCCAAAACCTCTCTATGGTTTCACTGGAGATGTTGTTGTACCAGTGGGCCAAATCAAGCTGCCACTTACCCTTGGGGAAGCAAGTCGTCAAGTTACTGTATTGGCAGATTTTCTGATAATTGACTGCCCATCAACATACAACGTAGTCCTGGGAAGACTTGCTATGAATGAGTTGGATGTGGTTACTTCAACCAGGACTCTTACAGTTAAATTTCCAACCCCTAATGACATTGGATGTGTTCGGGGAGAGCAACATTTGGCCAGACGCTGCTATGAAGATGCTGTTAAGATGGGCATGAGAGGAAAGAAAGTTGATATGGTTTCGGGGGGCGAGCCACGACCTATGACTGAGAAAGGAGTCAGTCACAACCTGGACCCTCGCAAAGTAGATGTAGACCAAGCTTCAGGGCCAGTCGAAGAGATGGAAGATGTTCAAGTCAGAAAGGCAGATCCAGAGAGGTGCCTGAAGCTGGAAAGAGGTTTAGCTCCAGAATTGAGAGCCTAACTCGCTGACTTCTTAAAGGCGAACTTAGATGTGTTTGCGTGGAATCATGAGGACATGGTAGGGATAGATCCCAAGGTGATGTTGCATAGGTTGAATATTGATCCTCACCACAAACCAGTTCGCCAAAAGAGGTAGATAAACTGCTGGCCAACAACTTTATCCGAGAAGCTTACTACCCAACCTGGATCGCCAATCCCGTGTTGGTAAAGAAAAAGAACAGGAAGTAAAGAACTTGCATCGACTTCACTGACTTGAATAAGGCGTGCCCTAAAGATAGTTTTCCCTTGTCAAGGATAGACCAGCTCGTGGATGTTACAGCTGGCCACGAGCTCCTGAGTTTTATGGATGCATACTCGGGTTATAATCAAATCCCAATGAATCTCAAGGACAAAAAGCACACCCCGTTTATGACTGATTGTGGCTTATACTGCTACAAGGTGATGCCCTTCGGGTTGAAAAATGCAAGAGCAACCTACCAACGCTTGGTAAACATGATATTTGAAGAGCAGATTGAAAAGACCATAGAGGTTTATGTTGATGATATGTTAGTAAAGTCCAAGCAGGTAGGTAATCATGTGCGCGATCTGAGAGAGATGTTTCAGATTCTGAGGAGCTATCAGATGAAGCTGAATCCACACAAGTGTGCGTTCGGGGTAGCTTTTGGGAAGTTTCTGGGCTTCATGGTAAACAACAGAGGAATTGAAGCCAACCCTGAGAAGATTAGAGCACTAATCGATATGAGGTCGCCTACCAGGGTGAAAGATGTGCAAAGCCTGAATGGCCAGGTCGTGGCACTCAGCAGGTTCATCTCGAAAGCTATGGATAAATGCATTCCATTTTTTGATATCTTGAAGAAGGAAAAAAGTTTTGAGTGGACTGAGCAATGTGAAGTTGCCTTCCAGCAGTTGAAAGAATACATGGGGCGAGCTCCACTCCTTT
Source organism: Litchi chinensis (assembly GCA_019925255.1). Taxonomy (NCBI): domain Eukaryota; kingdom Viridiplantae; phylum Streptophyta; class Magnoliopsida; order Sapindales; family Sapindaceae; genus Litchi; species Litchi chinensis. The sequence goes on from CM034473.1 coordinate 24,422,111, forward strand.
CTAAGCCCAAAGAAAGAGAAAAACTGATTCTGTACTTGGGGGTGTCTCAGCAAGCTCTAAGTGCTGCACTGGTGAGGGAAGAAGAAAAGATGCAGCTTACAGTATACTATGTAAGCAAAAGGCTGCAAGATGCTGAAACCAGGTATTCGTAGATGGAGAAGCTCGCTTATTGTTTGGTGGTCGCATCGAGAAAGCTGCGACCTTATTTTCAAGCTCATATGATCGAAGTCCTCACCCAGTATCCACTAAAGCAGGTTTTACAGAAAGCAGACACCCCCGGTTGCCTGTTAAAGTGGGCAATAGAGCTCGCACAATTCGACATCCTATACAAGCCGAGGACGGCTATCAAGGCTCAGGCTTTGGCAGACTTCATTACAGAGTTTACAAGACCTGTGGATGATGAAGCCGAATCTTCTGAAGGTCTGACGTGGGAGCTTTATATTGATAGATCATCCAGCGAGTAGAGGGCAGGAGCAGGAATTCTGCTGATTAGTCTTGAAGGCCATAAGATCCTTTGTGCTTCAAGGTTTGGATTCCAGGCTACGAACAATGAAGCTGAATATGAATCACTGCTCGCAGTTCTACATCTAGCTAGAGAGAAGCGAGCTGAACGGTTAAGGGTTTTCAGTGACTCACTGCTCGTGGTTTACCACATACTGGGTGAGTATTAGACCAAAGGACCAAAAGTGGCTTTGTACCTTCAGAAAGTTCATGAAATGCTAAGTGCTTTTCAGAAGTACGAGGTGAAGCAGATCCCACAAGCTCAGAATGCACATGTAGATGCATTAGCTCGCCTTGCGACCACACGAGATGCAGATTTCTTGGGGGCAATCCCAGTAGAGTTCCTACCAGCTCCCAGCACAGAGGAAAAGAATTCGATGATGGTCATAACTGTGCAGCCCAATTCCTGGATGAGTCCGATTTTGAGCTATCTGCAAGATGGGAACCTGCCAAATGATAAGCTGAAAGCACGGCATTTGCGAGCTAGAGCAACCAGGTACTGCATCAATGATGATGTGTTATATAAGAAGGGATTCTCAGCCCCACTTTTGAGATGCATAGATGGCTAAGATTGCGAGATTGTAATAAGAGAAATCAACGAGGGCCAGTGGGGTAATCACGCTGGGGGCTGTCTTTATCTCAAAAGGCGCTTTGACAGGGTTTCTATTGGCCCACCATGAAGCAGGATGTCATCGACTTGGTCAAGAAATATGACAAGTGTCAAAGGTTCGCCCAAGTTCCACGAGCTTCACCAGCTTATCTCCAACAGATGGCAAGCCCGTGGCCCTTTATGATTTGGGGGATGGATTTGATCGGGCCTCTGCCAACAGCTCGTGGAAGATGCAAGCATGCCGTGGTCGTAGTTGATTACTTCACTAAGTGGGCAAAAGCAAAGGAGTTAGCAGAAATTTCCACTACAAAGATTGAAAAATTTGTGTGGAATAATATTATTTGCAGATTCGGAGTCCCATAGCAGATCGTGACTGACAATGGGACCCAGTTCACTAGTGACCAGTTTCTCAGGTTCTGCAACGACCTCAAGATCGTTAAAAGCTTCTCAGCAGTGGACCATCCACAAGCCAATGGCCAAGTTGAAGTTGTGAACAAGATTATCAAGCAAACCCTGAAGATGAAACTGGAAGCAAAGAAAGGAGCATGGGTAGACGAGCTTCAGAAGATATTATGGGCTTACAGAACCATAGCTCGTAGCACTACAGGTGAGACACCTTTCTCAATGGTATATGGATTTGAGGCCATGATCCCAGCGGAATTAGAAGTCACCTCGCAGCGAAGAGCGACCTTCAATCCAAATAACAATGACCAGTTACTCACTGCAAACCTATACTTGCTTGAAGAAGTCAGGGAAATGGCCAGGTTAAAAGTAGTTGTCTATCAACAAAGAATCGCGAGGTATTATAACAAGAGTGCTCGAATTCCCAGGTTCAATGTGGGAGATTTGGTACTACGTCTCATTTTGCTTGGAGCTCGCAAACCCAGTAATGGGTCCTTAGGCCCAAATTGGGAAGGACCCTATATCATCAAAGACAAACTTGGGAAATGGAGCTTATCATCTTACCAATATGAATGGAGCTGAGGTCCCTCAAGCTTGGAATGCCGAGCATCTTCGACCATATTATCAGTAACTTTATTTGTTACCTTTAATTCAACTTTATAAAGAATGAAAGCTCCAGTTTCCCTCATGATATGCATTATTAATAGGCTCCATGCTGATTAGCTCGCTGCTCACTAAATGAAAAAGAGCCTGAAAAGCGGGCGTGGTTGAGTACCCCTGCATAGCTCGCTAAAACAAAAATAGCCTAAAAAGCAAGCATGGTTGAGTACCCCTGCATAGCTCGCTAAAACAAAAAGAGCCTAAAAAGCAGGCGTGGTTGAGTACCCCTGCATAGCTCGCTAAATGAAAGAGAGCCTAAAAAGCAAGTGTGATTAAGTGCCCCTGCATAGCTCGCTAAAAAATGAAAGAGCCTAAAAAGCAGATGTGGCTAAGTGCCTCTGCATAGCTCGCTAAAACAAAAAGAGCCTAAAAAGCAGGCGTGGTTGAGTACCCCTATGTAGCTCGTCAACGTTCCAATATGATAGAGAAGGTTCTGATCAATTGCTTATATCATAGGATTTTATTAACTGATTGAATTAGGCAATTGCTTGGTTACATCAGATTTCGAGTAAGTTTTTAGCTCGCAAGAAATTTTATGAATTATAAAATAAAGACATGCAATGTATTACAGCAAATACAATAGCATAAACACATCTGACAGGAAATATGAAAAGATGAATTTTATTAAAGTTCAAAAATTCTCTACAAAATAAGGTTGAAAAATACAAGTGCAAAAGATAAGCTCTTAGTTTCGAGCTGGAGAATCCAGATCACCAGCGGGCTCAGCCTGAGGAGTTATGCCAGGAGCCTATGTTGTTAAAGGGACTGCATCAGCTGGAGACGAGGTGGTCTCAGCTTTGAACTCCTCCACAGTTTGGAGTCCCTCTTCACCAAAGATGGAAAAGTCCATGTCAAGATGAGACACCCATAACGTGTAAAGGAAATTACGACCTGTTCTTTCCTCAGCCTCACCCCTGGGTTCAGCAACTTGTACCTCCACCTCCTGAACAGATCTTTCTCTGAAAACCATCAGTTCTTCAAAGGCATCATCGACATGGCGATTAACGATCTCAGCTTCTTGCTTCATGGCCTCTATTCGCTGCTCTGCAGCCTCAGCTCGCTGCACTGCATCCCCTACTTGCTGCCAAAGCACTTCGGCTCGATGTTAGGCCTCTTCAGCCCACTGAATGGCAGCCTCCGCTCTTTTGGCCCGTTATTCTGCAGCCTCAGCCCGCTACACTACGACATCAACTTCTTGTTTGAGCCTCTCGACCTGTCCCTCTGCTATCTCAGCTCGTTGCTCAGACTGCCTCAGTTCGCCCTTCATATTGTTCAGTTCACTCTTTGCCTCCACACATTCATCTTCAAAATTGCGTAGTAAGGTAGTGAGGTACGACCTGGAGGCTTCATAATTCTCTTCTACCCATGCTAGAGCCTCCTCGACTGTTTGTCGAGTAGCGGTCGCTGTAGCTATCTGTGCTTCGTGGCCTTCCATGTATTTTCCTCCATCTTGAGCCCTCTCAGTTAAGTCTGCAATCTCCTTCCTAGCATCCTCCAGGTCATTCTCCACCTTCATTATTCGATCCTCAGTGAGTCTGGTCAGTCTCCTTCGCTTTATTGATGCAAGGGTAGCCTGAAAATTCTGCACGTTAATATTTGATAAGTAAATAAGTCAGGAGATGAAAGAAGAATAACTTAACAGCATGGCATGACGAGCTGCGTACTCGTCTAGGTCCGTGCCCCTAAGCGACCTATTCTCCAAAGCCCTTGGGTGAGTTAAGATGATCGTTGGCCAGTTATCAAGGAAGGAAGTTAAATATCTTCCCTCAGGTCCAACTTCAATGTCTGGCTTTGATGGCGATGGAGTCCTCTCAGCCTCCAGGGCGTCAATCTCTTCACTATAGTAAACATGATTTCGTGTGAAGAAGGTACGCTTGGACCAATTCCTTCTTCTGCTGGTGCCAGCTCGAGTTTCCTGGGGAGCAACCTCGGACGGAGCATCCCCTTCTCCAGGATACGAGCTGGGAACTAGAACCAGCGGAAGTTCTGCTGCTTCAAAAGGTGGCACCTCGCTGGGAGAAGCGACCTCGGGAGATTTAGCTTTGGCAGGTCGCTTTGAGCGTTTTAAAGAAGTGGCTAGAGAAGTTGAGGCTTCAGCAGGTCGCTTTGATAGAGTAGCTGAAGAAGTTTTAGCAGGTCGCTTCGGGGGGTTCTCTAGAAGAGGAATTTTCCTCCTCTTGGTTAGAGCTCGCCCAGAGGATGAAGTGGGAGCTGGAGGAACAACTGTTCTAGAAGCACCTATTGATGAGGGACGAGCTGGAACTGGTGCCTCTTCAACAAGTATTGGAGCTGCTGATCTGGGAACTGGAGATGGAACCCTTGGAATAATTGTTTGAATAGGGGAAGGAGATGAATCTATTTGCACAACATGAGTTGCGCGAACTGAAATCGTTTCTGCCTGAGCTGTTGTAGCTGTAATGTCTGCCTACGAGCTAGAAGTAGGAACCGTTGCATCTGCTCGTAAGGTGGTGGCTGGAGTTGAAGCAGGAGCTGTTGTACCTGCTCGTGATGTGGTGACAGGAATTGGAGATGATCGAGGAGGTGTATCTTCTTCCTTGACAGGGACTTCAAGGACAGAAGGAAGTATAAGCTCGTCGTTCATGCTCTCTAAGTTGTCTTCAGGCCTTAGTAGTGGAGAATCCTCAGGAGGAGCAAGGCCATGAGCTCGGAGTAGGGCGTTGTCAAATTTACTCCTGATGCTCGCTTCATCCGATTTCACGAGCACCTCGAGAGCCCTTTTCTCCTCACCGCTGAGAGGAGACTCGTCCAGTTTCAGCTCTATAAAGCAAAATGTTAAAAAATAAAACAAAATAAAATCTTAGCTCGCTAAAGATTCTCCTCTACTTACTTGGTGTCAGAATGAAGCTGAGATTGTTGAGACCCGTGACGGAAGGGCAGGAGACAAAGAACCAGCTCGTTTTGTATTTCCCAACGTTAGACTTGCCCTTCGCTTCTCCTTGGGGCAAGAGATTCCTGTATTCTGATGGACGAGCTATGAGGTAATAGATGTCATCTGGTTTTTCCCCTTTTTAGTGCCCAAAGCCTTTAAGCTGTAAAACTGTTGGATGATCTTTGGAGTTGGGGGGAGAAGGCCGTTTTTGAGGAAGGCCAGAGCTAATGAGGTCAGCTGTGCATATGAATTCGGTGTCAACTGGAATAGCGCGAGCTTGACTGAGTTAAGGAACTCAATCAGGTAAGGATGAATGGGGAACCTTAGACCCTGCTCGAGATGTTGGGTATTGACAGCGATGTACCCCTGTGGAGGATAGCAGGCATGGTTTGCAGGAATGGGTGTCAATGCACGACAACCCCTAGGGATATGAAATTGAATAGCAAGCCCTATTAGATCAAAAAGGCTCAATGTAGAGGAATGATGTGCGAATGTCTCGCGTTTCTTCCTTTCTTTGCAAGCTCATTTTTTAGCAGCCCGAGTTTCATCCAGCTCATGAGCCTCCCTATCCCGAGCTGCTTCACTGACATCACTAGCTCCACATGAAGACATTTGTATATAAAGGAAGTATGTTCAGGTCGTAGCAAGCAAACCATTAAAATGCTAAAATTTTTCTAAGTTTCCTATTTTGCAGATAATTCATGCAATGGGGGGCTCGACCTATAAAAGAATGACCTACGAGCTAATGGTCTATAGATATAATCCAACAGTTAGCATGCATAACAGGCCACAAACAGTAATCAGCTTGCAAACAAGCGTGATACAGGATCAAATCAACAGAAGTTGAAAAGTCGTGTTCAACAAGAAACTCCGAACAGCAAAGACTCAATAGTAACAACACAATATATTCAAACCATCTCAGACACAACAATAGCAAAACGCAACAACAATGCAACATTAACTCAACAAAATAAATCAAAAGCTGAAAGTTTAAAGTAAGAAATCAAAAGCTTACCGTGAATCCTTGATGAGAGTATGAAAAACGACGACTGGAAGTGAATTGGTGAGATGTGCAACAACAGAGAATTTGATGGTTGAAGAGAATGACATAAAAAAGAACATGAAAGAGCTCCACCAGTTTATATAGGTGGTCGAGCTCAAACCCCAGCCATCAGATCTGCGTGTTGAGTAACCGCCATCGATCCAATGGTGCAGCGCGAGGTACGACTTTTAATCACGTAGTCATTAGTTGAAAGACGTGCGCATTAATTACGCATGCAGAGGACGTCCTAGCGTCGGTTCAGTTACCTCCTGCATGACTGCCACGTGTCAGGCCAATGTGATAGTATTTGAAAGGGCGCGAAAATGGTAATTCAAGTTGGCTTACCAGAGAAGTTAACTTTTACCAGCGAGCTCAAGCTCCCAATTTGCAGAACGAACTGAGAGCTGGGGGGCTAATGTTATATGCATTTTTCGGACTCACCAAATATGCTGGTAAAAGCCTGATAAAAGCCCCTTAAGTCGGCCCAAATGCAAAGGCCCATCAGACAAGGCCCAATTATCAAGTTAGGACCAGTAAGCTCTACAACTCAACTCGCCCCTACGAGCTGTTCAATTCGCATCAGTCAGCTTATTTTAATCAGTTCGCTATGAAGCTTCTTCTAGACATAGCTCGCTACTCAACGAGTTCCAGCTCGAGGTTGCTATAGACAGTCAGCAGCTCGTTCAGAGGACAGTTAATAGAATATCTTCCAGAACAGGCAGTTACCTAATCTGATCATAATTCTCTGACCAGATATGGAAATTAATTCAAATTCAAACTTAGTCAACATTATCTCGGATTTTATGGAGCAGTTTCTTGATTTTATTCAAACAGATTAGGAAGTGTAATTAATTCATGATTCTCTTCCTATTTTGTTGCTTCCTGATCTGTAACGTTACTTCCCCTATAAATAGAAGTTAAAATCATTGTAACAAGGACGACACATTGAATAACATACTGTCACTCTGTAGAATTTTAGAGAGACAGCTATCGACATAGGCGCACCCGCTGAACCATGTTAAAAACTCTGTGTTTCTTGATCTTGTTTGTTTCTTTGCTGTGTTATTTTCTTGGTTTTCGTGCTTTCTCACATTGATTGCAGGTATTGCGCATTGAATTCTCGTCGACTGAAATTCAACGTCGACAGCACCAAAACACTCAAACACCTTATAAACATCACCAAAACACATTAAAAGGATTGAATAACAATTTATACACTCCTTGACCTTAGCCAATTTAATACCCAACTTTCCATTTCAAAATTTTCTTTCATTCTTTGGATTCCAACAGACTCAAATTCATTCCAAAACATCATACCAACCATTCAAGCATTAAAAATCCACACAAACACATGCTTAACATAAATGGTCCATACACTAACATAATGCTCATCATTTCATTACTTTGCTTTTCTTTCCAAAAATCATCTCAAATTAATACAACATCTCATATAAACTCATCCAAACATTAAAATCCATTCAATCACATAAATTTTTCCAAGTTGGACACATACTAATAAATGACAAACTCAATCCATTCTCTTCATTTCAAGCTCAATAATCACACCCAAAAGCATCAAATAATCATCCAAGGATCAACTAAAGCCTTAAACTAAAAATCAATTTAATTTTATCAAAATCATCACATAAACCCTAACCCTTACCTTACTAATTTCTTATCAACTTGCTTCCTTTGTAACTCCTTTCAACTTCAAGCTCAAATACAAGGAAATCAACTTCTAATCACACCAAAAATCCATAAATACATCACTTAATCAAGTCACCATAAAAACCCATGAAAATCCAACAAAAAAAATCACAAAAACTAACAAAAATTACCTATTTTCTCCACCTTTCTTGTCTAATCCTTGCCTAGCACCTTATTTGTTGAATTTGGTATGAAAAAATTATTCAAAACCCACCTTGATCTTCTTCTCACACTGCTGGCTGAACACACACCCCTCTCTTTCTCTTTTTCTCTCTTTTTGACCATTACTCACACACACTCGCAAGTCAAGACAATCAACTTTATATTGCCATTTTTTCCTAACTAAAATACTCTCCATCAAACCTCAAAATGACCATGAAATCCTCTTATTAATATTACCTTAATGCCCTTAATCATAACTCAAAGAAATTCATTTAACTAGGGGCAATTTGGTAACTTAAGCATTAATGCATTAATATCCCTTAATGCATGACAACTAATTCTCCACCTAATTATTTTTTATTTGTCATTCTCCCATTGGTTCATTTCATAAGACATGGATTGTGCTTCTTGTTCAAGTTATTTCCATGTATTGCTCACACCAAATCCATGTATACTTAAATGAAATGCCCATTTTGCCCTTTAATATAATTAATTCTCATTCATACTCCAATAAATTCAAAAAATATTTCATGGTCATCCTATCATCAAATTGATCATGAAATACTCTAATTAGGTATCTTAACTTTCAATCTTATGCTTTTAAAAAAATTCAATTGGCCATAAAATCATCGTTTCCCATTATTCTCCGAAAAGGGTATTTTCGTTAATTATGCTCGGATCGCTTGAAATTTATTCGAATGAACTTATTTTTTATCCATTTCAGTTTCTAATAACTTTAATTCCTATTTCGGGACTTCTGATGTCTAGGGTCCATTTTTCAAAAATCACTATTCACACGGATGCTATTCACTTGGAAACACTATTCATCGAAAAAAAATTTTCTCACAAAACTTGAGGAAATTTTTGTTTTCCAAAAATCACTATTCACTCAAAATACTATTCATCCAAGAATACTATTCCAGAAGTTTTGGGTTTTGCAAGTTGAGTGAGGACTCTGCCCATTGTGATGCCTGACGGAGCTAGCCTAAGGTAGCAGCTCGCAAAGGGGCGAGCTGAGAGGTGCCTGTAAATAAGGCTAAGCTAGAAAGTAGCAGCTCGCTGAGATGGTTAATGCCCGTAAATTGGGTTGGACGAAGTGAGAGCTCACTGAAAGAACAAGTTAAGGTGTGAGGTCACAGCTTGAGCTGGACTGGCAACCCTACAGTCCGTTATAGCTGAGATGAATAAATAGCTAGCAGTGATAATATAAGGGATTAGGACTTGAAGTGTGTTCCTTGGGTGCATGTTCTAAAAGAGGTCGTTGTTGCATGTAAATATAGGTGACCAGCGAGCTGGCGAAGGATGCTGAAAGAGCAGTTGTTGGTAAGCTGGGCAGCGTACAGTGAGTGTGAAAACATTTTTAATATCAAATACTTTTCAGTTTATCTTGCATGTATTTTATAGATTTTCCTAAATTCATTTTTAGCTTATAAATTGTTTCACATTCTAGCATGAAATGAATTAGTTTATATATGAGATGAGATGATATGCATTTTTTTGCATCTTTATGTTTATAGAATTTAAATTGAGCTGTAGAAAAAGAAAAGATTTTCAAAGACTAGTGGATTGCCTAAGTTTATAGATAGATAGACCTTGTAGCTTTAAACCCGGCCGGTATACCCCGTAGTGTATGGCAAGTGTTGGGAGGACTAGTCCTGCTAACATTAGGAGGATCGAGTTTGTCATATCTATCTTGTTGTCCTTTACACTTGTGGGGTATTACCTCGCTATACGGTGTGAGATGGTAGTTCCGCCACATAGTAGCAGGATGTCTTTGTAGCTTTGTCACGGTGTGCGATGCTAGCTTTTACGCCACGTGACCCCCCATATTGAGCGAAGTTAGTCTGGCCGCTCATGTGGTTATAGCTTCCCTTGAGTTCCCCATTAGTATAGTTTTTAGAAAGAAAAGTATACCATTAAAGCAAACTCTTAGAAAAAGAAAATGTTTTAGAAGGTTATAAAATATTTTAGCACTTTATAAAAGCTTTTGGAACTTTAAAGTGAATTTATAAAACTCAAGTTTTTAGAAATAAATTATTTTAAAGAAAATGTTTTTTTTTTAAATGTTTTCGGAAGGTATATTTTATAAAAAGATAAATTTAAATAGAAACGCTTACGTACTCACTGAGTTTTATAACTCATAATGTTTTTAGTTTTATGTTACAAAAACCTTCTAGGTGCAAAAATAGGAGACCAGGGTATCAAATTGCCTCGTTTTGATCAGGTGGGCCAAGACGATCGATGATGCTGCATAATTTCATTTATTAGCATTGTGATTTGGACATTAATCATATGTTTGTGCAAGTTTTTTATTACGAACAATTTGTAAACTTTTCACGTTATGAGAATGCATGCACGTTTTAGATATTTGAATATTAATAATGATGCTTTTAGTTATATTTTTATTGCATTTTAAAAGTTAGAAATGAGATTTAAAAATGCAGAATTTTATATTTAACAAATCATCAGTAGTTACGGGTTCGCTCTACGACATCTTTTTTGGTCTTGTTAGTTAGACTTCAGGGGGGTTTCGTGGGGTGCCCAGCAGGACCGCTAGGTTCATTAGAGGGACTTCGAGTTGGGTCCTGTCAACATCAACTAAAAATACGTTTTAAAGCGAAATTTTGAATCGATTTTTGCGCCAATCACCATAATATGGTGTTTCTATCGATGTTCAAAGTTTTTGGCCTCATTGAGAAAATTGAAAGAATGACTATATTCGGTTTAGTAACCCTTAGGGGAGTTATAGTAGTGAAAATGTCAACTAAAAATTTGTTTTAAAGTGAAGTTTTGAATCGATTTTTACAACAATAATCATAATTTGGATTTTCTATCTACATTTAATGTTTAAAGCCTAATTGAATTTTTTTTTTAAATGACTATTTTCAATGTACTAACCCCCTACAGGAGTGGTGGCAATGAAAGTGTAAACTAAAAATGCATTTTAAAGCGAAATTTTGAATTCATTTTTCCCATATCATCATAATTTGGGTGTTTCTATCGATGTTTAAAGTTTTAGGCCTAGTTGAGAAATTTGAAAAAATGTTTTTTGGTGTATCGACCCCTAAAGGGTTGTGGTGGTGAAAACGTCAACTAAAAATGTATTGTAAAGCGAAATCTTGAACCGATTTGTGTGCCTATTATCATAACTTGGATGTTTCTATTTACATTTAAAGTTTTAGATCTAATTAAGAAATTTTAAAAAATAGTCAATTTTGGTGTACTTCTTTAGGGGAGTTGTGACAGCAAAAACGTCAACAAAAAATGCAATTTAAAGCGATTAGGCATAAAACAAAATTTTAGTGTACTTCTCTAAGGGAGCCGTAAAGAAAAATTTTGGATTTATTTTTGCGTCAATTTTCATATTTTGGGTGTTTATATCTACATTTAATGTTTTAGGTCTAATTGAGGAATTTGAAAAAATTACCATATTCTGTGTACTAATTCCCTAGGGGAGTCGTGGCGGTGAAAATGTAAACTTAAAATGGATTTTCAACCGAAACCTTAGACCGACGCATCAATCATCATAGTTTTGGTGTTTCTATCTATGTATAAAGTCTTAGGCCTACTTAAAAATTTTCAAAAAATGATCATTTTCGATATACTAACCTCTAGGGGAGTCGTGGTGGTAAAAATGTCAATTACTTAAAGCAAAATTTTGGACCTATTTTTGCCCCAATCATCATAATTTTGGTGTTTCTAGCTACATTTAAAGTTTTAGGTTTAATTGAGAAATTTGACAAAAAAAAAAAAAGACCGTACTCAGTGTACCAACCTTTAGGGGTGTTATGGCATTGAAAACGTAACCTAAAAATGTGTTTTAAAGTTAAATTTTTAATTGATTTTTGCGCCAATCATCGTAAATTGAGTGTTACTATCTACATTTAAAGTTTTAAGCCTAATTATGAAATTTGAAAAAATAACTATTTTCAGTATATTAACCCCTAAAAGACTTTCAACTGTGAAAACCCCAACTAAAAATGCGGTTTAAAGCAAAGTTTTAAAGTGACTTTTACGTCAATCATCATAATTTAGGTGTTTTTATCCACGTTCAAAGTTTGAGGTCTAATTGAGAAGTTTTTTTTTTAAAAAAAAAAAAACATTTTCGATATACCAATCCTAGGGAATTGATAACCACAAGAACATTAATAAAAAATGCATTGTAAAGCAAAATTTTAAATCAATTTTTACACCAATCACATAGATTGGACATTTCAATCAAAGTTTAAAGTTATAGACCTAACTTAGGAATTTGAAAAAAAAAATCGTTTTTCGGTTTACAAACCCTTGGGATGTGATGAAGAGAACGTAAATAAAAAATACATTTTACAGCGAAATCTTGTCCAATTTTTGCACCAATCATCATAATTTGGATATTTCTATGTACGATTAAAGTTTTAGGCCTAACTAAGGAATTTTAAAAAATGACCATTTTCAGTATACTAATTCCTAGGAGATTCATGACAACGAGAACATACACAAAAAATGTGTTTAAATGGGAATTTTTGAGCCTGTTTTTTTGCCAATCATCATAGTATGGGCATTTCTATTTACGTTTAAAGTTTTAGGGCTAACTAGATTATTTGAAAAAATGATTATTTTCGTTATACTAACCTCTAAAGGATTGTAACTGAGAAATCATCAACAAAAAATACGATTTAAAGCAAAATCTTGAATTGATATTTGCCTCAAGCATCATGATTTGAGCATTTTTATATACATTTAAAGTTTGTGTTATAACTGAGGAATTTAAAAAATGACAATTTTCAGTATACTACCCCTAGAGAATTCCTGATGGTGAGCACTTGAACAAAAAATGTGTTTTAAGTGAAATTTGGAACCAATTTTTACACCAATCATCATAATTTGGGAATTTTTACTTACATTCAAAGTTTCAGAGCTAACAAAGGAATTTGAAAAAAAAAATGACTATTTTCGATGTACTAACCCTTACGAGATTATGACGGAGAGAACATTAATAAAAATTTATGATGTCATGAATGTCAACAAAAAATGCATTGTAAAGCATTATTTTAAACCGATTTTTATGCTAATCATTATAATTTGAGCATTTTTATCAAAGTTTAAAGTTATAGACATAACTAAAGAATTTGAAAAAATGATCATTTTCAGCGTTCTAATCCCAACAGGATTGTAACGGCAACAATGTCAACAAAAAATGCATTTAAAGCAAAATTTCGAATCAAATTTTTGTGCTAATCATCATAATTTGGGCATTTCTTTGAACATTTAAAGTTTTAGTTCTAACTGAAGAATTTGAAAAAATGATCATTTTCGAAGTACTATCCTAGGGGATTCATGATGGCGAGAACGTTCATAAAAAATGCATTTTGTAGAAAAATTTTTAATCGACTTTTGTGTCAATCATAATGGTATGGGCATTGCTATTCATGTTTGAAGTTTTAGAGTTAACTAAAGAATTTGAGAAAATGACTACTTTAGGTGTACTAACTTTCGGGGATTTGTAACGCTAAAAACATCCACGAAAAATACATTTTAGAGCAAAATCTTGAACCAATGTTTGTGCTAATCATCATTATTTGAGCATTTTCATTTACATTTAATTTTTTTTGGCCTAATTGAGGAATATGAAAAAATGATCATTTTCAATGTACTAACACCTAAGGGATTTGTGACAGCAAGAGCGTCAACAAAATTTGTTTTTTCAAGCAAAATTTTGAACCAATTTTCTCGCCAATCATCATAATTGGGCATTTTTGTCTTTATTTAAGATTTTAGGACAAATAAAGGTATTTGAAAAAATGACCATTTTCAATGTACTAACACTCTAAAAGAATCATGATAGTGAGAACATCAACAAAATATGCTTTTTAAAGTGAAATGTTGGACCATTTTTTCATCAATCATCGTAATTTGTGCATTTTTATCTACATTGAATGTTTTAGGCCTAACGGATGCATTTGCAAAAATAATCAATTTCAATGTACGTTAAGGGATTTGTGACAACGAGAACATTAATAGAAAATGCATTTTAAAGTGAAATTTTAAACCGATTTTTATGTCAATTATCATAATTTGAGCATTTCTATCCACTTTTAAAGATCTAGGCTTAACAAAAGAATTTGAAAATATGATTATTTTTGGTATACTAATACCTACGGTATTTGTGACGGTGATAATGTCAACAAAAAATGCATTGTAAAGTGAAATGTTTAATTGATTTTTATGTCAATCATCATAATTTAAGCATTTCTATCAAAGTTTAAAGTTATAGGCCTAATCAATGAATTTGAAAAAAATGATCATTTTCGATATACTGACCTTTAGGTGATTCGTGGCAATGAAAATGTTCATAAAAAATGCATTTTAAAGCGAATTTTTAAATTGATTTTTGCACCAATCATAATTTGGGCATTTCAATTTATGTTTAGAGTTTTAAGCCTAATTGGAAAATTTTAAAAATATTACCATTTTCGTCTAGGGGATTCGTGATGTCACGAATGACGACAAAAATACATTTTAAAGCAAAATCTTGAACTAATTTTTTACCAATCATCATAATATGGACATTCATATCCACAATTAAAGTTTTAAGCTAAATTGAGGAATTCGAGAAAATAACCATTTTCGGTGTACTAATCTCTAGGGGATATGTGAAGATGAGAATGTTAACAAAAAAATATATATTTTTTAAAGTGAAATCTTGAACTAATTTTTGCTCTAATCATCATAATTTGGGTATTTTTATGTACATTTAATGTTTTATGCCTCACTGATGCATTTGAGAAAAAAACCATTTTTAGTGTATTAATCCCTAAGGGATTCATGACGACGAGATCATTAAAAATACATATATGCGTTCTAAAGCGCAATATTGTACCGATTTTTATGCCGATCATCATAATTTGGACATTCCTATCCACTTCTAAAGTTTTAGGCCTAACTAATGAATTTGAAAAAAATGATCATTTTTGGTGTACTAACCACTAAAGGATTCATAACAGCAAAAACGTCAAAAAAAATTTGCTATAAAGCGAAATTTTAAATTGATTTTTATGCCAATCATCATAATTGCGCATTTTTATCCACGCTTAATGTTTTAACCCTAATTGAGAAATCTGAAAAAAAAAAAAAATCATTTTCGATATACTAACCCATTGGAGATTTATGAAACATCAATGAAATATGTCTTTTAAAGTGAAATCTTGAACAAATCTTTTACAATCATCAAAATTTGGGTATTTTTATCTACGTTTTAGGGTTTTGGCTTAACGGAGGCTTTTAAAACCATTGTCAGTGTATGAACCCTTAAGGGATTCGTGACAGTTAGAACGTCCATAAAAAATTCATTTGAAAGTAAAATCTTGAACCGATTTTTATGTTAATCATCATAATTTGGGCATTTCTAACATTTAAAAGTTTTAGACCTAATGTAGGAATTTGAAATTCAGTGTACTAAACCCTAGGGGATTCATAATGACAATAGCGTAAAAAAATTGTGCTTTAAAACGAAATCTTAACCCAATTTTTGTGCCAATCATCATATTAACCTCTATAGTTTTTTAAAAAAATGAGAATTTACACAAAAAAGGTGTTTTAAAATTAAATTTGAAACAACTTTTTGTACCAATCAACTTGATTTGATCCATTCAATATATGAATAAAATTTGAAGCCATTTAAAAATTTTTTCACCTCAACGGGTTTTTGAGAGGATGCAAATTTACGCAATAAAATGCGTTTTAAAATGATATTTAGAACAAATTTTTGGGTAAATTTACTTGAGTTATTCTATTCTATCTATGACTAAAATTTAAAGTCATTTTTAAATTTTTCAAAAATGACAATTTTTTGTGTACTAACTAACCTCTACAATTTTTTGAGAGAATATAAATTTACAGAAAAAAAAAGTGCTCAATAATGAAATTTGAAATAACTTTTTGCACCAATTAACTTGATTTGGTCTATTCTATCTACGAATAAAATTTGAAACCATTTGAAAAATTTTTCAAATATGACATTTTTTTGTGTATTCCCCACGGTTTTTTGAGAGGATGACTTTAAAAAAAAAAAAAAGAAGTGATTTGAATTGAAATTTGGAAGTACTTTTTGCATCACTCAACTTGATTTGGTCCATTCTACCTATAAATTAAATGTGAAGCCATTTAAAATTTTTTTCAAAAATGACAATTTTCCATATACTAACCACTATGGTTTTTTGAGATGATAAAAATTTATACACAAAAAAAAAGGAGTTTCAAAATTAAATTTAAAACAACTTTTTGTACCAATCAACCTAATTTGGTATTTTCAATTTGTGAATAAAATTTGGAGCCATTTGAAAAACTTTTCAAAAATTTCAATTTTCTATATACCAACCCCAATGGTTTTTTGAGTAGATGCAAATTTAAACAGAAAATTCTTCTAAAATGAAACTTGAAACAACTTTTTGCACCACCTAACTTGATTTGCTTTATTCTACCTATGGATGAAATTTGAAATAACTTGAAAAAAAAAAATTCAAAAATGACAATTTTTTGAGTATTCACGGTTTGTTGGGAGGATGAAAATTTACAATTAAATAAAAAAAAAAGTTTTAAAATGAAAGTTGAAACGACTTTTTGCACCAGTCAACTTGATTTGGTGTATTCTATCTTTGAATCATATTTGAAGTCATTTGAGAAATTAATCAAAAATGACAATTTTCTATGTGTTAATCCCTACGGTTTTTGTAAAGGATGAAAATTTACACAAAAATGTGGTTTAGAATTAAACATGGAACAACTTTTTGCTTCAATCAACTTGATTTATTCTATTCTATCAATGAATAAAATTTAAAGCAATTTAAAAATTTTTCAAAATTGACAATTTTGCGTTTATTAACCCTCATGGTTTTTTAAGAGTATTAAAATTAAATAAAAAAAAAACTGTTTTAAAATGAAATTTGAAACAACATTTTGCAACAATTAACTTCATTTGGTCCATCTATGAATAAAATTTTAAGTCATTTAAAAAAAATTTCAAAAATGACAATTTTTTGGGTACTAACTAACCCCTACGTTTTTATGAGAGGAATGAAATTTGGAATAACCTTTTGCACCAATCAACTAAATTTGGTCTATTATATCTTTGAAAAAAATTGAAACCGATTGAAATATATTTAAAAAATTACAATTTCTTGTGTACAAAACCCTACTATTTCTTGAGAAGAAGAAAATTTATGCAAAAAAATGCATTTTAAAATGAAATTTGAAACAAAATTTTGCACCAATCAACTTGATTTGATCTATTCTATCTATGGATAAAATTTGAAGCCATTTGAAAACTTTTCAAAAATAACTGTTTTCTACGTATGGCTTCCTCAAAGGATGAAATTTACACAAAAAATGTGTTTTAAAATGAAATTTTGAACAACTTTTTATGTAAATCAACTTGATTTTGTCTAATCTATCTAAGAATAAAATATGAAGCCATTTGAATAAGTTTCCAAAAATGACAATTTTCTACATAAATTTACACAAAAAATGTCTTTTAAAATGAAATTTGAAAAAACTTTTTGCACCAATAAACTTGATTTGATATGTTTTATCTGTTATTACAATTTGAAGCCATTTGAAAATTTTTCAAAAATTATAATTTTTAGTGTTCTAACCTCCATGGTTTTTTAGAGGATGAAGATTTATACAAAAATGTGTTTTAAAATGAAATTTGAAACAACTTTATCACCAATAGACTTTATTTGGTCTATTCTATCTATGAATAAAATTTGAAGCCATTTAATTTTTTTTTTCAAAAATTATAATTTTCTGTGTACTAATCCCCACAGTTTTCTAAGAGGATAAAAATTTGAGTAATGCTATATTTCCTAAATTTTTTGCCCAAATCTATGTCTAAATAATTTTGCATGTAAGTTGTCAACATCTGATAAACCGTGAGATGATGTGATAATTAATATAATATCGATAACTCAGATGCTACATCATTTAGGCATAAATTTAAGTAAAAATTTTGAAGGTCTAGCATTACTCTTAATGTTATGTTTCTAAAATTTTTTGTCCAAATGATGTGAGTTATCAACATCTTATAAATAATGAGATAGTGTGATAATTAATATGACATTGATAACTTACATACCACATCATTTGTGTATGAATTTTGGCAAAAAAATTGAAAAATCTAGCATTACTCTCATATTACTTATCACATCATCTTATGATTTATAAGATGTTACCAATTCATTTATCACATTATTTGGATAAAAAATTTGAGAAGCTTAGCTTCCTAAATTTATAATAAGCAATGCTATGCTTTCAAAAAATTTTGTCCAAATGATATAGCATGTGAATTATCAATTTCATATTAATTATCATATCATCTCATGATTTATTAGATTGTGATAACTCACATATCACATTATTTGAGCATGGATTTTGAGGAAAAAATATGATATTAACAACTCGTATACTATGTCATTTGAACATTAATTTGAGTAAAGAAATTTGGATAGCTATCACAAATATGAATGGGGGATTGCGTTCAAGTAATGCTACACTACCCAAAAATTAGTTCAAATTCATTATCCAAATAATGTGATACACTTATGTGTAATTATCACATTATCAATACATCATCCAAAAATTAATGTAGTGTTTATAAATCAGTTTGTCATATCATTTGGGCAAAATTTTTTGGTAAATTTTTTAAAAGTGTAGCATTATCATTATATATCATAGATCTGAAGGTTCATTGGCTAGTCCTTATTTTGTCTATTTATAGAGAACAAAAGTGGTTGAAGAGAGAAACACAGAGAAGAAAAGCTTGAGAACTAGAGAGAGAGAGATCGTAAAGAAAGCAGAGCTGATCTTCATTCCAGGACCAGGAACCAATCACCTGGCACCAAATCTTGAATTTGCAAACCGTTTGATCGATCATGACGACCGAATTTCGATCACTGTTCTGCTCATAAAGCTATCCTTCGGTGGTGGTGTAAACACCAAACCACTTGCAGCCTCATATTCAAGAATTCAAATTCATTGACGTTCCTGAGGCAGACCATCGTCCAATCCAACTTCTAATGGTCTCTCCAGAGTCTTACTTCTCTAGTTTCACAGAAAAACACACACCCCATGTCAGGAATATCATTGAAGATATTGTCTCATCATCCAACTCTCACTCAGATTCTACTAATAGAGGTTTAGTTCTCGATATTGCTTTCTTTCAACTGATTGATATTGCTATCGAACTTGGTTTGCCTTCTTATGCATTCTACACTTCCAATCGTGAAATCTTGGGTCTCCATGCTTATCCATATACACTTCCTGATAATCAAATCACTGCTGAGTTTCAATCTTCGGATTCTAAGTTGTTAACAATCCCAAGTTTTGTTAACCCAATTCCTGTCTCCATTTTGCCTCCATGTTATTTTAACAAGGATAATCTTTCTATTTTGGTTAAACAATCAAGGATTTAAAAGGCATAATAGTGAATGCATTTACTGAGCTAGAAACATATGCTCTCAACTCATTTTCTGGTGGAAATGATAATGAAGTTTTACCAGCTGAAGGATTCCTGGAGAGGGTTAGAGGGAGAGGGATGACCTGTCAGTGGGCTCCTCAGGTTGATGTCCTGGCACACAAAGCCATTGGAGGGTTTGTGTCTCTTTGTGGTTTGGATTCAATTGTGGAGAGCTTATGTTTTGGTGTGCCAATTGTTCCATAGCCGTTGTATGCTGAACAACATTTCAATACCAACAAGTTTGTTTATTGTGTATTTTGGTCCTTTGGTGTTCCTTTTCTTTTTTTTTTTTTTTTTTTGGTGGGGGGGGGGGGGGGGAGGGGAGGGATGTGTTTCTTTTGATTGGGGCCGGGTTCTCGTCATATCAAGTTATGGTTTCAAAACAAGAGGACCCAAATGAAGGTATATGTTAACTCTATATGTTTTGTTGTCGGTCACTTCATGGAGACATTTTCTTTTCTTTTTTTAACACATGTTGAAGGAAAAAAATATTCACTTTATATAGGCACAACATCAGAGGGCAGAATTGTGTTCTTCGAGCCGAGAACGACAAGATCCTATGTGAAAACGTAGCAATTAGAGAAGTACTCAAGAGTGTCATTTGCCCATCTTGTGGTGGTCCTCCAGTTACTAAAGCTTCTTATTTTGATGTACGGAAGTTGAGAATGGACTAGTAATTGTTGTGGTTGTACCTATCTCGTGTCTTTGTTTATATTTTGTTTGATTGTTGATTTGTTTGCTTTTCAACTTGATAGAGTTTCAAGTATTGTTGCAAAGTATATGGTCACAGAACAGTTTTAATACTTTAATACTATTGGAGAATTTTTTTTTAACTTAATAGATATTTAACACTTGGATAGTATTTTGAAAACACTTTTTAACTTGATTGTCTATCAAGTCATATTTATATCATGTAGAATGCATATTCCTCTTAACAATAATGACATGACAATTTTTTTAAAAAAAATAATCTATTTTTGCATTGAAAATGCTCTTAATTTAAAAAAGTTATATACATAAAAAATTGAAAAGGAAATTTTATAAATTTATAAATTTCAAATTTTAAAATTAATTTCAAATATCATATATAATTTTCAAATAAAATATTTATTTCTTGTTAATTTTATATAAAATTAAAATTTTTTAATATGAAAAATTAATTTAATTTTATAAGTTAATAAAACAAAAAAAAGTAATAAAGGCATGCAACTAATAAAACAAAACAAAATTAAGGAGATGTAGCTACTGAAGAAAATGGAAAGCGGTTGAAAAACAACTGTAGTGTACTTGGTGAAACCGACCTTTTCCAGGTGGGTTGCTAATCGTTGCTTTGGGTTGGATACAAACCACTGTAGATGGTGAATCCAATGCAGTCTATTCAAGATTATGATGTTCTAGAAAGTCTTCTCTTGTCTTCCTCTTTCTAGAGAGAGTTCTGGAGAAGGACGCTATAGAAGTAGCTTTTCTGGGTTGTTCAGGTTTCTGGTAGAGGACGAAACCGTTTTCCTTACCTTTTCTTCCTTTTCTCAGCTAGTTTTTTATAGGGTAAAAAATAGTTTGTTTGCCAGATCTGGGTTTTGGTGCTTTAATTTTGCACGATTATCTACAGTTGTTTCAAGTTTCAAGCTTTCTATGCAAATAGTCTGACTCAGTCTCAGCAAGTATCAGGCCTTTGGCACCTTTCAGTTCCAGGTTCTTCAAAGCTCCTTCCAGATGTAGCGATGCAATTTGGTACGAATCATTCTATTTTTTGGAGTAGTAGTCATGGACCTTGAAGACTCTATAAAGGTGACTCTTTCCAAGTATGGAACAGTAACTTGTCACAAGAAATAGGCGTTCTGATTACTTTTTGGAAAGACCTATTCTTGCTTGTTTCCAAATCCTTGTAAATTTCTAATTTTCCTTTTGTTTTGATTCTGCTATGTTAGTTGGTGTTCTGAGTTTACTGTAGGTTGGTTGGATTCTGAATTGTCAAACCATTTCCAGATCTGAGAATTGTTTGGCATACCATTTGACCAATCCAGCTTTCTCCTCTATGAAGATTATACGTGGTTGTAACTTTGGTTTGGTGTTATGAATGAAAGCCAGCACATTTCAAAAAAAAAATGCAGTCTATTCACCAAACATCTGTCTATAAAATCTACTCCATTTTTATCTCCAACACAACCCAATAACCAGCCAACCAAATAAGGCCTAAAGTTGACAGAGAAAGCTGTGGAAGCAAAATTATTTGACTTTCATACCAACCGTTACTCATTCAAACTAGGGAGGAATACAGAGAAAATTTAAGGGGAAAAAAAAAGTTTACTGTACGTGCTTGTTAAAGTATGTTTTCTTTTTCTTTTTTCAAAAAACCAAACACTAAAAAGATCAAAATCTGTCGAAATCTCTTGAAATCAACATTACTTACATGATCTGATAATTACTTTCATAAACGAAAGATAAATACTTTAAAAAAAAAAAAAAACTATCAACATAAATTTTAATAGGTGTTTGGCGAGACTTGTGTCCCCAACTTTATGAAAGTTTTGGAAGATACATAACCACATGCACTAAAAGAATAACAAATTAAACATGAAAATGGAAGATAAGAGGTGTCGTATTACCGTGACACCTTGGGAAGCTTGTATCGCTCCACTCCAAACTAGATGAATTGAATGTAGTGGCGGACCCAGAAATCTATTTGAGGAGAGACACTTTTATATAATAATTATAATATCAAGAAACTAAGCTATATGAATTTGTATTTGCAATGTTTACTTCAATTACTAGAAGGATGTTATATGAAATAGAAATAGTTAAAATACATAATCAATAGAAGATATGTAACACCCGAATCCGAACTGGTCTAATAGGATATATATATATATATATATATATATAACTCTTAATGAAGCTTAGGTGGGGTTCAAATAAAAAGCACAAGGGGTTCAATTAGAAACTTAAATTAAAAAGGCCCAAGGAGAAAATTAATTCAAGTAAGCCCAATTAGAATTAGTATGGCCCAATTATTTCCTAAACACATTCAATTGGTTTTCTAAATACACCCATCTAAGGTCAAACATGTAAAAAGGATAATGAAATTTTCTAGAAAGGTCATTGATGGAATTATAGAATTTTTGAAGGGCAATTAATGGAAAAAGAAAAGAATTCTCTAGAAAGAACAAGAATGAAAATGAAATATTATAAGAAGGGCAAAATTGGAAATGTAAAGGAAAGAATTCCCTCAAAAGGATAAGGATGTAAATAAAATGTCATGATAAGGGCAAGATTGGAAATGCAAGAAGATATTTGGTTAGATTTTTATGGCAAAATAAGTGGTGGAAAAGGTGGCTAGGTGTACACAATTTGGGTCATGCATAAGATATATATATATATATATATATATATGTGTGTGTGTGTGTGTGTGTGTGTGATTTTTGCAAATTAAAAAGCCATCCACCCATATTTGTATTAGCTTGGCTGAACACCCCTCCAAATCTTCTTCATGGCCGAACACACCCAAACCAAAGGAAGAGAGAAAAATCAATGGAAAGGGAGAGGAAAGAAGGAAGGAGAAACAAGAAGAGGAGAAAAAAATCAAAGGAGTTTGGAGAAGGATTTGTGGTGAAAAGAGCTCCAACGAGAAGACATGACGAGACCCGACCCCGAATTCCCTCTTTCGAAACTTAAGCGATCCCGCCTGGCACCCCACAGAAAACTTTTGGACTTTAACTAGCAAGACTAAAAGAACTCTGTGGAGTGAACCCATAAATTTAACCATTGCTAAACATATGAAATATAAATCTTAAAAATTTCCTTTTTCTAAAATTAAGGTTTTCTCAAAAGAAATTTCGGCAGCATAACGGTTGCTTTTCAACCTTTTCCATCCTTCCAATTCACCTGAAAACAAATTATAAAAACTTCTAAAATCCATACATTTTTCTCCACTTTCAATTTGGACCTCAGGTCCATTTCAATCAAAACCTAACACAATCAAACTATTTCAACAAGAACCATTTCAACTTTGAAAATATATTTTCATGCAAACAAATTAAAAGCATTTACACATAATTCATATATTTACATCATGCATGTAAAATAGTCATCAATATTTCATTTACATTGACAAGATACATCACTACAAACGTGTACAAACGTGGCAAGTTTTCAAAACTCATTTATAACCAAAAACTTAAACATGTACATGACTTTGTCTTAATCAAAATATGCATGAATGTGATTTCACAGAAGCATCGATCGTATCCAGCCCACCTAGTCTGAAGTAGGAGAACGGGCACCCTGATCACTCATCCCTACACCTACAGAGGTTTTTAGAACATAAAATCAAAGAAAAGTGAGCTAAAGGAGCTCAGTGAGTGTTTAAGGTTTTTCTATTTAAACTAATTCTTTAAAAATTCTACCTCCCAAAAACATTTGAGAGAAATCTTTATTTCTTAAACATTTTCATTTTTGAAAACCATACTTTTACAAATTTGATAAGTGATTTTAAAAGCTCGTAATCATGCGTAAAACATGATAAGGTTTGGTACTAGAATAGAATCATAAAATGCTAAAATATTTCATAAACTTTCGAGGAGTAGCTAAAGCCTTATTTTTCTAAAATCCACATCTAGTGGTGTGCTTTTCTTTCCAAAAATTGTACTAATAGAAACCCAAAGAAGCTACAATCACATGGCGACTAGTCTAGCGCTGCGTAATGTGAGGTCATGTGGCGTAAAACCTAGCATCGCACATCGTGACAAACTACAAAGACATCCCACTACTACACAACGAAATTCTATATTGCATATTGCATATGTAGAGTGAGATAATACCCACACGTGTAGAAGGCGACACAACTGACTTAGACTCAACCCCCCGATGTTAGTGATGCACCCTCCCAACACTTACCATACACGTATAGGGTATACTGGCCGAGTCTGAATCTATAATTTCTATAAATTTGGTTAAGCCATTAGTCTTTGAAAATTCTTTTTTCACATAATTCAAAGTTTGATTTCTCATTCTATAAGCATGAAATTACGAAAACATATGTCATCTAATCTCATGACAGCATTAAAGCTCAATAATTCTACAATTTCATGCATAAAACACTTTTTTTTTAGAGCAATGCATAAGGTATCCATAATTTAATATGTTTAATGAAAACTAAAAATTTTGCTTTAAAAGTAAACTAATAAAACATTTAACATTCATAAAATTTAGTTACACTCACTTGGTTTTCCACTCACTAGAATACCCTTCAAAATTTTATTTCTTGATTCCTTTGCTTCCTTTTCACCTACAATACACACTCTAATTTAGAATCCATGACCAAATCATTTGAAACCAACACTAATTCACCCAAATTAGCATTCAAACTAGTATGCCCTTCATCTTGGCCAATTACACTATCTTTCACATATGCATTATTCTTTTGACTTTTCCATACACTAATCATCTTAATTTCATCTCAATATCACTCTAATCCATTTACATGACAAAAACATAAAGTGCACTCAACATTACCATGCTTGGCCGAATATGCACACATCCCATTTCCATGCTTTTTCTTTTCATTTTCTTGATGTATATCATCTTAAAATCATGCAACATATCACACAAATATATCAAACAATTAAAATCAATTTATATAGCACAAACCCTAGCTTTGGCCGAATTCTACACCATGGCATCCAACATCATTCTTCCACTTTCATGGCTACCAAACACACTAAAATCACTCAATTCTTCATCTAATGTTCTAAAATCAACTCAATTTAAATTTTCTTGAAAAATCACATAAAACCCTAGAATATTAGAATGCTCACCTTGATCACTTGCTTGTCTAATGGTTCCCTTTGAGTTTCCTTTCACTTCCACACTTGAATACTAGTAAATCTATTTCTAAACATGCCAAAGATTACATAAATCCATCAAGTTATCATCCATCCAAGAAATCATCAAAACACCATGAAAAATCAAGTAAACTTACCTCTTTTACTCCACTTTCTTTGATCAAACCTTGCCCTAACACCAAATTAGAGTGAATCTAGTGATTCTAGCATGAAAAATTTGATCAAAACAATCTTATCCTTCTTCTCCCTCTTTGGCCGAACCTATCCTCTCTTCTCTCTCAATTTCTTTCTTTCAATTTTTCTAACATTTCATGCACACACTCCACTTTATATAGCCTTTACTTAGCTTAATAATTGCCCCCAAACTAACCTCAATTTTATAAAATTGCCATTAGTTAGGTTTGAAAGCATTTGATTGGTTGAAATCTAACAACCAATTCAATTCTAACTAATTCCATAGATAAAGACATACCGGTACAATATATTATATAGTACATGTACAGTGCTAAAATTGGGAGAGTGTACTACAAGACAACTGCAAGAAGATGTCCATAGGGCTTGGGAGTAACCTAGTGAGTGGATATTTTCTCTCAAACTTGATTTATGAAAGTGTTTTTGTTATGTTTCCACTTTATTAGTTTTGATGATTTAATTATGTTTTGTGATTTATGAATTTTGATGTATGTTCTAAGGTTTTGAAGTATGTTTTAGGATTTTGAATTATGTTTCATGATTTGAGATGGATTATGTTTAGTATGTATGTTTTATGAGATATGAATTTTAGAATATGTTTTTAGATTTTTAAAGTATACTTAGAATTTATCAACTTTAGATTATGTGTATATGAACTCTAGATTATGTTTAAATAGACTCTAGATTTTGTTTCATAAATTTTAAGATATGATTTGTGATTTATAAAGTAAAGATTTAGTTTTGAAATCTTAAAGCATACTTAGAACCTATGAATTTTAGAATTATGTTTTATAAATTTTAAGATATGATTTGTGATATAAACTATGGATTTTGTTTTGAAATCTTAAAGTATATCTTGGAATTTATCAACTTAAGGTTTTGTTTTATGACTTAAAGTATACCTATTAGTTTATGAAATTAGAAACTATGTTTTTGGTGATTCTAAAATACATTGATGATTTGTAAATGCTATAGTTGTGTGGAGTTTCCAAAGTTAGTTTTATGATTCAATAATGTGAATTATGTTTTATGGTTTATAAATGAAATTATTTGATTTTCAAAACAAAGTATATTTCGTAAATTATGAATTTAAGATTATGTTTTGTGATTTTGAAAGTATACTTTATCGTTTGTGAAATTTACAAACTATGTCCTTTGGAAATTTTAAAGTATGTTTAATGATTTCTGAACTTCATAATTTGTATTGAGTTCTAAGGTGTGTTTTATAAACTAATAAAGTAGCTTATGTTTTATGGTTTATGAATAAACTAATTGATTTATGAAAAGTGTATAGCATGTTTTACAAAGTGCTTGAGAAAATTATGATTTTTTATAAATATATGCATGAATAAAATTTTTGTTGGAAACTATATTTTTAGATGGAAAATTTTACAAAAAAATTGTATTTGGAAATTTTCTTGCAAAGATGCTTTTTTTAGAAAAATATTTGAGAAAGGAAAGAGAAATAAAAATGTTTTCAGAACACCAAAGCGTACCTCCCCCCTCTAACGGTCGTAGGGCATCACGTGAGTAAGACCCAAAGGTTAGCTGAACACATGCTGGTGCAGAGGTTAGAGAGGTGAGTCATTGGGGATTAAGAGAGAGTCATTGAGTCGCCTAACATGTGGATGGCAAAGGTTATCCCTCGCCCTCTGTGTGTGTATTAGGTATCAGAACATGTTACAGATAGAAAGCCAGATAATAATCGGCTTATGTGATCGGGGGTTTTCACAGTATGAGTATCTGGCAAAGCATTGACTTTACCTCGACACGTCCGGGTAGGCAAGGCCTCCTGTGCAGTTGTGTAGTCGAGAGACTGCATGTAAAATACGTGTCTAAGCCCCACACATATGGCAAAGTTCCCCAAGTACTAATTTAGTGTAGAGTAAATATCTAAAATCATATATTCAAAAAATTATACAAATTATGGATTTTTATATTTTATATATATAGAACGAGAAATTTTAGAATACTAGAATTATAGAAAGAGATTTTTAGAAAAGTTTTAGAGATATCAAATTTCATTTTTATATTATCAAATTTATATAAAGGTTATTGTTTTGCGACAATATGAAATTTATATTCCGTTTTATTTTTAGATATAATCCTTGAAATCATTTCTTTTTATCAACAAAATCATATTTAAGTTTAGTTTTATTATTTCAAATATGAAATTTTATGAATCATTGATAAGTAATTATGGTTGAGAAAAAAATATGTTAAGTTTACCTAGAAATGTTTTTTTTTTTTTAAAAATTTATATCCACTCACTGGGTATTAGACTCACTCTTTTATAAAACCATTTTCTAGGTGTCCACCATAGGTTCGTGTAAATTATTGCATGTTGTGAGAAAGGCTACGTGATGATAAAGTGTTAAATTTGTGTATATCATTTCCTTATTTGCCAAATTTCGTAAGTGTCTTTCCAAAATAGTTTTGTAGACCAATAATTATTTTATAGAAATTTGAAAAATTATTTTATATGTTTAGTTTGTGAGTTTCAGTATGAGAAATATAAAGATTTTAGTTTTATTCAATTTGCATTTTGATCAAAGTTATATGTTTAGTTCACGGGATCCTCTTGGACTCGAGGTAGGAATCAGGTCGGGTTCTACCAAGATATATAGTTTCACTCTTTACAAGATAGTAATCTACATTTCTTAAAAATAACATTCTTGATACAAGTATAAAAATAAAAGCATACCAATTATGAGTTGATTGAACACTAACTCCCTCTTTTCTAGTAAGAGAAATTTAAATTTCATATTACTTTAAAAAAAAAATTAATTTGGGGATATATGTCATTTATGATGAGATTTATCATTCAGGTTGTAAATAAATATATGTAATTAAACTACATACATTTATTATGAACGTTGATAATCAAGCTACACTTGTAGTCTTTTATCTAATAAATATATATGGATTTATAACAAAGTAAAATAAAATAAAAATTAAAGATAAAAACAATATAGTTTATATGAGTTTTTTTATTTGTGAATTTATCATATAAAGTAGTTTATTTTAAAGAAAAATAATTCACGTACCATTAATCATGAGTAAACCAAGACCTATTAAAATTAAACAACATGATATGTTTTATTCTCAATAATTGTGTAAATATTATATAGTTTGTGATAAAAAAAAATAGTTTAAAATGAGTATAATAATTAACGAAGTTAAAATATTTCAAATTTGAAGATTAATTTATAATAATGAAAAAAAAAAACGAGGAAAAACGAAATCAATGTCTTGCTATGTATGAGTAAAGTTGTTTTGTTAGGGATTAAATTATGGACATGGTGCATAACAATAAAGAAAGACAAACTCATCTCCATAAGCGCCATTCTTGATTAATGACAAACTTTAGCATTTTATTTATATATTTAAATATCAAGTTATTAATATCATAATCTTATTAATTTTTTATAAAATTTCATGGGGGCCATGTGTCTATTCTTGCCCTAAGTTAGGTTTGGTCCTGACTTAACATAAAAAAAATTAGGATTGCGGATGAGTACAGGGAAGGGGATGGAGATTGTTTTCCCACCTTAAAGCAACTGAGGGTTGGACTATAATATTCCAAAAATTATATCGATAATTAGTAAAAAAAAAATGATGCAAACCCCATATATAAAGATACGACACCCATGATCAAATTGAAACACAACCCCAAGAAAGATAATTCAAATTATAGAAACATTTTTACATATTAATTAAAGAACCAAGAACAAAAGATATAACAACGCCACTCCAAGAAAGAGATGAGAATGTGGGAGATAAGTCAAGGTTGATGAATCAAGAACAATTCTTGATGTAATCTCAAAGTTCCCAAAAGAACAACGGAAAAAAGTTGAACTTTATTCAATAAATGTCTAATTGAAATTTTAGATTTAATAAGCTTTTTATAAGCATACAATCCTAAATCTAATCGGAAACTAAAATAAACTCTAATTTTGATTAAAGGTGGGCAAAAAAACATGAAACCGACTGAATAACCCAACCCAACCCGACCCGTGGGTGTTCAAGTTAGTTTCCATGTTCAATTATAAGGTGTTTGGACCCTTCAGTTAAAAAACATCATGTTTCACGGATCGGGTTGATTCTACATGGTCAAAACAAACCCGACCCATGAACAGGGGTACATGCATAATTTCGCATGCCCCTATATAATGCCACACCCAACCTTAGATCGGCAATCCATTCTTCCCCTTCTCTTCCTACCATCACATCCCCCTTCTTCTCTTCTTTGTCTCATCTCTCATTGTTTGTCGCCGTCGTGGAGTTCTCCTCACTGTGGTTGTGGTTGTGAAGTTCTTCTCCTTGTCGGGACCTTCACCGTAAAGCTCCTCTCATCTCCGTCTTCTATCGCTACCATGGAGCTCTCCTCACCGTGGTCATGGTCGTAAAGCTCTTCTTCTCGTTGGCATCATCATCGGGAAGCTCCTCTCATCTCTCACCGTCTATCGTCGTTGTAGAGCTTTCCTCACCACGGCCGTGGCCATGAATCTCTTCTCCTCGTCAGCGTCATCGTCGTGATGCTCTTTTCCCCATCACCTCTTCTCACCGTCGCCATGAAGCTATTCTCCTCACTGTCGCCATCACCCACCTTGGTTTTTCAAGAACCATTTTAGTAAGTTCTCCTCACCGTGAAACTCTCCTCTTCTTTTACTTTGGTTTCTTATTTTAATTTCAGTGTTTCATGACACTTTCACTCATCAATCTCTTTTGAACTTTGAAGCAGTAACTTACCAGCTTGGTACTTCCAACTTCAATCCTCTACAGCCCCAGACAATAACAACCTGTAACTCGATAAGTGTAATCAGTTCATGTTCCCTTTTTGTTGCTTGAATCTTGATTTTTACATGCTTAGCGGCTTTAGACTTCATTGAAATTTGATTAAGTGTTTGTGTTTTCATGATTTTATATTTGTTATTTTGAATCTTGTTTATTGCTTAACTGTTGTGGTTTAATTATTCTTATTATTCATTGTGTGTCATTGTTGTTGTGAATAAATGGGAAAAGTGTAGACAACGGTTTAGGGTCTGAATTTGATGATGATGGAGTTAGTTCGGTTGGAAAAAATCATAATCTTGAGGTGAGTAAAAAAATAGAGAAGAAGAGTAAAGGTAGTGGTAGGCTTAAGGTATATTGTTGGGAGCATTTTGATATTTATGAAACTTGTGATAGGAAAAAAAGGACTAGGTGTAAACATTGTGGGGCTATATATGCTTGTGATTCCTTCTCTAATGGGACCACAAACATGAACAAACATATTAAATTTAGGTGTAAGGTACTCAAAGCTAAACAAGTTGATGTCACCCAAAAAACATTAGTGAGGCAAAGAACATTAGAAGGATATGGTAGTAATTTGACTATATATTCCTTTAATCAAGAGGAATGTAGGAAAAGATTGGTGGAGATGATTGTACAAGATGAATTGCCATTTAGATTTGTGGAGAACAAAGGATTTCGAAGGTATAGTGAAGCATTGTGCCCTCAATTTCAAATACCATCTAGGAGAACACTAGTGAGAGATGTGTACAAATTGTATCTTGGCGAGAAGAAACTACTGAAGAAAATGATCAAGTAAAGTAAAGTGAGAGTTTATCTAACCACAGATACTTGGACTTCGATTCAAAATATTAATTACATGGTTGTGACATCTCACTTTATTGATAATGAGTGGCAATTGCATAGAGGATTTTGAGCTTCACTCCAATAAAAGGTCATCGAGGGGAATCAATTGGGAGGTGTATTGAGAGGGTTTTACTTGATTGGGGTATTGATAAAGTTTTCACCATTACTATTGACAATGCAAGTGCAAATTCAATTGCCTTAAACTATTTGATTCAGAAATTGAATAGTTGGCATGTGCATGGAACAATTTTAAGAGGAAAATATTTGCATGTTAGATGTTGTGCCCACATATTGAATTTGAATGTGGGTGAAGGTTTGAAAAATATCCATGAGTCCATTACAGCCATTCGAAATGCTATGAAGTATGTTAGATCTTCTTCTAATAGATTGGTGAGGTTTAAAAAATGTGTTGAAGATGAGAAGCTTGGACAGTTGGGTTTGGTGTCTATGGATTGTCTTACAAGGTGGAACTCGACATACTTGATGTTAGACAGTGCTAACAAATTGAAAAAAGCTTTCAGCCAGTTGGAGAAAAAGGATGGGTATTATGTTAGCTACTTTGACAAAAAATGAAGATGGAAAGAAGCGGGTTGGGCCACCTACTTTAGAGCACTATGACTGTTCCATGGTATTTGTTGATTTATCACGAACCTTTTATCAAACTACTTTAACATTTAGTGCTTCTTTGTGAGTGATAGCAAATGATATTTTTCAAATTGGTGTTTGATATTTTAAACAATCATTGAGTTGGAAGGTTTATCTGATCCGCTTTTGGTCAAGATTGCCTCTAACATGAGGCAAAAGTTTTTTAAGTATTGGGGAGGGTTGGATAAAACCAACATGATGTTATTGGTAGC
Organism: Litchi chinensis; assembly: GCA_019925255.1. Taxonomy (NCBI): domain Eukaryota; kingdom Viridiplantae; phylum Streptophyta; class Magnoliopsida; order Sapindales; family Sapindaceae; genus Litchi; species Litchi chinensis. The sequence continues at coordinate 24,454,108 of CM034473.1, forward strand.
TAAAGTGCTTTACTCCATGTTCAAATTGAATTATATCCAATATCGGTTGGAGACTTTTTATCCTTTGGCAGAAGCACAATCCATTACCTTAAAAATAAAAAGGTTGTTGAAAGACTTGTTTGATTATTATAAATCAATGCACTCTAGTGGGGAAGAAGATGATCATCGTTGTGGTGATTTGATTGTGCTTCGTGTTGATAGTCAGAAGACTCAAACTCACAAAATAGACATGACTTTAGCAAATAAATTATAGGCAATCAAACAAAAATAGTGGAGTGCGAGAGTGGAAAAGAAGACTGAGTTAGATTTGTATTTGTTGGAAGAATGTGAGCCCGTGGATAATGAGATGTTTAATTTGTTGCATTGGTGGAAGAATTCTTGTACTAAGTACCCAACTTTGGCAAGTATAGCAAAGGAAGTGATGGCAAAGCAAGTTTCAATGGTGGTGTCGGAATCCATTTTTAGCACGGGCGGTCATATTCTAGATCCATTTAGGAGTTCATTAACTCCTAAAATGGTGGAGAGGGTGATTTGTTATCAAAATTGCCTGAGTGCTTTGAACTCAGAGCCCGAAATTGTTAATGTAGATGAGCATGCGGAATGTGACGACAGTAGTGTTGAAAATATTCAATTTTACCAAACCGTTGAAACCAATGAGTTTATAATTTAGTTTAACATTTATATTTTATGTTTTATGCTTATGTTTATATGAATATTACTTGATAATTTGATTTTACTTAATTTTTGATGTAGTGTCCTTCAACGAAGTTGCAAATGAAGTTCAACTTCATTGGATAATTTAGATTTATCTTGAAATTTGATGGTAAGAATTTATAGTTTATGTTATTTTTAATATCATTGTTCATTTATTATATGTTTAGTGTTTGTGTGCTAATAAATTTGTTTTGAATGACTATAAAAAGGTGTTTGAACTTTAGAGCTAATCTTTGATTGGTTGGAGTTGGACTTGGAGCTAATCTTTGGAGTTTGGAGTTGTTTCCAAATTGTTGTATTTTTATGTGTACTATGTTGCTGTAATTTTTTTTTTTAAATATATTTTGTTGTATGTTTATGCCTACTATTTTGTGTAATGTGTAGATGTGAGCATTGGATATTGTTGAGGACTTAAGGGTATAATGTCTAGGTGTGAACATTGGCTGGTGTTGAGGACTTAAGGGCATGCTGAAATTTATTTTTTTTCCTTTGGCAGTAGGTAGGTTAATCTTTGTATCCACCTAATTTTTTGAGTAATATGTTGATGTAGAGATTGAATTAGGGTGTAATGTGTGTTGTGGCAGTGGGCAGAACTTAAAAGCATGTTGATTTTTTTTGTTTTCCTTTACATTGAAGGCAATAGGCAAGATTTAAGTGGATGTGAAGACTAAATTAGGGTTATAATGTGTGTTGTGGCAGTATGTAGGATGTAAAAGCATGCTGAAATTTTTTTTTTCCTTGATATTAAAGGTAGTGGCAGTTGTAGTATGCAGGATGTAAAAGCATGCTGAAAATTTTTTTTTCCTTTACATTGAAGGCAGTGGGTAGCATTTATATTTAAGGGCATGTTGCACCCACCTAATTTTTTTCTTAGCATGTTGCACCCACCTAATATTTTTCTTCACCCATCTAATTTTTTTCATTCCACCCACAAGACAAAGTATGATAGGCCCCTCTCCCTACTTGGCTTACCGACCGCCTCACGATAGCCCTTCAGCGGATATCTGATCCAACTAGAAAGTTTCCGTGAAGCTATGCAGTTTACTTTTCAAAACTTTTTCTAAACTTTCTTTTAATGGGGAAAACATGAGGAAATTTTTTTTTTCAAACATTTACAAAATTGATTTATAAAAATTTAGCAGTATAACGGCTATTTTCCGAATATACCACCCTGCAAATTTAAAAATTTAACACTTCTATAACAATCAATCTCCACTACTGGGCCTCAGGCCCTCAAACCAATTTCCACAATCCAATCATAAACAATTTCTAAATTTAAAATCTATAAATTTCAATTTATTTTTTTATTTAACATAAAAGTATAATTTAAACCACAAAAATTTAAACTTTATTAACATCAAAGGCTATATACAACTCAAAATATTGTTTACAACATATTTACCAAAATATGCATGCAACACATGACATACAATTTCAAATTTAAACTTATGCAGTGATCTCGTTGCATCAGCCCACCTACACGTTTGACGGAGTCTCTTCTGATTAACGGCTCGTACTTGCACCTGAGGAGGATTTTTCAAAAACACATGAAAATAATGATGAGTATAAAACTCAGTGAGTGGATAACCTTTAAACTAAAATATCATTTTCTAAAATATATATATATCCTTCCCAAAATAATTTATAAAACTAATAATTTCTTATAATTTTTCTTAAAACTATGAAATTAAATGAAACTTATAAACATTTCTTTGTTTCTCGCACTTGTAATAAATTTCTCATTTAATAATCTTCACGTCTAATGATGTGTTTTTCTCTTTTAAACTCGCCAAAGGCAATCCAGGGAAACTTACCTCTATTGTGATAGAATTTCTCATCACCACTAGAGCTCGAGAATGTTATCATATGTAGTCGTAGATGCGGGAAACTCTGGTCGTGATTCCCCCCCCCCCCCCCCCCCCCCCCCCCCCCCCCCCCCCCAACATCAGGCAGATCTACACTATTATATACGTGCAGAGGGCAACTCACATACTCAACCCCTCAAGTTAGTGACTATCCCAACCATCTTGTCATACACACAATGGTACTTCGACTGGGTATACTAGGGAGTAGGGTAAACCAAAGGCATCTGAAATCTCATTCGATATACTAAAAACTCTTTCTTTTCTTATAACTCATGGTTTGAAACTAAAATTTTATTTTTCTAAGGCAAAAGCCTAACTTTCATAAACGACTTTAGCATGTCTAATTTTTGTATATATTTACTTAAATATACTAGCTTGCTTTAATACTAAAATAAATAAAATGCTAAAGTTTAAATAAATCACAATCATAAAATTTGTGATTAAAACCAAAAATGGTAACTTTAGCAATTATAAAATGAACATTTAAACAACAATGGAATTAATAAATTATAACTCATCAAAAGCTCATAAACACTTTAAAAATATATAACCACTCACTATTTGCTTCCAATACTAATTCACCACTCATTCAAGTCCTCTTTGGCCTTTAAATTTATTCTACACTTTAATCCAACCATAACCTTGATTTAGAATCCATAAACACACCATAATAATAACTAATTTTAATTTCCAGACACCAATGCACAAAAATACCATATTCTTGACTAATCTTCCAAACTAACATTCCAATCAAAATTTTTATTTGAACTCATTCAAGACTCCAACAATTCCTTCAATAAATTTTCAACATAATAAGCACCAATTAACTACTTAATTCTAATTCAATATATTTACTCAATAATTTCACAACTTTATCATACTTCTAACTAATATTATAACGTTCATTCCTTTTAATTTCTTTTGCACAATTACACTCAAATACATCCTAAACATCACTAAAACACATCAAAATGATTGAATGGCAATTTGCACACCCATTCTTGACCTTAGTCAAATTTAATACCCAAACTTTCCATTTCAATTTTTCTTCCATTCTTTTGACGTCAATCAACTCAAATTCATTCCAAAACATCATACAACCCATTCAAACATTAAAATCAACACAAACACATGCATAAAAATAACTTGGCAATACACTAACATACATGCTCATCCATCCATTTCCTTGCTTTTCTTTACATAATTCCTCTCAAATTAATATAAAATCTCATATAAACTCATCCATACATCAAAAGTCACTCAATTACATCAATTATCCCATGTTGATCACATACTAGTATATAACATAACCAATCTATTCTCTTCATTTCAAGTTCAACAATCACACCCAAATGCATCAAATAATCATCAAATGATCCACTAAAGTCTTAAAATCAAAATCAAGTAAATTTCATAAAATTTTGGCACAAACCCTAACTTTTACCTTCTAGTTTTCCTTGACCCAAAACTCCTTGATGCTTCCTTCCTCTTCTAGGCTTAATTTGAAGTTAATCTAGCTCTAATCAAACCATAAATTTCATCAATAACTCATTTCATCAATTATCCAAGAAATACCCATGAAAAAAAAAAACCATAAAACTTAACTTTCTTACCTATTTTCTTCACTTTCTTGCTTGATCTCTTCCCTAACACCTTAGTTGATGAATTTTGGCATCAAAGATGGTTCAAACCCCTTTGATTTTCCTCTCCCCTGCTGCCTAACCCATCAGCTCTCTCCTCTCTCGGTTTTCCTTTCTTTTGCACGCCACTTCCCTCTTGCAATTCATCATCCATTCAACTTTATATACCATTCATTTTTTCTTGACAAAAATGCCCCTTATCTAACCTAAAATGACCACCAATTCCTTTAGTTAACTTTACCAAGATGCCCTTACTTATAGCTCATAGAAATTTAACTAAGGGCAATTTAGTAACTTAATCTTTGGATGCCAACTAATTATCAATTTATTTATTTTAATTTGTCATCCACCCATTGGTTCATTTCACATGATATGGATTGTGTTTCTTGCTCAACTTCATTGCATGTGGTCACTCACACCAAATCCATGTATACTTAAATGAAATACTCATTTTACCCTTTATTATCATTAACTTTCATTCACAACCAAGTAAATTCCAAAATATATTTCATGGTCATCCTATCCTCAAATTGACCATAAAATACTCTAATTAGGTGTCTTAACTTTCAATTCCATGCTTTGAAAAAAAATTCAATTAGTTTAAAAATCAATAATATTCATTATTTTTCCAACAAAGATATTTTTGTTGATTAATCTTCAGAACCCTTAAAATCCACTTAAATGGACTCATTTTTGCTCCGTTTCAATTCCATTAGTCTCTATTACTTATTCTAAAAAATTTTGAATTTTCGGGGTCCAACTCAAAAATTCACTATTCACTCATCACTATTCATCCGAAAAACACTATTTCTCCTAGGAAAAATGAAATTCTAGGTTCTACAAAGTAGGCCTAAAGAATCCAAAAACACTTAAATTTAAAGGCCCAACAGTAATAGGTTCAAAAAATAATTAAAATTTCGACCCAAAAAATGAAGCCCAAAATTGGGTCCAAACATGGAACCCAACCTGAACCGAACTGAACATTAGACGTTTAGTTTGGGTCAATTTCTCTCCCTCACTGGACCATGTTTGGACCCAAAACCTTCAACCCGTCCATTTACCATGTCGGGTCGATTCCAATAGGACCCGACCTGAACATGGTCATGCCCACCCCTAATTTTGATTAACCCTACACACTTATTCTTCTAAGGACACTCACATTGGGCTTTTAATTTAAATAAATGTCTCAGCCCAATAATTAAAAGCCTAATGTAAAATTAAATAAATTAAACTAATTAAAAACTCAACTCATAATACAAATTAGATCCAAATTAATACAAATAAATAAATAAATAGCAGCCAATTTGCATTAGAATTGTCATCCAAGCCTCAAGAATGATGTTCTTGGACTTAAATGATATTTTGAAATCTTGATGTCCCCTCCAAACCATCCAAACCATATTATACAAGACTTTTAGCCCAAATTTCTTGAATGAGCCCATTTAAAGCTTCTTTCATCCTTTTAGCTTGAGCCCTTGTCATAAGTTCTTCATTAATGCTCAAAAGATCCATAGGCTTGCTTCCTTAGTTTCCATCATTCCCCTCTCCTCAAAAGGATTTGCCCTCAAATCGGCACCTGCATCAAAATCAAAAGGAGAAAGATTAGAAACATTGAAAGTAGCATTTACATTATACTCACCTGATAAGTCTATCTTGTACACATTGTCCTTGCTACGTTCAAGCACTTGGAATAGACCATCTCCACGTGGTTGCAACTTAGACTTTCGTTGATTAGGAAACCTCGCTTTACGTATATGCATCTAAACCCAATCACCCGATTCGAACACAATTTTCTTTCATCCCTTGTTAGCTTAAGTAGCATATTACTCGGTTCGTCACTCAATATGTTGCCTAACCCTCTCATGCAGTTGCTTAACAAATTCAACTTTTCTTGTACTATCCAATTTAGCTCTTTTCTCCATAGGTAAAGGTATCAAATCCAAAAAAGTTAATGGATTGAACCCATACACAACTTCGAATGGTGAACAACCAGTAGCCGAATGCACACTCTGATAGTAAGCAAACTCTACATATGGCAAACAATCTTCCCAATTCTTCAAATTCTTCTGGATAATGGAATGCAACAAAGTACCCAAAGTTCTATTAACCACCTCTATTTATCCATCAGTTTATGAATGGCAGCGGTAATAAACAGTAGCTTTATTCCTAGCTTCCTCCACAAAGTCCTCCAAAAATGGCTTAAAAACTTCACATCTCGATCTGAAACAATGCTCTTCGGCACTCCATGAAGTCGAATAATCTCTTTAAAGAATAAGTCAGCAACATATGTAGCGTCATCGATTTTGTGACATGGTATGAAGTGAGCCATTTTCGAAAACCTATCAACAACAACAAAAACCAAATCTTGACCCTTTATGAACCTAGGTAAACCCAATACAAAATTCATAGAAATATCAATCCAAGGTTTACTAGGTATGGGCAAAGGTGTATACAAACGATGGGGTAAAATTTTAGACTTAGACTTTTTACATGTTATGCACTTCTCATAAATTCGCTTAACATCTCTCTTCATGTGTGGCCAAATGAAATGCTCATTTAACACATCTAAAGTTTTTTTAACACCAAACTATCCTAGTAAACCACCCTCATGTGCCTCTCTAACAAGTAACTCTCTTATAGACCCCTGAGGAATGCATAATCTACTTTCCCTAAACAAATACCACTCATGTCTACAAAACTTTACAAAGGCAGCCTTTTCATAAGCAATATACACACTAGTAAAATCAGGATCATTCACATACAATTCCTTGATATGCTCAAAACCAAACAATCTTGGATTCAAAGTAGATATTAATGTATACCTGTAAGATAATGCATCAGTTACGACGTTTTCCTTTCCCTGCTTATACTTGAGCATATAAGATAACGTTTCTATAAACTCTACTTATTTAACATGCCTCTTACTTAACTTACCTTGTCCTTTCAAATGATTTAAGGACTTATAATCAGTATGGATTACAAACTCCTTGGGCTACAAATAATGTTGCCAAGTTTCTAAGACCCTAACTAAGGCATATAACTTCTTTTCATAAGTAGGACAATTCAATGATGCTCCACTCAATTTTTCACTAAAATAAGCTATATGATGTCTATCTTGCATAAGAACAGCCCTTATACCTATTCCCGATGCATCACACTCAATCTTAAATATCTTAGAGAAATCAGGCAATGCAAGCAATGGTGCAGACCACAATTTATCCTTAATGAATGCAAATGCATGTTGTTGCTCACTACCCCATTTGAAACCCACACTCTTTTTCACAAACTCAATTAGTGGTGTAATTATGGTGCTAAAATCTTTAAGAAATCTCCTATAAAAACTAGTCAACTCATGAAAGCTACGCATTTCTCTAACATTCTAAGGTCTATACCACTCCTTAATAGTCTTAACCTTCTCTTTATCTACTTCTATCCTTTTTGACATAACAATATAGCCCAAAAACGCAATCTTATCCGTGCAAAATGAATACTTTTTTCAAATTAGCATGCAACTTGTCTTTCCTTAATACATCTAGTGACGGGCCCCGTTCCTAGTCTCCAAACGGCTCGTCCGGCACCCCATGGTAACCCTTCAAACAGGATCCTCTCCGGCTGGAAGATTCCCGTGAAGCTAAGCCTTTTTTTTTTTTAAATTACATTTATAAAAAACATTATTGTAAAAATTTTTGCAGCACAACGGCTATTTTTCTGAGAAATATCACCCTGTGAAATCGAAATTAAAACCTGTATACTTTGTATAATAACCATTTTCTCAACTGCAGGGCCTCAAGCCCGTTTTCACAATTCACATACATTCCCAACATAAATATCGATTTCGAAATTAGTTTATATTTCCAAAACATGGCATGCATGATCAAATATATACATAAAACTCAAGTATGAAATTTATATTTACATATAGTTTGAAAACATCTGTAGGTTCAAAAACTAAGTGTCATACGTGAAGGTAATATGATATCACAGCTATGCCCAACGATGCGTGTCACTACTCCTGGTGAGAGATCCCTACCGTCTGATCGTCTGCACCTGTACTGAATCCTGCGAGAATTTTATTTTAAAGAAACAACAAACTAGGGTGAGTATAAATCACTCACTATATATATACATATCGTTACTCACAAGAATAATAATATGCTATATTAACTTGAAAAGTTAATATTTAATTACTAAAATGCAAGATAACATGTAATCTCTTATTCAAATTCTCACTTCATACTTGTAATTTGTTAGTGACGGCGATTTGTATTTTTGAAAAAACATTTTTATTATATATATAAAAATAAAATATGTCATTCACCATTACTTTAAAATCATATGGTACTAATATGCTAATGCATGGCAGAACGGAATCCTACATCGTCTCAGGCCATGCCGTATGACAGAGCGGAATCCCACATCGTCTCAGGCCATACATATTCGGTATCACGTAGCGGAATCATCCCTCGCTATGGAGCGGAATCCTATATCGTCTCAGGTAGTAACTAACTTAATCGTACCCTATGGGGAGCGGAATCCTACATCGTCTCACAGGTGGAATCCCACATCGCCTCCGGGTACTCTACCGATACCGGAAATCACTTAATATAAGTATGTACCGTATACTAAAAATCATCGTTGATCACAAGTTTATCCTTTCAAAACTCACATTTCACAACAACCTCTATAGTTTAGACAAGTTGGTAAAATTTGTTTTCCGTATATATCTATACATATATATAAATAATCAATTTAAGATTATTAACAATACGATTATATACATTAACATATAATTGTAATGTGAACACAAATAATTCTTAACTCAAAATACTTTCGTTAGAACACTTACCTGAATTCCCTAACCAGCTAATTTTTCCTAGCAACGGGGAACCTTCGTTATCCGCCTCAGAAAATCCTACACATTAATCACTATCGATTTTTCAGACTACAATTCAAATGATGTTATTAGCTCGAACCTATAAACATGAAAATTCAATGAATCCCTCAATGAATACATTACTTCGATACGTCGTTTAATAATCCATTTTCACCTCAATTATTCTCGATTATCATTCATTTATGATTCTAATAATTTAGACACTATGAGTATATCAATTTGAAACTAAAATTGCACAAACAAAATTTTGCAACAACCTTGAACTCAAACCTTTCCTCTAGCCTCACCTGAGCAATAACCTTCGCATTAATTCTTTTTAAGCTTTCAATTCATTTTGCATTTAAACAATCACCATTCAACACAAGTTTATTTAAATTCAATAAATATCACTTTTAAATCTTTTCAAATTCTAAATCCGTGACATGACCGTTCAACATTTAACAATTCCATAATCGATTTCCGAGCTCATCCAAATAAACAACTACTTCCAAGATCACATAACCCAAACAAAGACACTTTAAATTGACTATAATACCCTTAAGGCCGAATGAATAAACTCCTCCAAAATCATAACTCTAAGTTATTTCGCATCTCGAAACGCATCCAACACATACTAAACTCATCCAACAAAATTTCAAATCATCAAAATTCAACTCAAACTCAAGCATTACATAATGGCCGAACCTACACATGATTATATATATATGTATATATTGATTTTCACAACTCATTCATCATCCAAGCCATTCACAACCCAATCTCTTCACTAAAGAGATGGTATATCCTAAGACCCAAGCATGCATTTTCATCAAAAAGAAACTCTTCCGATAACTTATCGAAATTGCTTAGAAACTAAATCTTACCTTTCAAAATTGATGAGAATACTTCCAAGAGGTCTTCAAATCTCTTGCATGTGCTTTATTTCTTCAAGAACTATATCATCTAACACATGCTTGGTTCGGCCTACCAACTCCTACCATGGCCGTGACTTCATTTACTTGGATTCACTAGTTTTTTGCTTCTTTATATCAAAACCGATTGACATATGGAAAGGTTGAATGAGAATCTTGACCAAGAGAGATGAGAATAAGTGGAAGTTGAGAATGCTTACTTGATTGAGTTTGTGAATGCTTGACCGTGACATGCAATGAGAGGATTTGAGAGATTTGAGAGGGAGGAGATGAAAACCGAGAGGGATTTGTAAGGTTTGAGCTTCAGTTTTGAGAGAAGAATAAGAATGTGGGAGCTTTGAGTGGCTTCGGCTTTTGAGAGAGAAAATGAGAAGATGAGAGAATGAAATATATCTTCACTTTGCCGTGAATGACTAAGGACCAAGATAGAAAATTGAAAGTGGAATTATGTGACCGTGAATTTGGAGAGAGAATGTGAGTTAGTGGCTTGCAAATGAATTTTAAAACGTGAACTTGGAGAGAGAATGTGAGTTAGTGGCTTGCAAATGGATTTTAAAAGCTATGTTGACCGTGAACGTGCACCTAGATAATGGAAGACAAAAAAACATTGATTTATATTTGTTTAATCCCACTTAACATTAATATATATATTTATCATACTTACTTTTGACATTTGCCACTCGATTTCCATACATGCATCACAAATATCTTTCATGTGTGGTTCCTAATGGACACTTGTCTCGCATGCTAGATGGTCATTGCCACTTGACTCGCGCGTCCTTCCAAGCTACTAAAAATTTCTTTTCGTATCTGGTATCCTTTCAGGTCAATCTGAAAATTTTTATTGAATTCCAATTTAAATTTTGAAAACTTCGCTAGTATTCAATTAATTGTTCGGGTCCGTTCGTTTTATTATATTTTATTATTTATTTGGACTCGAATATTTAAATACTTTGATTTTTCATACTTATAGGTAGGTTTTAAAGGTTTACCTGGATTCCGGGAGAGCATGTTACATCTAGCACATAATGTAAATGTCTAACATGTTCATCTATGCTCTTGCTATACACTAATATGTCATCACAGTAAACCACAACAATTTTTCCAATGGAATAATGCAAAACATGATTCATTAATCTCATGAAAGTACTAAGTGTATTAGTTAAAACAAAAAGCATGACTAACCACTCATACAAATTATGTTTTGTTTTAAATGCAATTTTCCATTCAACTCCTTCTTTCATTCTAATTTGATGATATCCATTAACATGTTCATCTATGCTCTTGCTCTACACTAATATGTCATTAAAGTAGATCATAACAATTTTTCCAATGAAGAATGCAAAACATGATTCATTAATCTCATGAAAGTACTAGGTGCATTAGTTAAACCAAAAAGCATGACTAACCACTCATACAAACTAAGTTTTGTTTTAAATACAGTTTTCCATTCATCTCCTTGTTTCATTCTAATTTAATGATATTCACTTTTAAGATCAGAATTAATACTATTTCGAGAGGCTTTTTGATGTTTTCAAAATCTTCAAGGGTGAAAATAATGATTTATCAATTGTCAGGAGGAAAATTGATAATAACTTTTTTTTCAAGTTTCTTAATTAGCCCTAAAACTTTAACTGTATATATAAAATAGGATAATTGACACAAAAAAAAAAAAAAGTTCAAGATTTCACTTTAAAAAACATTTTTAGTTCACGTTTTCACTATACAACTACACTAGGGGTTGGTTAGTACACCAAATATGAAATTTTTTTCAAATTTCTCAATTATGCTTAAAACTTTAAAGGTAAATAGAAACACCCAAATTATATGATTGATGCAAAAATAAGTTCAAGATTTCGCTTTAAATCATAATTTCCATTGACGTTTTAGTCGTCACGACTCCTTTAGAGATGTACACTGAACATAGCCAATTTTTCCAAATTTATCAATTAGACTTAAAACTTTAAACGTAGATAGAAACACTCAAATTATGATGATTGACACAAAAATTTATTTAAGATTTCGTTTTAAAATGTATTTTTAGTTGATGTTTTTACCGTCACGACTCTCTATAAGTTGGTACATCGAAAATGCTTATTTTTCCAAATTTCTTAATGAGAACTAAAACTTTAAACATCAATGGAAACACCAAATTATGATGATTAGCACAAAAATCAATTAACAATTTCGCTTTAAAACACATTTTTAGTAAACATTTTTGCTGCCACGACCCACTTAAGGTTTAGTACATTGAAAATGGTCTTTATTATTATTTTTTTTAACTTCTCAATTAGGCCTAAAACTTTAAACGTAGACAAAAACACTAAATTATCATGATTGTTGCAAAATTTGGTTTAAAATTTCGCTTTAAAATGTATTTTTAGTTGACGATTTCAGACTCACGACTTCCTTCGAGGTTAATATACTGAAACTGGTCATTTTTAAAAAAAAAAATTATTCAAGCCTAAAGCTTTACATATAGAAACACTTAAATTATGATGATTGTCACAAAAATTGGTTCGAAATCTTACTTTAAATTGCATTTTCTACTGACGTTTTCGTCGTCACGACACTTTTGGGGATGTGCATCGAAAATTACCATTTTTTTCAAATTTCTTAATTAGACTTGAAACTTTAAAAGTAGATAAAAATATCCAAGTTGTGATGATTGACACAAAAATTGGTTTAAGATTTCATTTTTAAACACATTTTTAATTGACATTTTCAATGCCACAACATCCCTAAGAGTTAGTATAGTGAAAATAGTTTTTTTTTTTTTTTTTTTCAAATTCTCAACTAGACTTAAAACTTTAAACGTAAATATAAACACTCAAATTATAATGATTGACACAAAAATTGATTCAAGATTTCGCTTTAAAATGTAATTTTTGTTTACATAATAGTCATTTTTCGAAGTTTTCTCAATTAGGCCTAAAACATTAAACGTAGATAGAAACACCTAAATTATGATGATTGACACAAAAATCAATTCAGAATTTTGCTTTAAAATGTATTTCTATTAATGTTTTCACCATCATGACTCCCTTAGGTGTTAGTGCACCAAAAATGGTTATTTTTTAAGTTTCTCAAATTAGGTTTGAAACATTAAAGATATATAAAAACACCTAAATTATGATAATGAGCACAAAAATCAATTCAAGACTTCATTTTAAAGTGCATTTTTTTTTTTTTTTTTTACGTTTTCACCATCGCAACTGACGTAGGGGAAAACATAAAATGAAAATAGAAACACCAAAAATATGATAGTTGGCACAAAAACTTATTTAATAATTTGCTTTAAAATGCATTTTCTATTAACGTTTTCATTGTCTCCACTGCCCCTAGAGTTTAATGTACCCAAAAATGATCATTTTTTTTTCAAACTTTTAATTAGGTTGTAAGACTTTAAAGGTAAACTGAATCACCCAAATTATGATGATTGATTCAAAAATCGATTTAGATTTCACTTTAAAATGTATATTTTGTTAACATCTTCGCCGTCACGAATCCCCCAAAGTTTAGTACTCCGAAAATTGTCATTTTCTCAATATTGTCAATTAGGCCTAAAATTTTAAATGTAAACAGAATCATCTAAATTATAATGATTAGGGCAAAAATCGATTCATAAAAACATGTATTTTAAAATGAAATCTTGATTTGATTTTTGCACCAATCATTATAATTTGGTTATTTTTATCTCCGAATAAAATTTTAGACCTATTACAAACTTTGAAAAAATGACTATTATGAATCCCTAAAGGATTCATGACAGCGAAAATGTAATTTTTTTTTTTAAAAAAAAAAACACTTTAAAGTAAAGTCTTGAATCAATTTTTATATCATTCATCATAATTTAGACGTTTCTATCTACAAATAAAATTTTAAACCTAGTCGATTTGAAAAAATTATCATTTTTGATGTAATAACCCCCAAGATATTTATGAAGGCAACAATATCAACTTAAAATATGTTTTATCATTTGGGCAAATTGATGACTTCTAAAAAATTATCATTTTGTGCACTAACCCCTATAGAATTCATAAGGGGGAAAATATTTATGTTATTTTATCACATAAATATGCCTTATCATTTGGGCAAATTGATGACTTTTAAAAAATAGCAATGTAAATTGTGTTTTATCACAAAATTTTGAATATATTTTTATATCAATCATCATAATTTATGTTATTCTATTTACAAATAAAAATTTTAAGAAATTGACAACTTTTAAAAATGACCATTTATTTTCTATATACTAGCCCCTACAAAATTCGTGAAGTGAAAGGGATAATTCTAAAAAAAACCCCCCGACTTTTGATAGATTATCAATTTTTCCCAATGTAGTTTCGTTTTTAGCTAAAATACCAACTAACTTTAACGTAAACACTCAAAATTCCCCCTGGAGGCTTATGAAATGATAATATTACCCCTGACGGTAACAGATTTCATTAGATTGTTACAACTGACCATTTGACTCCAAGGATAAAAAAGAAAATTCAATTAAAATATTATTAAAAATATAAAAATAAAATAAATAATATTAAAAAAGATGTTTTTATCTAAAAATAAAAATATATATATAAGAATATTTTCATTTTCTTAATTCCTCTCTCTCTCTCATCTTTTCCTCTTTCTCTTTCCATCTCAAGTCGGATTTATCGGTGGTTTGACGACGACGACGGCATGGTGGAGACCCCGATTCTAAGTCTCCACAACTGGAGGCCTGGTTTGGGCTTCTGATCGTGGAGACCTAGAACTGAGGTCTCTACAGATGGGTCTCCACCAAGGGTCTTCGATTGTGGCTCCACGGGTGGAGACCCACTTAGGTCTCCGATCATGGAGACTGTTTGGATCTCCACCATTGGAGACCTGAGTCCTACCACGAAGATTGGTGGGTTTTTTTTTTTTTTTTTTCTATTATGTTGTTGGGTTTTTTTTTTTTTTTTTATGGTGTTTGTTGATGATTGTGAAAGATTGATATTTAATGATTGTAGGAGATTGATGATTTTAGGAGGTTGATGATGAAAAATATGAGTTTCCAAGAAACCAAAAATGGAGAGAGAGAAGAAAGAGGGAGAGAGAAGATCCAGAAGTGTGGAAGGATGAAGTTGAGATGGAGTTCATGGCTGTGGAGATCCAAATTGAATCTTCACCGTCCATCCAAATTGGATGAACGATGAAGATCCAATCTGGATCTCCACAGCCATGAACTTAAGGATGAATAGTGAAGATTCAATCTGGATCTCCTTTTTTACTTATTTTTTTATTTTTTTAATTTGGTTTGTTTTTATTTTTTAAAATATCATAAGAGCAATTTGGTCTTTTTACCTCCTATACATATCAGTTGCATTTTTTTGTCATCAAAGTGACAGAATGATATTTTTTGAATGAAAATGAAATTACATGGGTGAAAATGAGTAATCTAACAAAGGTCGATTTTTAGGATTTTCTCGAAGTGAAATGTACAAGTAAAATTTAAGGGCAAATTGATGATTTAAGAAAAATAACCTTTTTATGTTTATAATCCCTACGGAATTTGTAAAATTGAAAATATCAACATAAAATGAAATTTTAAACATATTTTTATATCAATCATCATAATTTATGTTATTCTATCTACAAATAAAATTTTAGACAAATTGAGGACTTTTCAAAAAATGATTATTTTCAATGTATGCTCTACGGAATTCATGAAGATAGAAATATCAGTGTAAAATGCATTTTAGCATGAAATTTTGAGCAAATTTTTATGCCAAACATCATTATTTGTGCTATTCTATTTATAAATGAAATTTAAGGACAAATTAAATATTTTCAAAAGATGACTATTTTTCGTATACTAAAGCTAAGGATACCTTGAAACTAGTAGGCCAGTTCTTTTTCACTAACAAACAATATCTAATTAATCCGACATTTAGACAAAGGAAACATAGTTAGAAATAATTAAAAAATTTGGCAATATGAACCATTTTAATACACCTTAAATATAATATGAATCCCCTGACTTTGTTTACATGTTACATTGAACTAATGTCACCACTTGTAAGAGGCAGCTCCGTGCAGACCTCAATGTCATAGATATTGGGACCAAAAAAGCCGTGCTGTCCGCAACAAAATTGCTGGAAAGGCTATCTTATACCCAACTTTCAATTACGACATGCAAACAAACGAGCCACAGAATTAAATAAATCCAACCAACCAGTGGATCCAAGACTCAAAACAATTAAAATCACACCAAACCCTAAAACGTGCAATAACACCATATTCCATAATAGCATCAATAGGTATAAAGGGAAGCAATGGTCTCAAGTATAACTTTATAACAATGCAAATGCCACACAAGGTTTAAAACTTGCATAAATGCAGCGAATGATCCTGCAACCATTTACTGAGATCGCAAAATGAGTATAAATAAAGGTGCTCTAGCAAAAATTTTCATACGTTTAAATTATATTAATGGAAGATAGCCACAATAATTTCCAATCAGTGACCAATCATTGTGAACAACCAAGAAGAGATACCTACTTATAAAATTGTACATTCTGCCAGTACTAGCAGTCATTATTCTTCTTCAAAATAGAAACACCTGCTATAGATAGACAAGCAGATATGAGCTGACAGATATCCTTAAATTAATGCTCCATATTGAGAGCCAAATGATGTTTCTGCATCTTTCAAATTAGAACAATGAAAGAAACAAAGGACACACAAACAGTGTTCACTCAAAAATAGAGATCAATCAATTAAAAAAAAAAAAAAAGTGACAAGAAATAGTGCTTATATTCATTGTCTGTTGACCAAAATGCTACTGAGTGGCATGGCCAATTTACAATAACACGAGATTATATCATGAAATAAAATAAATAAACATAATTTTTTGCTATTTCTTGTTAAAAAAACGGAGTGTTAATAGTTTACATTCTAAGCACATGAAAAGTATAAGCACCACCAAAAATCCATCACAAAACCTGTTGAGAATTACAGCAGTAGCCAGATAAGAGAGAGTTTGTTGTTATAAAAACTCTTAGTTTAAGTAATTATGTTTTATCTGTTTTTTTTTTTTTTTTTTGGGATAAACTTTAAAGATAAACTTCTCTTTTAAATGGGAAGATATCTCTTAGTTTTTGGGATGTGATTAGGTTGTATACATAAACAACTTTCTGATTAAGAAAGTAGAGGGGAATAAAAACAGAAGCAGTTCTCTTTTCCTAAAAAACCTCATGGTATCAGAGCAGTACCGTATTGAATGACAAAGTACGGTATGGCTTCACCAAACTCTTCCTCAGAAATCTCCTCAAATCCATAACCAAATTCTTCGAACAATGGAGGAGGATCTGAAAATAACAACCAGCCTTTTCTACCCATTACAAGTCATAAACTCAATGGGAATAATTACATTCAAAGGTCTCAATCTATGAAAATGTTTGTGAAAGGCAAAGGAAAAATGGAGTATTTGACTGGTGCACTGCCAGCCCCTGCGAACGAGGATTCAGGATTCAAGAAGTGGGATGCTGATAATAGCATGGTTATGTCTTGGCTCACAAATTCAATGACCAATGACATAAGTGAGAATTTTCTTATCTATGAAACAGCACAAGAGATTTGGGAGGCTGCTAAGGAGACGTATTCTCACAGTGATAATAGGGCTGAGATAATCAGTATAGAGAACATGATTCATGACTTCCGACAAGATGAGATGACAGTGACACAGTACTACAACACTCTTACAAGGCTGTGGCAGCAGGTGGATATGTATAAGCAACTCAATTGGAAGTGTGCAGAAGATGGTGCACTGCACAGAGAAGTAATTGAAGAAACAAGAATCTACAAGTTCTTGTTTGGTTTTAATCAAAGTTTCGATGAAGTTCGTGGAAGGATTTTGAGCCTTAAGCCACTGCCAAAAATCATAGGAGTTTTTTCTGAGGTTAAACGAGAAGAGAGCAGGAGGAAATTAATGTTAGGGGCTCAAAACAGGACTGACAGTGGCACGGAAAGATCAGCATTAGCTGTTCATGGAAATCAACACACTGCAGAAGATAACAGACCAAGAAAAGGGAGACCATGGTGTGATCACTGCAGAAAACCATGCCACATCAAAGAGAAATGTTGGAAGATCCATGGAAAACCACCAAATTGGAAGCCAAATCGATTTCAGAATAGCCAGCAAAGTAATGGAAATCTGGCAGCAAATGCAGAGGGTCAGATTTCCATTCCGGCAGGCCAAGACTTGGTGGAATTATTGCAGAAGTTAATTGCGCAAACTGCTGCCAGTGGGTCTGCTGGTGACACAATAGTTGGTGCAGGTTCAGTGGCGCAAAAAGGTATCTTCTCTTATGCTTTGAACACAAAAAAACTCAGAGTTATGTCATGGATTATAGATTCAGGAGCATCTGACCATATGACTGGTGATGCGTCCTTGCGCTGAAAATTTCAAGGTGAAAATAGTTGATGGTTCACTATCAAAAGTGGCAGGAATCGGGTCTATAAGGGTCACAGAAGATATAACCCTTAACTCAGTCTTATTTGTTCCTAATCTAAATTGTAATCTGCTGTCAATTAGCAAAGTATCAAAGGAACTAAATTGTATGACTAAGTTTTTCCCTACTTACTGTGTTTTTCAGGGCTTGGACACTGGGAAGAGGATTGGCAGTGCTGAGATGCATTCAGGGTTATACTTCCTTATGAGCAATAATTCTCCAGTAAGGCAGTCTTCTTCAACAAGTGTTTTAGGGTTCAAGAGTCAATCTAGTTGTCATGTTAGGAATAATAAGGCTGATGCTGTAATGCTATGGCATTTTAGGTTGGGACATCCCAATTTCTTGTACTTAAGAAGGCTATTTCCTTCCTTGTTTGATAATAAAAATCCAAATTCATTCTAGTGTGAGATTTGTGAGTTGTCAAAACACTCTCAAAATTCATATTCAATTCAACCTTACAAACCATCAAAATCCTTTACAATAATTCATAGTGATGTTTGGGGACCTTCTAGGATCAACAACATCACTGGGTCAAAATGGTTTGTATCATTCATAGATTATCACACTAGGTTAACATGGATTTTCTTAATGAAGGCAAAATCTGAGGTTGAAAAAATTTTCAAGCATTTTAATAACTTGATAAAAACACAATTTCAAGAAAAAATTCAAATTTTGAGAACGGACAATGCCAAAGAATATTTTAGCTCATCATTAAGTGACTACCTATCTATTGAAAGAATTATTCATCATAGCTCGTGTATAGATACTCCTTAACAAAATGGGGTCGCTGAGAGGAAAAATAGGCATCTTTTAGAAGTAGCTAGAGCATTAATGTTTTCCTCAAACGTTCCAAAACATTTTTGGGGAGAAGCTGTTCTCACGGCAGCGTTTCTCATTAATAGGCTACCATCTAGGATTTTAAATTTTCAAACCCCATGTCAAGTTTTCAGAAAATGTTATCCTTTAAGTCAAGTTATTTCTCACATCCCCACCCAAGTTTTTGGTTGTACAGCCTTTGTTCATGTTCACTCTCAGTTTAGAAGTAAATTAGATCCTAGGTCAGTTAGGTGTATTTTCTTAGGTTACTCAGCTACCCAAAAAGGTTATAAATGTTATTCTCTTATAACTAAGAGGTTTTATGTCACAATGGATGTAACTTTCATGGAGAACAAACCATTTTACACCCAACAACCAGAAAATGATAAGTGTGTTGAGTTTAAGTCAGCTGAAACAAATCCTTATTCATTTTCTGATATCTTTTATCTTCAGAGTGATCAATCTTTGAGTCAAGAACACTTGTCAAAACAGACTCCTACTGAACCAGAAACCATGTGCACAGATCAGGCATGTGAGTCAAGTGATACCTCTAATGTAACTGAATCTGGACCAAATTTGACTCCTTCAAACATAGATAAACCAGAGCTGATTGTCTAGACTAGGAGAAATAAAGCAAAAAGTGAAGTAGAAGGTTTGGAACATCTCAAATCAAGTCAAGAATCTATACCAGCAGTTCAAGAACCTGACCAGAAAGACACACCTGATGATAGCCAAGAGATGGAACCTGTGCAGGAAGACAAAGTAGTGATTCTAATGAGGATTTATCTATTGCATTAAGGAAAGGGGTAAGAGATTACAGATCACGACCTCTTTATCCTATAAGTAAGTATGTCTCCTATGATAGATTATCCTCCAATTTTAGAACTTTTACTACCAATATATCAGAAGCACAGGTACCAAAAACAATGCAAGAGGCTATGGAAATACCTGAATGGAAGGCTGCTATTGATGAAGAAATTAAAGCGTTAAAGAAGTATGGTACATTAGACATAACAGAGCTTCCTATAGGCAAGAAACCGGTGGGTTGTAAATGGGTATTTACAATCAAACATAAGGCGGATGGAAGTATTGATCGACACAAGGCTCGTTTAGTTGCCAAATGGTATACAAAATCCTATGACATCGACTACCAAGAAACATTTGCGTCGGTAGCGAAACTAAACTCAATACAAGTCCTTTTGTCATTGGCAGCAAACTTGGACTGGACTTTACATCAACTTGATGTAAAGAACGAGTTTTTAAAGGGTTAATCTGGCAAATGAGGTGTATATGGAAGTTCCTCCCAGGTATGAAGAGCAGAACAATCCAAAGGCAGTATGCAGACTTCGGAAATCACTCTATGGACTAAAACAGTCCCCTAGAGCATGGTTTGATAGATTTACAAGAGATGTCAGGAAGTTTGGTTTCTCTCAATGCCAATCAGACCATACTCTCTTCGTGAAGTACTCTTCAAATGGTAAACTTACTCTCCTTATAGTTTATATTGATGATATTGTTCTAACAGGTAATTTTGAAGAGGAAATTCAAGAATTGAAAGGTTATCTCGCAAAAGAGTTTGAGATTAAGGATTTAGGGAATTTGAGATACTTCTTGGGTATAGAAATAGCACGCTCAAAACAAGGCATTTCTGTGTGTCAGAGGAAGTATGTATTAGATTTGTTGAAGGAAACCGGGATGCTTGACAGCAAGCCAGAAGAAACTCCTATGGATTCTACAATGAAGTTGGGGACTATGAAAAACAGTGCACCAGTAGACAAGGGAAGATTTCAGAGGCTGGTTGGACGCTTGATTTATCTCTCTCACACAAGGCCAGAAATAAGCTTTGCTGTGAGCTCCATAAGTCAGTTTATGAACAACCCAACAGAAGAACACATGAATGGAGTGTTTAGAATACTGAAATATCTGAAGATGACACCAGGAAAAGGGTTGCTTTTCAAGAAGGGAACTAATCGAAGTCTTGAGATTATGTCAGATGCTGATTGGGCAAGTTCAGTAGTAGACCGTAGGTCCACTTCTGGATATTGTACATTTGTTTGGGGTAATCTAGTCACCTGGAGGAGTAAAAAGCAAGTTGTCGCTTCTAGAAGTAGTGTAGAGGCAGAGCTGAGGGCCATTGCACATGGACTTTGTGAAGGTTTATGGGTTAGAAGACTACTGGATGAGTTAAAAGTAAATTTTACAGGTTCGATTAGGTT
This sequence comes from Litchi chinensis, assembly GCA_019925255.1. Taxonomy (NCBI): domain Eukaryota; kingdom Viridiplantae; phylum Streptophyta; class Magnoliopsida; order Sapindales; family Sapindaceae; genus Litchi; species Litchi chinensis. The sequence continues at coordinate 24,475,641 of CM034473.1, forward strand.
GCTGAGTGATAACAAAACTGCCAACAGCATGGCAAAAGACCCAGTTCATCATGACAGAACGAAACATGTCGAAATTGATCGGCATTTTATAAAAGAGGAGATTGAAGGAGTTCTAAGTCTGGACTACATACCAACATCAGAATAGACTGCAGACATATTTACAAAGGCCCTACCAAGAGTAATGTTCGAAAAATTGAGCTCCAAGCTGGGCATGGTCAATATATGACCCAGCTTGAGGGGGGGTGTTAAGAATTACAGCAGTAGCCAGATAAGAGAGAGTTTGTTGTTATCAAAATTCCTAGTTTAAGTAATTATGTTTTATCTTTTTTTTTTTTTTTTTTGGGGATAAACTTCTCTTTTAAATGGGAAGATATCTCTTAGTTTTTGGGATGTGATTAGGTTGTATAAATAAACAACTTTCTGATTAAGAAAGTAGAGAGGAATAAAAACAGAAGTAGTTCTCTTTTCCTAAAAAAACCTCAAAACCCAAAGGAAAGATCACAGACTATCCTTATAATAATCTCAAATACTGCAAAACAGAACGTAATACAATGAGAAAAATGCAATGGAAACAAAGTTACAAAACAAAAGTGCAAGAGACAAAACAGTGTAACATTTGTTCCTTGTAAAAACAAAAGTTGAAACCTTCTAGTTTAGAAACCTCGACATAAACATTACTCGAACAAAAATAATTTCAGCCCTAGTACAAAGACTTAAAACCTAAATCCACAACACATTAACTATATAGCTATCAACTCAAAACAAAATTACAAGAATAAAGTAAAACCAAAGTACATGCCAGCAGCCATCAATATAGAAATGCAAAAAAATCAACAAATGAAAAATTGTGGACAAGAAGTTAGAACACGGCCATGAAAAACATAGTAATTCAAATTAGACCAAACAAACATAAACAAAACATGAAATGAAGAACACATGATATAAAAAGAACACGGAAACTTAAACAAATGGGTTTTACGACGACACAATGAATTTTTACCGATTAGAATTTATTAAATCAAAGAGAATTAAAAAATCATAATAATCTATTACATGTAAAAGTTAAGTGAAAAAGAAAACTAACTAATTGATTCCATAAGATAAAAACTAAGACAAAAAATAAAACAACACAAACACTTAAAAGGTAATATAAAAACACAAAATCATTAACACAATTTGTGAATGAGCCAAAACTTTAGGATTACAAGTTACAAATCCAAATTAATATAGAGTAAACCGATTAAACAAAAGAAATAATCCAACTCAACAAGACAAAAAGCAATCCACCACAAAAGAAGTCACATACATCGCAACACCATAAATCAAAAAATTATAAGCACATTAACAATAAAAAATCACAACCACATGTTTATATAAACCAATCATTCCCAGCACATAAAAAGCATAAGCACCACCAAGAAACCACCATACATTTCAAAACAATAAAAGAAAGAGCACATGGACCAACATATCATAGTGCAAAGTGCTATACTATGCATTAAGATGTAGAATGCATTGAAAACAAAGGCGCATGGAACAAATTACGTAATTTTAATGATTGACATCCAATCTAGCAAATCATTATCATGAACACGGATAAATGATCCCCTCGAGATACAAGAATGATGTTCACGTGATTTGTATGATTTATTTTCCAACCTATAACTTCTTAAAACCATTGGGTTGATTTCTATGGTAACGAGCAAGTAGTCTCAATTCGAAAATATTTTTCTCAATAGATACATTAACATTAAATTCAATCACAACATTATTTAGTAGACTACTATTTCACCTGCAAACATTTGACCCGTCCCCCTTGCCATTTATGCAAATAAAGAATCTCAAAAGCATTAATTATGTAGATTATATCAATTGCCCTTGCAAATTTTGGAGTTCAATTAATCAAACAAATCAAATAAATGTATTAAGTTGTCAATTTCATGTTATTACCTAAATTATGTTAAGCAAAATATGAAACACAATCCATAAAGTTTCTTCTCTATACAAAACATTCTTCTAAAACAGAGTTGTCTTACCATCTTCAATACATACAAACATGGTGAAAAAAAAATAAATAAATAAATGCACTACTTCGTTGTAATAGTCATCCATATAATCCAAGTCCTCCCAACCAAAGCTCACCTTTAAAAGAATTTTAACTCACAATTAAGTTTTTGAATGAAACCACAAAGATAACAATATTGTTAAAGTTAAACCTCAACGATGATGTAAAGAATTAACCTCCATAAATGATTGATGGTGCCTACAGCAAAGGGCACATAGCCAGTCAGTCGTAAGATATCCAACAAAACTCAAAGGTCCTGACGGACCTACATAATCCCTCGAGATCCAAGTGCAGCAACATCTTGTCAAGAATCAAACACAATTTTCTTGAAACATACATGAAACAGTACTATCAACAAGCTAAAAAATGCAAAAACCAATCAAAAAATATAACCAATAGGAGGACAGTATATTACCTGATTGTTCAACTTATTATCTTTTATCATTCATGATCAGAAAATTCAACACTTCCAGCTGAATCTTAAAATAAATAAATAAAAATTCAAGACATAAACAACCAAAATCCAAGAATGCATAAATGAGTCACTCAACAAACAAAGGTAAACACAATCAAAAACCATGGAGGCACATATGAGTCAATCAACAAACAAAGATAAACACAAGCAAAAACCATGGAGGCATAAACGAGTCACTCAACAAAGATAAACTAATTAACCTACAAATACAAAAACTAAGCAAACAAAGGTATTTATGATGAGAAGCATCCATTATCAACAAACTAACAACAGAAAACCTAAATTGCTAAGATTTTGAAACAAAATGATAAAACATTATATGAAATCCAGAAACAAAAAGAAAAATTGAAAAAAAATGGAAAGTAACTTCTTTTGGTGTTCGAAGACTGGATTGACTTAAAAATTGTTCTGTTTCGGTTGAGAAATGGAAGGCCAATTAGCGAAGAAATGGAGCTGAGGGTGAGAGAAACCTCTCTTTTATTTTTTATTTTTATTTTTTGGAAATAAGAAGAAACCTTGTTAATCAAGCATAAATTCCAAAAAGTGTTTTTTCTCGATGAAAATGGTTTTTAAACGAACGTGTCCGAAAACCAAAAAGTTGCACAAAACATCAACCTAACGTATTTCTTTTTTCAAAAATATTTCAAAAAATGGTCATTTTAAAAAAATATCTCAAGACCCCAAATTTTACTTGTAAATGGAATAGATCGATCGAAAGTGATTTATGGAAAGTGCTATTTCATATTTCATGTTTAAACTCATAATAATTTTAAGAGTGATTTTCATATTTTTGTGGTTTGAATGCATATTTTTATATTAAAGCGATGAAAATAAAAACACTAAACTACTATGTAAGAGAATTGTCCCTTCCCAACTCATGAAATATTTGATTATTGCAAAAGAAAACATGTTCGTGTTCTTACCAAATTCTATCAACTTTTCTTTGTTATATCTATTCAGATATATTGCATCATCAAATCGAGGACGCATCACCTGAAATCCAAACAGTAGCATGAGCAATGTGGAACTTCACGCACACCAATTAGCAATAGGAGAATAAAGTACTTTATATTAACCAGCTGTGCAAATAAGAATAAAGTACTTCATATGATAACTTTTAAAATAAATGAACTTACTAAGCCATTAATAGGATTCTCGGACTTCCCAAAATCCTTTCAACGTTCTCTTGAATACTCAATTAAGGGAACATTCTGCCACTGAAAGACATCCCAACAGGCTTCGGGAATGACACTTTTCAAATATATCTTCACCATATCTAGTTAACTGTTCAAAGTTAATTTCTATTCAAGAGCAGCATTTTCAATCCCTTGATCCTTCATCTCATTCTCATCTGCAGATTGCAGTCAAGGTTCCTTCATATTCATTCTCTTTACCATGTCCACAAAGTGCTAAATCAGGTAACGTGTCCTCATCCATACCCTTTTGTGGATTGTCGATTCATTCATTTCACGTTCCACAATTGAACTTTGAATCTTCTCAACTTTATTTTTCTGTAACTTCGTCACACGTATGCACCAATTGAGAAGCCTATGAGAATGTTTTGTGACAACTAGGCAACAATTAATATTGGTAAGAATCCTATCCATCATGATAGGACAAAACATGTGGAGATTGATAGGCAGTTTATCAAGGAAAAGATTGAAGAAGGGACAATCAAGATGTTGTATACTCTTACCAATTTTCAGAGAGCTGACATTCTAACAAAAGTCCTACCTAGAATGAGTCAAATACTTATGATTATTAGGAAATATCAGATAATATTTATCTTGTATTAGGTTAGACTGAGTTATCTACACCAAGTGGTTAACTAAATAGTTATATCTTAGAAGTCTATGATGAAGGTATCTTGTATTTATAAGAAGAGTTCTCCTAATTCAATAAAGTGAAAACTTCAATAGTTTCTAAATCTTCAAAAATAACTTTCAAAGTCAAATTTGACCACAAGTCAACAAAAAAAAAGGGATGCGCTGACAAAATATATTGATCCTTTTCTTACATATATAACAAGATGTGAAGCAGGGGACTAGAATGTGGATCCACCACTACTTTTAACATAAAACAATACTTAATAAAAATCGAACTATTGATTAAAGGGATATGAGAAAGGAAATTGGCATATCATTGATTCCAACTTTCCAGCACACAATATCAAATTATTCAGGATATGATCAAGCAAGTCCACATGTACAATTATTCCAACTTCACAGTAGCTGATATCAAATAATTCAAATAACATATCAAATGAGTGTCAACTAACTTTGATCAACCTTTTTCTAACATTTTCAAAAACTACTTCATTTTTATTATTGCATATTATTCTTCTAAGAATAACGTCTTCTACTTATCAATTTTATATCTAAATATTATTAATACATTACGGATAATCTCCTAACAGGTAAAGATTTTGAGCTTAGTGGTTATATAAAATGAAGCAGTTTTTATTGACAGATTTTGTAACCGGTCAATCACTTTATTTAGAGTAGAGTAACGAATCAAGAGTTGCTCAAGGAAAAATATGGATCCGGAATTGCTCAAGGCAATAAGATGGGGAAGTCGAGAACAAATCAAGAGAGTTGTAGAGAAATATGTTCTCAATGAAATTAGGAGTCCACAAGACAATAGTCCCTCACAACGTATTCAACCACGATAGCAACATCCATAACTCAAACTCCTAACCTTTTGACAATAGTCCTTCACAAGGTATTCAACTAAGATAGCAACATCCATCACTCAAACTCTTAACTTTAAAAATGTTAGGACTAAAAAATCTCAACTATTCATTAGATTTGAAGGACAAAAAATATATATATATATATATATAAAAATATAAATAAATAACTATCATTTGACTATTACCAAAAAAAAAGTTTCATAAGTTTCTTAGGATGATAATAATCAAATAATAATATTTATTTATATTTTTATCTTCTTCTTTTTTGTCCATTAGATGTAATGGATAGTTGAGATTTTTGGTCCTATCATTTTTAAAAGTTAGGAGAGACTGACTCTAGAACCAATGTGTGTGTTAGTGCACTTGTGTGTGCGTGTGTGTGTGTATTCTACAAAACAATATCTCTAGTTACTTTTAAGTCTTGTTTATTATTATTATTTTTCCCCGAAGATTAGTCACTAGTGCATGCTCATGCAATAAACTTGTTTTACTTTATAATTTAGAAATTTTCCGTAAACTTGTTTTCTTTACTATTAGAAATTTTCCTTTAAGATAATTGTTTTCTTTTATAATTCAGGAAATTTGTTAACTTATTTTAAATTCTTTATAATTTAGAACTCATTTTAAATACTTATTTTTCCACTATAATTTGTACAATCTATTCAAAGAAATAATAGTACCTCCTCTTCTTCTATTGCCTTCTTCTTCTTCTTCATGATAGTGAATGAGAATGATGATGCTGCACAATAAGTGATGAATGATGATGATGAATGAAGGGTGAATGATGTATGATGCATGATGATGAATGAAGGGTCAATGATGTATGATAAATAATGGATCACTATGATGATGCATGATGACAATGTATGATGCATCATGATGATTAATGAGAATGATGATGATGCATCATGACATGATTTTTTTTTTTTTTGATAGGAAACAAATACTTTTATTAATAAGAGAATAAATTACAACTGTGGACCAGAAGTTCATCAACAAACAAATAGACAAACAAAAGCTAAAACTAAAGCAATATTGAAATAAAATCAAAACGCAGCAACCTTCCAATCTAGCAAAATAAGAGATAAAGATAAGTCTTTAAATTCTTCACTAGACGATGCCTAAAGAGATGCCAAATAAAATGTTTTATCCCTTAAAAAGCTTCCTTCCTCTTCTACTTCTTCAAAGATTCTCTTGTTTCTTTCCTCCCAAATAACCCATAAATTAGCAAAGACTCCACAATTCCAAAGAATTTTAGCCTTTTTACCTCCTTCTATTAGTGAAAAACCTTCCATGAAAAAAGAACGTACTGATTTAGGAGCCGCCCATTTCAAACCAACTAAAGAAAACAACTTATTCCATAACAATCCAGCTATGGGACAATGAAGAAACAGATGATCCAAGTTTTCCCCCAACTTTTGCACATGATACACCTAAATGGAGAAAGACAAGTACTAGGAAGTCTTTTTTGAATGACATCACCAGTACTTAGATTCCCATGAGCCAAAACCCACACTAAAAACTTGATCTTGTTTGGAGCCTTTGACTTCCATATAAGATTTGCAAAATCAAACCTAGGAATCGAATCATCTTGGACCAACTTTTCGAAAAAGGACTTGCACGAAAACATTCCATTGGAGCTTAACCTCCACACCCTATAATCGGCCGATCCGGGATTAAAAGAAACCCCCTATAGCAAAGAAATAAGAGATGAAATTTCCTCGATCTCCCTATCATTCAAGTTTCTTCTAAAATCGAAGAGCCAACCTCTATGAACCGAAGAGCTCTCCAATCTACTTAAAACTGAGACATTTTGGGAAGAAGAGAGCTTGAACAATCTTGGAAACTTTGAGCATAAAGGTTGAGAATCCAACCACCCATCCTCCCAAAACCGAATTCGAGCTCCATTTCCCACTACCAACCTCAAATTCCTCGAGAAAGTGTTGAAACCTTGCATGATAACTCTCCACGGACATCTGCTAAAGCCTTTAGGAACCGAATTAGAATCCCAACCGTTTCCTTGAACTCCACATTTGCTTTTTATCACTTTATACCATAGAGAATTGGGTTCCAGAGGGAACCTCCATAACCATTTGTCGAGCAAAGCCAAATTCATCATTACAACATTCCCAATCCCTAAACCACCTTTATGTTTAGGTCGAGAAACAACATTCCATCTTACTAAATGGGTCTTTCTTCCTTCTCCAATACCTTCCCACAAGAAATTCCTCATAATCTTCTCAATTCTTTTTGCCACTTCGATAGGAATTCTAAACAAAGAATAAATAGTAAGTGGGAATGCTGTGCAACACCGCTTGAATTAGGACCAATCTCCCACCCCTGGAAAGGAACGCATTTTTCCATCCCTCTAATCTCCTCTCAACTTTCTCCACCACCGGGACCCAAAACTCAAAGGATCTCGGATTACCTCCTAATGACAACCCTAAATATTTCAATGGCCAACTCCCTACCTCACACTCAAAACATTGGCCAAGTCAACTAGCTTCCTTTCATTGCAATTAATGCCCGCTATTACACTCTTGGCCAAGTTTACCTTAAGCCCAGACACCCAACAAAACAAACGAATCACCGCCACCAACGAAGTAAACTTCTCTTCGTCCCCTGAAGAAAAGAAAACGGTATCATCAGCAAATTGCAAGTGGGAGACGGTAATATTTTCCTTACCAACACAAAACCCTTCCACCAAATGACAATCCCTAGCTCTATCAATCAACCTTCCCAAACAATCCGCCACAAGGATAAACAAAAAAGGGGAGAGAGGATCCCCTTGCCTAAGTCCTCTAGAAGCAGAAAACTTTCCCCTAGGTCTCCCATTTATCATGATCGAAAATTTTGCAGACTTTAAGCAACCCATGATCCAGCTCCTCCACTTTAACCCGAAACCTTTTGCTTCCAACACAAAATCCAGAAAGTGCCAATCAACATGAGCGTAAGCTTTTTCAAAATCAATCTTGAAAACTACTCCTTCTCTCTTCTTCATTCTGAAATCCTTCACCACCTCATTAGCCACCAAGATTGCATCCAAAATTTGTCTGCCTTTAACAAAAGCAGACTGGCTATTTGAGATAGTACTATCCAAAACCTCTTTCAGTCTAAGGGAAAGAACTTTCGCAATGATTTTGTACAAACTAGATACCAAACTAATTGGTCTAAAGTCGCCAATCTTTAAAGAGTTGGATTTTTTTTGGAATGAGACAAATATAAGTTGCATTTGTGATTCTATTAACAATCTCATTCTCAAAAAATTCCAAGAACACCTCCATCAAATCATCTTTAATAATCTCCCAACAAGCATGAAAGAAATCGAAATTAAAACCATCCGGACCAGGAGCCTTTTCTTTGCTAAAATCCGCCACCGCCTTCTTGATTTCTTCTTCTTCAAAAGGTCTTTCCAACCAACTAGCTTTATCTCTACCAATACAATCCCAATTTAAACCTTGAATAATTGGTCTTTCCCCCTCTTCTTTAGCATACAACTTCTTAAAGAATCGGATAATTTCATGTTCAATGGCTCCCTCTTCTTCAATTATCATCCCATCATCTAATTCAATCTTATCAATGTAATTCCTTCCCCTTCTCCCATTAACTACTTTATGGAAAAATTTAGAATTGCAATCTCCCTTTTTAACCCATTTAACTTTAGCATTTTGCCTCCACAACATTTCCTCTTTGGTCACCATCTTTTCGAACTTCAATTTCAAAAGAGATCTTTCCGCTCTCAAAGAATCACCAAGTAGTCCTTCAGCTTCCATTCTATCCAAATCAAAGATTCTAGCCTCGATCTCTCTCTTCTCCTTGAATATGTCTCCAAAAACTTCCTTGTTCCAATCTCTTAACTTCTTTTTGACCCATTCTAGTTTCTTCATAAACCTATAACCTTTCCAGCCCTGAAAGTCCACTTCACTCCACCATTCCTCCATATTTCTACCAAAAGATTGATGATCCAACCAAATATTCTCAAACCTAAAAGGTGTAGGACCCCAATTCTTGCGTGAAGAATCTGACAAGATGGGACAATGATATAAATAGTTCTCACTAAAGCATTTTGCCTAACCTTCCCCCCTACTAACTCTTTCTAATCGCCCAAAAATAAAAATCTGTCAAGTCTGCAACAAACCGCACTTTGTCTAAAATTAGACCAAGTAAAATTCGAGTAATTCAAAATAGGATCAATTAGATTCGTGTCTCGAATAAAACTATTAAAGTTCTTCATACTTCTAGTCTCCCTTCCCGCTGTGGATTTTTCAGAAAGAAATCTGACAACATTAAAATCTCTGCCAATACACCATCTCGGAGAACACAACCCAAATAAACCTGATAACTCCTCCCAAAACGCCCTCTTTTCTTTTTTCTTATTCAGACCATAGACCCCTGAAAGCCACCACTCTCCACCATCTGCACCTAAGATGTTAATAGAAACTAAAAAATCTCCCAAAACTGAACCTAAAACCTTGACAACCTTGGAATTCCAAACCACTACAATTCCGCCCGATCTACCTTCTGAAGGTAAGAAAACCCACTGCTTAAATCTCGCTCCCCAAACACTTCTAATAATACTAAGATCCATTACCTATTTTTTTTATTCGATTAAAATAACCACATCCGGATTGGCCTTTCTAATTGTCTCCTTAATCATCCTCCTTTTTTTCCAACACCCCAAACCCCTCACATTCCAGCTCAAAATCTTCATGATCTCACAAGAGAACCCTTATTACAGCTGCCTCCTCCTCTCTCATAATTCAGACCCCATTGGAGATTCTGAATCAAGTCCACTAACCGAGTCCCCCCCATCATCAGAATTCTCTTGAATCAAGTCCACCCCCTTACCTTCATCTTCTACAAACTCGAGAGGAAAATCCAACCCAGTCCCTTGATCGGCGATTCCAGCTTCTGCCCCCATGCTCAAGCAGTTCGATCTACAACACTTGTTGACATTAGTTCTGTGGGTTTCCTTCTCCTCGTCGTCCGAGATCTCTGCTCCCATGTTGTCATCGCCTATAGATTTCTCTTCTTCTAGATCTGAGTCGACCGCTTGCAAAACTGAGACTCGACCAGATGCGTGACCCGAAGATTACTCGTTGGAGCAACCCGAACAGCCCGAAGCAAAATTTTTGAAGGAAAACGGTGCAAAGACTTCAGTCTGAAATATCCAGCTTCGGCCTTAACCCTTCCATCATAACTTGGTTGGGCTAATTTTAACATTGGAAGCCCACCCTGCTCTTTATTTAAAAGGCCCATCCGATCCTTATCCTTTATAGCTGTCGCCCAAAACCCACACTTCCTTTTAGGCCCAGGATCAGAATTTGACTCTTTTCCTTTTTCCTTAAGTTGGGCCCGGTCCCTCAACTCCTTCAATCCCCCTAACCCACCTTCATTACGATCATTCTCATTGACTTTCTCCACTAAGGACCGACCATTAAGCTCAGACATCTGCAAATTCTGCCTCTTTTCCTTTTCGAACACCTGCGAGTTCTACGACTCTTCCCCACCAGTCCCCCTTTCGTGAAAGCTTCTACTGTCACCTCCTCCAGCTAATATCTCCTTAAAATGGCTAATATCCTGATCCCCGCTTTTCTTCTGCATCAACTCTCCCTGGAAATCACTCTCCTCTTGAAAACCATCAAACCCCACTGTCTTCCCCTCTGCCCTTTCACTGCACCTGTTGTCTCTTTTCACCCTCCACATCCTTTTTGATTGCTTCTTGAAAAGCATCCCATTTTGAACTTTTGAATTGTCCCACCCCCTTCTGCTGCCACGTGCACCTTCTCCTTCGTCTTCGTCTACCTTGCGCCTGTGCGAAGTGTTCGAGCTGCCTCTAGAATGAATAATGAATTTTGACAAAGGTCTGATTTTGATTTCAATAGTGTCATCGCCATCCTTAATGCTATTACGGTAGGAATAAAACCATCCGTCTTCTCCACTTTAATCCTTGCCTCACGCAAATATTGTAGACACTCTGTTCTTTTATCAATCTGAATGAGTCCCCCATAGAAATCCGCAATTTTGCAAAAAGACTTCCTATTCCATAAATGAAATGGAAGCCCTTCAATGGCTATCCACCCTCCCTTAAAAGCCAATCTCTCCTTGACACAATTACATTCAGGATTCCATTTCTGTAGAGAGACACAAACAGGTCCTTGTAGCTGAAATTTTCCAAACTTTCCAATTCTGTCAGCTTCCTTATCATCATGGCAAAAGAATATAGCTTTATCATCATGGAATGGTTTCAGCTCCACCGTGAAACCTAGGAATTTCAACAAAGCCTTCTGGATACAAATCCATTCGACCCAACCATCCACCTTGGAACAGACCACTGCTCTAATCCATTCACCATACATAAGGCAATCGGCGAAACTAGCTCCTCTCTTACCTGCTTCTGTATTACTTATCCCACTGACAATTTCGCCATCCTTTCTAGATAGAACACCACTCACTCTCCTTCTGACCCCATCAGACTTATTCTCCTCCGCAGAGCCTAACTTTCCTCCTCTAGAGAAGATGCCTAAAATCATCTTAGCAAAATCACACCACCCGACAGCATTGACTCCCATTGGAATAATGATATTCTTCAGACCTAATTTGTCAACTAAAGAGACTTTTAAGAGAGCTCCTTTGTTGTTTTCAAATCGATTTATCCATAGCTGGTGCATATTGATTCTACAGATGTGGAAGAATTTCCTATCATTGACAGTTCGAGCTACTTCTAACAATTTGTTCCCTACCTAAAACACACACTCCAATCCCATCTTCAACTTAAAAACACCATGACTACTCCTCTCCAAGAGCTTGATAACACTTCCAGCCGACGGCTCATCAAACTCTAAAGAAAACAGCTTGCTCTCAATCCTAATTTGCTTAGCTAAATGAGAAAAACGACCAAACCTACCCATACTTAGAATACTAAATAGACAAGTAAAACCATTCAGCAAACATCAAAGCACTCCATAAGAAACAAACTTTCATCCCATTTTTTTTAGTGATCAATTAATTCTAAAATTTGGTCCAAAAGGCCCCAAATTAAATAGATATGATGCATCATGACATGATTTAAATATAAACAAATCAGCAATAGCAAACTGCTAAATAGAAATAATAATGATGGGATGTGCCAGTAGATTAGCTTTCATCAAAAACCGAAATGTAATATTACCTCAAAGTTGAGAACTCAATCTCTGCAAAAGATTCAACTTCTTGTTGGATGTCATGATTTTGAAGATTTTATAGATATAAGGTCAAAGGTTGTGTTTACAATGGTGTGAACACAGGAACGAACCTTGCAAATCTGTCTAGGGGAATTTGGTCCAGCATGCTGAAACAAACACATTCATGTCATTTTGCAAATCTCTTGAACCTTTTCCTTTTTCTAGTTCAAAAACTCAGTAAGCTAAACAAAACTGATAATTCAAAATCAAAATGGGAAAGCTCTAATGCAGGACATAAAATGGATAAGCTTCACCCAAATATGAAATCTTTGTACAAGTGTTAAAAACCAATAGATTCAATAATTGTATACAACTTACGGGAAGATATCTATTACGTCCACAAGCATCTAAAACCTTAGACAATAACTAATTAATGCACACTTCCGCCCTTGCCTATTGTGTCCACAAGCATCTTAAACCTCCAAGAACAACTGATTAATACAATTCTCTTGCAAGGGGAAGGAGAAAGAGTACCTAGTGCCTAAATTTTATAAAAGCAATCATGATGCATTGGTCCGTCGACAATCATTAGATTGTCTTTAATGTTTATGGATATAAGGTCAAAGGTTGTGTTTAAAGTGGTGTGAACACAGGAGTGAACCTTGCAAATCTCTAAGGGAATTTAGCTCCAACATGCTGAAACAAACACACTCCTGTAATTTTGCAAATCACTTGACCTTCTTTTTTCTTGTTCAGAAACTCAGTAAACTAAACAAAACTGATAATTCGAACTCAAAATGTGAGCTTTCACGAAATTTTAAAATGAGAAACCTCTAATGCAGGACATAAAATGGAAAAGCTTCACCCAATTATGAAAACTTTGTACAGGTGTCAGAAACCGATATACTCAATAATTGTACACAACTTGTAGGAAGATGTCTACTATGTCCACAAGCATCTAAAACCTTAGACAATAACTAATTAATGCACACTTCCACCCTTGCCTATTGTGTTCACAAGCATCTTAAACCTCAAAGAACAATTGATTAATGCATTTCTATTGCAATGGGAAGGAGAAAGAGTACCTAGCGCCTAAATTTTATAAAAGCAATTATGATGCATTGTTCCCTCAACAATCATTAGATTGTCTTTAATGTTTAATGATCAACTACCAAAATAATATAGACTAGTCTAAACTAGAGGCAAAACCAAATTTGAAATCCAAGGACTAGGTTGCTTCTACTTAAGACAACCTACTACAGAAAAGCAAGAGCACTTTTTCATCCAATCCAACACAACTAGAAACACCATCTTTATTTTATGTTTCCTTTACTTGTTCTTCATTCACACTTTGCCTATGCACCGAAAACACTATCTTTGTCCTAGTCTTTTTCACATATAAACTGAAGCACGCACGAAACACGTGATCATCAACACAAATATATAATCACCTACCATATTCTACAACTAACAATTTATGATAGGACACGGTCACTCTCTAAATTAAAACCACTAGACGACCACCACATCCTTAAAACACCGTTACAAATTTGAATGTAAACAACATTACAAATTTAACAATGGAAAAACAACATCCCCTTGGATAACACTTGAAACCTCCACTGGTGACTTTCAATAAGGCCAAGTAAAGAACTCTATCCGACACCATTGCTGCCACCTTGCAAGCTATCATAGCCCCCAATGTTGCTAAAACAAACACATGTAATAAGTCAACTCAATTCTATAATCATACAAAGTGAAAATGGAATTTATCCATACCCATTGACTAACCAAAAGCATGAGCTTTGTTCCACCCCGATGATCCAACTAAGCAATTGAATCTTTCGCCATTATTTTAGTCCTGTCAACCAAATTTTATCGTCAAACAAATTACAATCAAAACATATTCAATTCAATTCAATTCAATTAAAAAAAAAATTCATGCATATTCAAATTTTGCAATGGGCACGGCGCTCCGACCTATACCACCATTATCAAAGGCACAAACCTCAACTCCTCCACCACCACCAGCATCAACGGCCTTATTATTAGGTTTGTCCGTACCCGTCAATCCCTTAATTTGTGGACCCCATGAACAATGGGTGGCAACCAACCCTATAATGACAAGAACCTTGGTGGATCCATGTCCATACCTCTTGTGAAACTCCCTCATGCTACTGTTGAGCTTCCCATCCTCTTCAAGCAAGTTTGTGAATTTGGCATCGTTTCAATGATCTTGTTTGAGTTTTGATTGTTTGATTGGATTTCTGTTTTTCGAAATGAAGAGCAAGATGGATTTTTTATTGTTTTGATTTTATTTGGGGACAAATTAGTGATTGAGTGATACATGTGGTTGGGGGTGAATGGATAAATGTTGTCATGTCGAATAATGATGAAGAATTATGTATGATGCAAAAGATGATGATGATAAATTATGTATGATGCAGATGATGATGACCATGATGCATGTTGCATGCAGCATATGATGAAGAATTATTTATGATGCATAATGAAGATGATGATGATGTTGATGATAACGAATTACGTATGATGCCTGACAATGATGATGATTAATGATGTACGATACATGATGATGGTCATGATGATGATGATGAATGATGCATAATGACAATGAATTATGTATGATATATATGATGATAAAGAATCATGTATGATACATGATGATGATGAATGATGTACGACATTGATGATGATGATGAACGATGTATGATACTGATGATGATGATGAAGAATTATGTATTATGCAGATGACGACAACAATGATGCATGTTGCATGATGATGATGACGATTTATGCATGATCATGATGCATCATGTATGATGCATAATTATAACAAAAAACTTATGTATGATGCATGATGATGATGATGATGATGATAAGAATAATGATGAAAAATTATGCATGATCATGATGCATCATGTATGATGCATAATGATGATGATAAATTATGTATGATGCACAATGATGATGATGATGGTAACGAATGATGAATGATGAATGATGATGCATGATGATGATGATGATAAGGATGATGAATGATTGATGATGAATGATTCATAATGATGATGTTGATGATGAGCGATGCATAACAATGATGACGATGATGAATGATGCATGACGCATGATGACGATGACAAATGATGATGTATTATGTATGATGCATCATGATCATGATGATGATGAATTATGTATGATGTATAATGAATCTGATGATGAAGCGTGATATTAATGCATGATGACGATGAATGAGAATGGTGATGATGCATGATGGATGATAACATCATCTATGATGATGATGATTATTGTTATGATGCATAAGCATGGTAACTCGTGTGCAGTAAAGTTGGAATACTTTTCATTCCCACTTTCTTCACATTGCACAATGGTCGCCATAACCTTGCTTTATTGACCAAAATATCACCAAAACATGCATGATTTATGATTAAGTCTCATAAAAAATATACTCATACAATTACCTTGTCAAAAGGTAGGTCAAGGTCATCATTTTCGTTAGTGACTTTCTCAATTTTTAGTGCATCAAAAGGAAACCCTAAAGCAGTAACTATATCACATTGAGCTCTAGCGAACCCTATAGGTGCAATAGAATGAACGAATGCTTATTTGGAACTAGTAACCTACAAATATAACAAGTTTGTTAAAACCAAGTAAATGTTAGATAATACTATACAAGTAGATATTGATCATTGTAAAACAAATGAGCTCCAAGAGTTGGATCAAGTTCCGTTAAATAAAATAAAATCAAATAGTATCACTATAAATAAACCAAAAAAAAAAAGCAAAAGAAACAAAACCATGCAAATGTTAGATAATACTATAATCAAACTATGACACTATAAGTAGATATTGATCGTTGTAAGACAAATTAACTTAAAGAATTAGATCAAGTTCCATTAAATAAAAACAAAATCAAATGGCACTTAAATTCAAAACTACAAGACTTCAAAAAGAATATATACACACGCAGATAGAGAGAGAAAGGAAATTCGAAAAAAAAAAAAAAAAAGTAACTATTGAGAAAAAATTACATCTTTTTTTTTTTTTGGTGGCTGCATTTTCCTTAACTTCTTTCTTCTGTTGTTTCTTCTTCATCCTTCTTTAACTGGTTTGTTCTTATCCTTCTTCATTCTCCGGTTATGCTGTCAAGAGAATAAAATATTATAAACAATACGACTCAACAAAAATGTAAAAATTACCTATCCTTCTTTTCTTCTTCTTCTTCTTAATCTCCAATAATGCTCCTAATGAGAAGAAATTTTTTTTTACACAATATGATCTGTCAAAAAAATAAACAATTATCTCTCCAATTATGCGTCTTTTGTATCTTCTTCTTTCTCGTTCTGATATTCTTTGTGTTTCTGTTACTGGTTCCTCTTCTTTGCTTTCTTCTTCCATTCTTCCTTCTCTAGTAGAAACCCAGTCAAGAAAAGTAAAAATATAATAAACCAAATGAACTATCACATAAAAGGAAAAATTACCTCTTGTCTTCCTTATTCTTTTACTGGCTGTATCTTCTTCTTTCTTCTTCTGCTGGTTTATTCTCCATCTGTCTTCTGCTGGTTTAATCTTTTCTTCTCCTTCTTCACTCTCCGGTGAAGAAAAAAATTAGTCAGCTTTTGGAGAAGAAATAAGTGTAAAAGGAACATCATTTCTACCAGCTAGTATCATACATCATCATTTAACATTGGTTCTCCTAGAAATTCATGCCATTTTAAACTTGCTTTGATTCATCAAATTGAAATACAAAATTCAAGTTCCATTTACAACGTGCTTTTAAAATTGCAATAAGAAAAGGCTGTAAAAGCATTTCATAGAGCAAATTGCAGTGTCTCTAAGCTGCATCTTAGAGGAAGACAACTCAAGACTGCTAAGGAGGCAAAACATGTGTCTATAAAATTCATCGATTCCCTATATGATCACTCTCCACTCTCTATCTCTATTGTACGCCACAAATTCACCACTAAAACCACTGCAACAAGAAATTTATGCGAAACTAAAATCATGTATCAGTCCTATGAAACCTTTGTTCAATATATTAGCAGATACATTTGAAATGACAATTGACAAGGAATGAGAGAATTTCACCATCTTCCAGTATACCATAAACACAAGCACACACTTGTAGCTAAGAAATTCTCTATTGCAGAAGAGACTTCTGACATATTGTAGAAGACTTGTGAACTTCTGGAAAATGTTCTTAATGACTTTCAGCATTGTAGAGGTTCTGGATGAATTTCTAGAGCATTTGGGTCTATTCATTAATGTCGATCGCATATTATCTGCAGGCTAGAGAAATTTTTCCTAAACAAATAATTATAGTAGTTTATGCATAATGCCTACGGCCAATTACTTAGTTCATGTCTCACATTATTGTTCAGGCAAGAGGTGATCAATAAATCATTACATGAGTAAATGAAGTTTCAACTTCAAAAGGGTTGTATTGCCAGAATGAGACAATCAAGATTAAACAAGTTGAAGAACCCTGAAATATTGCAAAAGACAACAAAAACAAACCTCAGTAATCTACAAAGAGAATCCAGCAGAGCGAATATTACAAGCACCCTAAAATACAAACATCATATCTCGTTGTCAGCTAGTTAACATTCTAACCTTTCTAAGCTTAGTTTGGAAAGAAATTGTAATTTAACTCCTTTTCAACTGCCAAAAATTCTTTACTGCCATCAAAGAAAATCATATAATAGATGCCAAATCTTTTGATCAAGTACAGTATGTGTAGAAGAATAGATATATGCTAAGGAGCATATGACTGTAGTGACATTTAACTGTACATAGGTAATCAAACAATCAAAACATGTTATTGTAAATCATCATTTTGTGTGGTGACATTCCAAAAGACAACAAAAAGAAACCTCGGTAATCTACGGAGAGAATCCAGCAAAGTGAATATTACAAGCACCGTGAAATACAAACATCATATCTTCTTGTCAGATATTTAACATTCTAACCTTTCTAAACTTAGTTTGGAAATAAACTGTAATTTAACTACTTTTCAACTACCAGAAATTCTTTGCAGCCATCAAAGAAAATCATATAATAGATGCCAAATCTTTTGATCAAGTACAGTATTTGCACAAGAACAGATATTTGCTAAGGAGCATATGACCGTAGTGACATTTAACTAGACATTGTAATCAAACAATCAAAACATGCTATTGTAAGTCATCATTTTGTCTGGTGACATTCCACTACCACTTCTCTCTCTCTCTCTCTCTCTCTAAAATTAGCATTTTAAGGTACAAAAATTTCTTATTTTCATTTGTACGTAAAATTAACATTTAAGGTATTCAGGGTACAAAAATGTCTCATTAAAACCTTACTAGGAAAAACTACAAGATAAATGATTAAAGCTATGCTAAATCAAACGATTAGAAGTCAGAGAATAACACAAATAAAAAACAAGCAAAAGAATGTAAAATAGGTCCAAAAATGTGGGAATACCTTAAGGCAATCCAAACCTATCTCGAGCACCAATGTACCAGTCAATGCGTGGGATTAAGTACGGAGTCCAAGGAAATGGGTGGGATTCCAATCTAGTTCTTAAAGGCTTTAGTAGATGTCCATGGAAAGCTATTATGCAAGGCTTCAACGCTTTCTCAAGTAATTTGAAGTTGGAAGTGGGAAATGGTGCTCGAGTTCGATTTTGGGAGGATTGGTGGTTGGCTTCTCAACCTTTATGCTCAAAGTTTCCAAGATTGTACAAGCTATCTTCTTCCAAAGATGTTACGGTGTTAAGTAGATTGGAGAGATCTTCTACTCACAGAGGTTGGCGCTTTGACTTCAGAAGAAACTTGAACGATAGGGAGATTGAGGAATTTTCTTCTCTCACTTCCTTGCTTGAGGGGGTTTCTTTCAATCCCGGATCGGTCGATTATAGAGTTTGGAGGTTAAGTTCCAATGGAGTCTTCTCATGCAAGTCCTTTTTTGGAAAGCTAGTCCAAGATGATTTGATTCCCAAGTTTGATTTCGCTAATCTTATTTGGAAGTCAAAGGCTCCAAACAAGATCAAGTTTTTAGTTTGGCTTTTGGCCCATGGGAAAATAAGCACTTGTGATGTCATTCAAAAGAGATTTCTGAGTATTTGTCTCTCTCCCTTTCGATGTATCATGTGCAAAAGTTGGGGGGAAAATTTGGATCACCTTTTTCTTCAATGTCCCGTGGTTGGCTTGTTATGGAATGGGTTGTTTTCTTTAGTAGGTCTGAGATGGGCAGCCCCTAAATCTTTACGTTCTTTTTTATTGGAAGATTTTTCAGCTTTAGGAAGGGGAAAAAAGGCTAGCATTCTATGGAATTGTGGAGTTTTCGCTAACTTATGGGTTATTTGGGAGGAAAGAAACAAGAGAATCTTTGAAGATGTAGAAGAGGAAGGAATATTTTTAAGGGATAAAGCGTTTTATTTGGCGTCTCTTTGGGCTTCTACGAGTGAAGAATTTAAAGACTTATCTTTGTCTCTTATTATGCTAGATTGGAAGGCTGCTGTTTTCTGATTATTCCACTTAATCTAGAGATTATTTTCTGTTTGTTTTGTGCGGTTGTGGTTGGACACCTAGTCCCCCATCACAGTTGTAATTTTTCCCTACTAATAAAATCTTCTGTTTCCTATCAAAAAAAAAATGTACCAGTCAATGCAAGAGCTTTATCTTTTGGAATCCATCCAATACACCAAGTGGCAAATGCACATCTATAGATGCATTTTCAAAACTAACAATCACATTTCCAACCAAGGGTTTTAAGTAAAAGAATGTCAGGAGCAATATGCAATCTGATCCTAACCTCATATTTCGAATTGGCTAAAAACCATCATCATTCCATTTACTGTTGATATAAAGCATTGAAGAAGAAATAAAGATGCATTGTCATAATCCTTTCAAACAGTAAGACGATATATTTCTTTTGTCTAGCACTATATATTAATACACCAAAACCAAAAACGTTAACTTATTCAACGGATTATAGATGTATTGTAGTGAATACATTGAAGTACCTAACTGTCCCATGATTTGAACTCAGATCAACAAACAGAAAACAAGGAAGCAGTTGAATTGCAGTGTGATTGAGTCAATTGTCTTTCTAGGATCATTTAATGTTCCAAACATCACAGTTATATGACATGTTCCGGCACCGGAGGTTAGCTGTGGCTTTACATATATCAGGGTGCTTTTCAATCTTTTAACCCTGCGGAGAGGTGACGTAAAATAAAGTAAACAACAAATTTGTTGCAGGTGGCAGAAAAAATGGACCCCAGACTCTTATTCAGTGAAGTAAGCAGAACTACCACATAATTCCATTCAAAAGAAAACATTTAGGCATTAGTTACTTTTTCGCATACCTGCAAACTCATTAGCTTAAATTGTCCATCAGGAGGCACAAATGACAAATTTGATTGGCTTTCAAAGGTCAAATATTCATTTTGCAAAGTCAAACCAAAAATCGTATGAATAATACAACACATCACTAAAATATGAAAAAAATTAAATTAATTAAAAATCAAAATGGAATTGCACCATGACATCTACACTAGTAGGCATCAATACATACATAGCTTGCAAATTAAATGCATATCATTATGGTGATGATGATGATGATGAAGAATTATGTATGATGAAAAAGATAATGATGATGAATTATGTACGATGCAGACAATGATGATGACGTTGATGCATGTTGCATCATGATGATGATGAAGAATTATGTATGATGCATAATGACGATGATCATCATGAAGATGATGATGATGAATTATGTATGATGCATGACGATGATGATCATGAATGACATATGATGCATGATGATGACGACGAATGATGTATGATGCCTAATGATGATGATCAATTATGCATGATGCATGATGGTGACACAAATGATGTATGATGCATCATGATGATGAAGAATTATATATGATAAAGATGATGATGATGATGAATTTTTTATGATGTAGATGATGATGACGACGATGATGCATGTTGCACGATGATGATGATGATGATGAATTATGCATGATGATCATTATCATGACAATTCATGTATGATGCATAATGATGATGATGTTGCTAATGATAAATTATGTATGATGCATGATGATGATGATGTTGCTAATGATAAATTATGCATGATGCATGATAATGATAATGATGAAGAAGAATTATGTATGATGCCAGATGATAACGGCGATGACGATGATGCATGCCACATGATGATGATGATGAATTATGCATGATGATCATGATCAGGATGAATCATGTACCATGATACATCATGATGATGATATTGATGATGATAAATTATGTATGATGAATGATGCATAATGACAATGAGGATGAATGGTTATGTATGATGCACATTGATGATCAAGGTGAATGACGCATGATAAATGATGCATAATGATGATGACAATGATTGATGAATGACGTATGATGCATGATGCACGATGTTGACAAATGATGTAAGGTGGATAATGATGATGAATTATGTATGATGCATCATGATCATAATGATGATGTATTATGTATGATGCATCATGATCTTCATGATGATGAATTATGTATGATGATGTATAATGATCATGATGATAATGCATGATGATGACGGATAAGGATGACAATAATGCATTATGACATCATCTATGATGATGAAGATTGTTGTTACATCCTGACATCTACACTAGTAGGCATCAATACATAAATAGCTTGTAAATTAAATGCATTCATATCATTATGTATGATATGATGCATAACGATGATGATCACAATGATGAATTATGTATGATGCAAAAAATGATGATGATGAATTATGTACGATGCAGATAATGATGATGACGTTGATGCATGTTGTATCATGATGATGATGAAGAATTATGTATGATGCATAACGACGATGATGACGATGAAGAATTATATATGATGCATGACGATGATGATCATGAATAACATATGATGCATGATGATGATTATGAATGATGTATGATGCATAATGATGAT
Source organism: Litchi chinensis (assembly GCA_019925255.1). Taxonomy (NCBI): domain Eukaryota; kingdom Viridiplantae; phylum Streptophyta; class Magnoliopsida; order Sapindales; family Sapindaceae; genus Litchi; species Litchi chinensis. The sequence goes on from CM034473.1 coordinate 24,498,070, forward strand.
GATTATGAATGATGTATGATGTGTGATGATGACACAAATGATGCATGATAAAGATGATGATGATGATGATGATGATGAATTATGTATGATAAAGATGATAATGATGATGAATTTTGTATCATGCAGATGATGATGACGACGACAATGCATGCTGCATGATGATGATGATGAATTATGCATGATGATCATTATCACGATGATTCATGTATGATGCATAATGATGATGATAAATTATGTATGATCCATAATGATGATGATGATGATGATGATGATAAATTATGTATGATCCATGATGACGATGATGATGCTAATGCTGATGCTGATGATAATGAATTATGAATTATGCAGGTGATGGGGACGACGATGATGCATGCTGCATGATGATGATGATGAATTATGCATGATGTTGATGATCATCATGATCATGATGAATCATATATGATGCATAATGATGATGATATTGATGATGATAAATTATGTATAATGAATAATGCATAATGACGATGATGATGATTAATGAATGGTGATATATGATCCACGATGATGATGATGATGATGAATGATGAGAAATGATGCATAATGATGATGATGATGATGATGATGATTGATGAATGATCTATGATGCACGATGATGACAAATGATGTAAGGTGCATAATGATGATGAATTATGTATGATGCATCATGATCATGATGCCGATGAATTATGTAATGATCATGATGATGATGCATTATGACATCATCAATGATGATGAAGATTGTTGTTATGATGCATAAGCATGGTACCTCGAGTGCAGTAAAGTTGCAAAACTTCTCATGCCCACTTTCCTCACATCGCACAGTCGTCGTTATAACCTTGCATCATCGACTAAAAATTAAAATATCACCAAAACATGCATGATTTTAAACAAGTCTTGTAGAAAATATACTCATATAATAACCTTGTAGGAAGGTAGGTCAAGGTCATTGTTCTCTTCAATGACTTAATTTCCTGGGCACTAAAAGGAAACCCTAAAGCAAGAACGATAACGCATTGAGCTCCAACAAACCCTATAGGTGCAATAGAATGAATGGGTGCTTTTTTGGAACTAGTAACCTACAAATATAACAAGTTAAACAAAAATAAGTGAAGGTTAGATAATGAGTGCTTGTTTGGGCCTAGTAACCTACAAATATAACAAATTAAACAAAAATAAATAAAGGTTAGATAATACTATAATCAAACTATGACACTACAAATAGACATTGATCGTTATACATTAGTAAAACAAATTAACTCCAAGAATTGCATCAAGTTCCATTCAATCTACAAGACTTCAAAAAGAATATATATATATATACACATAGAGTCGAGAGAGAGAGAGAGTTGAAAAAAAAAGGAAAAAAAAAAAAAAAAAAAAAAAAAACCTATTGAGAAAATAAACTTATCATCTATCAAATATGAAAAAATCACCTCTAATATTTTTTTTTGGCTACATTTTCTTTAACTTCTTTCTTCTGTTGTTTCTCATCTTTCTTCTTCAACTAGTTTCTTCTTATCCTTCTTCATTCTCCGGTTACACTACCAAGAGAATAAAATATTATAAACAATATAACTCAACAAAAAAGGAAAAGTTACTTCTTCTTCATTCTTACTAGTTTTTGCTGCACGTGCTTTATATTCGTTTTTCTTATCAAATAAGTTTTAAGATTAAAACATATTATTAATTAAATATTATTATTTATAATTTATATTGAATAAATGTTTAGATTTAACTACTGGATTAACAATATTATTTACATAAATTATTATTATATATAGGATATCATAAATAATAATTATAAGTTCAAAATTATTATCATATATATCATATCATAAATAATAATTATAAGTTCAATTGTAAGTACAATACGTTTAGTTTAATTTAGAGACAAAAATGAAGATTTAGTGCATTATAGCTTTTTGAATTTTTAAGCTTCAAAAAGATTATTCTAAAGATCCAAAATAAAAGCCCAAATACTTATTGTTAGAGGATGTGTTTTGCTTTACATGAATAAAATGAAATGTTTTTCATCCTACATTTTTCTTTTTTTCAAGTCATAGTAGGCACACTTTAACAAAAAACAATATTTATAAACCCATCATATATACCCGCCCTATAAACAACTAATGTTAAGTTTCGGTATTATGGATTGCAACCACATTGAATATGTTTTTCATTGCTCCACGACTTTGAAATTTAGAAGCTTTGACATAGATGAAAAATATCCTTGGGTCATGAAGTGTGGCAAAAGTTTTAATCACTTGGATTCCCTCTTGTTACATTGCAGTACATAGAATGGTTTATACAATTTCATTCAAGATTATAAAAAGGAGTACAATAATATGTTAATGAACTATATTTGACAACAATTTAGCATTAATATGATACTTGCTTATATAATCATCTAAACTGAAAGTTATTAGTCATTTCAAGCTTCCTCTCACAAAGATATACCTTACAACAAAATCATAATTATAGATAATACATTTGAAGACACATTCAAATATATTACATCAATAATACACCATCCAAAATTAATTAATTTTTTTAGATAGTTATCAATAGCTGGTCATTTTGTTACTATTCTGAACAATTGAACAAGTCCTCAAAATATAAACATATAATTTTTTAATCAATAAAATTGAGTTATATTTTTTTAAAGTTAATTAATTTAGATAGTTTGTTAGCCTAAAACATACCAATACATTTTGTTCTTCCAACATTTAAATTTCATTGTCAAAAATACTTAGAATACAACAAATATGGGTAAATATATTGTCTATCCACAAGATTGGGTAAAAATTAATAAAGTACATCACATGTAATTTTTGCTACTTTAATCATAATTACATTAGGTAAAAGATAGTCTATATACTATTTTTTTTTAACTTCATATCTTAGAAGTTCATATATTAGATAAGCAAGATATAATGTACCTTAGTTTGGTCCATCAATGATGTAGCAAAACAGGATAAAAATGTCTGGCATTTTGTTCAAATAAAGTGGCAACAATTGATCCGGATGCATCATGTGACTCCATTTTAAGACAACATCTATGATAAAACAATAAACTTAATTGTTATTTGAATCATAGGATATAATCAAACTAAATTATAATGTGCTAAGGTTTTGCATAACATTAGCGTATAAGTAAAAAATACAATGAGAAAATGAAAATGTATTTACATTATATCATATAATCATGTAGTCTCACCTCCTTCCGATGGAAAATCCCAGCAGCAAGGGCAGCAGACGCATTTTATTTCATAAAGTGTTCAACAGCACTTGCACTATTATTTGTGATCACAGGAATGCTCACAGCACCTAGATCAACTTTATTAAATCTACATCAAATCCTTTTCCTTGACCTGAAAAAGTGAATCAAAGTCATATGATCAGACACGGTGATTGTTATTGACTGTGCTGGCCTTTAGATATGATCTTAGCTAGAAGAAGGTCATGAAAACAGCAACAAAACTTGTAGATTAAGCATAGAAAAAAAAGGGGACGGATAATAAGTGGATGACCAAACCAACACACAAACACCTTGCACATTTGGAGTTCAAGTTCACCAATAACTCCAAACACTTGAAGTTCGCTAAAAGACACGAGCTTTGAAAATACCAGACGAAGGTTATCGCAGCTAAAAATTTTTATATATATATGCAACCCTAGACAAGGTGGCAACTTGCACAGAAATTTTTCTTGAATTTGTATACCAATAAAAATTACTAAAAAATAAAAAATCGTTTTTTCTTGTGTTTGACTTTCAATAATTTGCACCAGTCAAAATTTATAAAGCTCAATTTTTCAGTGGAAGGTGCTACCTTATAAGAGAAGGGGTGTGTGTGCGCGCATGTCTATTGACTTATGCAAGCAAAAGAATCATATACCTAATATTGCAACCTCCGTAAATGAATTGGTATTTCATTTGCAATATCATGGTGAATAATTGGAAAAAATGGTGGCCAATTTTTCTCCTCAAGAACAATTCCAGCTGCAAAACAGAAGGAATAATTAGAACTGATGATACATGGCAAAAAAACTAAAACAATAATAAGTTATCTATTGACGTCTGTAGACGGTCAACACCCGGTTAGCGTTCGGACCTGGCCAACGGAATGATTTGTATGGGACGGGCGGTCATAGTTGGCCGTTGAACCCCTTGTGGCCTTAAAGGGTCACATCTGGAGTTGAACCATCAACCTTATAGGTTTTTTGGTTGAGAACTCCTACCACCAAGCTGATCTTAGCTTGGTAGTAAGAGTTGTACACCTAAAAAACCTATAAGGTTAAGGGTTCAATTTCGGACGCCACTCTACGGGGCCAAAAGGGGTTCAACGATCTACGGACCGGCCTCATATAAATCATTCCGTTGGCCAGGTCTGACTGTCAACCAAGTATTGATCGTATGTTGATGTCCGTAGACGGTCAACACTTGGTTGGCGGTCGGACCTAGCTAAGGTGGTAGGAGTTGTGCACCCGAAAAACCTATAAGGTTGAGGGTTCAACTCCGGACGCGATCCTACGGGGCCAAAAGGGGTTCAACGGTCAACAGGTCGACCTCATATAAATCGTTCCGTTGGCCAGGTCTGACCGCCAACCGGGTGTTGACCGTCTACGGACGTCAACATTATCCAAAAAAAAAAAAAAAACAGAGTCTAGAGCATTTGGCACAACATCTGAAAACACAAATCGAAAGCATTATATAACTTATTCTAAAGAAAGGTGATGCAATAGGAAAAATCACCATAGCAAGTAGAATTAAAAATAAATAAATAAGGACATTGATAGCCTTTCATTTATGAGTTAGTATTTAAATCAGTCACAGTAACTTTCACTTGTCACCAGAGAAACAAAAGAGATTCATATCTCAATACAGGGGAAAATAACCAATCCAATTCCCAAAGCAATCAAAATCAAATTACCTCGTGCTGCAACCTCTTCTTTCCACTTTACGTCCTGCAAAAGAAGAAAGAAAAGCAAATAAGCAAAATTCATGGGATTCACTATTTATGGGCAGTAAGAAATCACTAAAGAGAACAAAAATACACACAATAACAGATAAAAAAAAGTTCGTAAGTGTAGGAATTGTAGATATAGTTCTATTAAAAAAAAAAAAAAGAATTGTAGTGATCCAGTCCACAATTTCTACATAATTTCTGAAAAGAATTTTTTCAATTAATGCAATCTATCCAGAATGCTTCACTTGAAGAAACACAAAATCAATTTATTGACACAGTTACACAACCTGGTTTGACAACCATTTTTTGGGCAGATTAGCAAAATTTTATTCAGGCACGAAACACATGGCCAGCAATGTTAAAAATTGCAACATGGACTGAAACCTTGTGGAGGATATTACTTCAGGTACAACAGAGTGATGCAAAAGGATTCACATAGTCAACCCCATTTAGTCAAGATTGAAGTTAAAGCTACAGTGTACAGAATATTAGTCCACTATGGGTGTTTTCAATGCTCACAGAAAATTCTTTTCTTTTTTTCTTTTTTCTAAAAGAAAATAAATTTGAGGAAAGTGGCTCTATTCAATTGATTATCTAATCGTGGTCTTCTTAAAGCATAAAAGGAGAAATGCACAACTTAAGTACTTTTTTTTTATTAATTTATATAAAAAATAGGGAAAGTTAGGGCCTTTCCACAACCCCCTTTTTGTTCAGTAATCTGAGGCTTCACCCAACACCACCATAAAATATAACTTATCATGCCCAGGGCCAGATTGAAATAAAAAATTACACCCATTAAAAGCCACTGACTCCATCAAAGAGGCCAAATTTAATATTTAAACATTAAATCAATAAACAACACAAACATGCTCCCTTCTTTTTAATTCAACCTCCTTAGCTTGAAGCTCGCTCTCTTTCTCCTTCAAATCCTACATTTCAAAATTGACTATAATTAGAAGATTTTAGATCACTCTTGATAGTAAAGGGTAAATGATAGGAAATAAGTCTGAAGAAACCAATCCCACTGTAGCCGTATCAAAAGGAATGTCAATCGGTGCATCACGATCATAACTGAAACCAGGTGGTTCATCTTTGTGTGAACCCATAAATTTAGAGCCTTACTACCAAAATCAACAACAATGATTGCCGTGAGAAGAAAGAATGAGACCAGAGGCTTATATTAGTAGTGATTTGGAATAAGCCCCAAAAAAGAAATTACCTTGATAAGATGAAGTCTTGAGAAGCCTCTCAATAAGCTTCCTATCAATAGAAGAGAAGAAAATGTGAAAATAAGAAGAAAAGAGAAGAGAAGGGAGGGGTGAGACCTCTAGAGAAGAGATACAGGTGATGTAAGCAAAGGTGCCTACCATATCTTGAGTATGTGGGGGAGAGAGTGGTGCCACAGAGAGGCCATTCTTTCTGTGATTCCCTTTTAAGAATTGCTTCACACTGATGCCCATCACCCATCCATCTCAGATTTTTATAATAGCAAGGATAAAAATGTAATTTTAGTTTCAAACAAAGTCAAGGGTCTTGAATTCTACTATGTTCACGGTTCTCTTTCTATTTTTACATATATTACTTCTTTATCCCGTTCAAACAAAAAGCAAACAACTATTTCATGAGGATAAAAATGTAATTTTACTTTCAAAAGGACGTTGAAAATTGTCACTGTTCACCCCTCTCTTCCCATTTTTTATACATAGCAAATGAGACTAATAGATAGTTAATTGATGTGAGTGTATGAGTGTGTTTGATTTTTTATTTTTTCATTGAATGGCAAACAATGCATTAAATGGAATTGAATGCCCACTTAACCAATTGACTATCTAATCGGCTAACCCTCCCTCTCTCTCCTCTCTTTTTTTTCTTCTCCTTCTTTCATCTCTCTCTCATCTTCTTCTTTATAGTGTTCACCGACAAGCCGTTCTATCTCTTTCTTCATTTCTCTTTTCTAGTGGCACACATCATCTCTTCACGCAGCCGTTTCTTCTTCTTTTTCTTTGCAATAGGTTACACCATTTCGTTCTCCCGTTTCTTCTTTCGCAATGAATCAAAACTCATTTTGCAGGTCCTTTTCTTCTTCTTCTTTGCACGCAGCAAATCAAAAGCCCATTTTGCCAGTCACCGTGCACTCCTTTGTCGTTGGTTTACCCTTGTCGCATGTTAAATGTTGGTTTTGTTGGTTTTGCAAGTCCTCTTCTGCTCTTTCTCTTCATTTATTATTTTGTTGCATGTCAGTTTGCAGTGGATTTGTTAAATGTTGATTGTTGATTGTTGATTGTTGAACACTTGAATATTGAAAATTTATCATTGCTTCTTGTTGGTCGAAAACCCCATTGTAAATTTAGGAGAGATTGTTGTTTTTTTAAATTCTTTTATCTTATATTACATTTGTATATGTTAGTGTTTATTATAGAGCTGGAATTGGAGTAGCCAAGAACTCTACAATTTCAACTCTCCAGAAAGATTATAACTTGATCTCACTCAACCTCAAGCATGGAGCTTTTCTGCTCACGTTATGCTTTCTCTATGTTGGTGTCCTCAATCGTTGCCTATCTCTATCAGAAGACCATTCATTGACATCTTCGCCATATACCCAGTATGGTTGATTCAACCACTCTGTCAATCACCAATTATAACGTCACTAAATTACTTCTCTACCCCTTCATTTTCAAAGGAACATCAAGTAAAAAAGATATTTCCTTTTCAAATAAATTTCTGAGGTCTAGAATTTGACACTGTTCATGATTCCTCATCCCATTTTTTGTATGGTTAATAGAAATAGATATATCTTATCAAACAATAAAAAATTACCTCTCATCTCCTTTTCCTAGCTGCATTTTCTATGTCTTCTTCTTCTTCCTTATTCTAACGGTTTCTTCTTCCTTATTCAATGGCTATCCACCCTCCACCGAAAGCCAATCTTTCCTTGACACAATTAATTTCAGGCCTCCATTGCTATAAAGACACATAGGCAGATCCTTCAAGATTACAAATTCCAATTTTCCCAACTCTAGCGACCTCCCTCTCATCCTGGTAGAAGAAAACAACTTTGTCATCATGGAATGGTTTCAACTCAATCATGAAACCTAAGAAACATGACAAAGCCTTCTAAATAAAACTCCATTCGACACACCCATCCAACTTAAATCAAACCATAGCTCTAATCCATTCACCATACACAAGACATTCAACAAAGCTTACTCCCCTCTTAACTCCTACAAAGTTCCTCATCCCACTGCCATCTTCAAAACCCTTTCTAACAAAAGCAACACTCTTCATTTTACTGGCCTTAACAGACTTCTCCTCCACCACAAAACCTACATTACCACCTGAAGGGAAAATGCTTAAAATCAACCTTGCACAATTAGACCACCCAACAGCATTGATTCCCATTGGAATAACGATGCACTTTAGACCCAAATTGCCAACTAAAAAGACTCTTAAAAAAGCTCCTCTATTGTTTTCAAATCTATTAATCCTTAGCTGATGCATATTGAATTTACAGATGCGGAAGAATTTCCTATCATCACTATTTGGAACTGCTTCTAACAAACAATTCCCCAGTCAAAAAGCACAATCTAGCCCCACCCTCAACTCAAAAGTACCATGACTAGACCTCTCCAAAAGCTTGATTACACTACCAGTAGAAAGTTCATCAAACTCAAAACAAAAAACTTTGCTCTCAATCCTAATTAGCCTAGCTAAATGAGAAAAACGACCCAATCCACTCATCTTCACTTTTACTCAGACCATGGCACATTACACAGTCAATAACCAAATGGCCCAAAACTAAACAAATGAGCTAATGAATATATGATGAGAAGAAGAGAGAAATGTGGACTTGAAGCTTCCCCCTATTCTTCAATTTCCGACAAAAGTGAATATTTGGATAATTCATGAATGGATAATTCTATTGCAAGGCAACAGCAAGAGTGGGGAAAAGAGAAGTGTCTATATCACCACCAGTCCATTTATTTCAGTTGAATGTACAAAAAGAGTCATGAAAGTATGATAACAGAATGATTTCCACACATTGATGCTAAAGTCTTTGACAAGAAGGATATGTCAACATCATTTGAAGTCACCAACAAATCAGCAAGCATATCATCCTGACAGTAAATTAGACTAACCTCCACTCGTATTGTATATCAGTTACTTCTCAAACTTTCACAACAATATTACAAACTTGCTTTGATTCATCAGATAGAAATACAAAATTCATGTTCAACTGATAATAAAATGCTTTTAAAATTTCAATAAGAAAAGGTTGTAAAAGCATTTCATAGCAAATTTAAGGCAAATGCAATGAGTGAAACCAGCTAATGAATATATGATGAGAAGGAGAAATGTGGACTTAAAACTTCCCCCTATTCTTCAATTTCCGACAAAAGTGAATGTTTGGATAATTCATGAATTGATAATTCTATTGCAACACAAAAGCAAGAGTGGGGAAAAGAGAAGCATCTATATCACCACCAGTTTAGGGTTTAAGTGGAATGTACCCAAAATAAAATAAAATAAAATAAGTCATGAAAGTACGATAGCAGAATGATTTCCACACATTAATGCTAAAGTCTTTGACAAGAAGGATATGTCAACATCGTTTTAAGTCACCAAAATCGTGGCAGTAAATTAGACTAACCTCCAATCGTATTGAATATCAGTAAATTACTGCTCTTAGAGCAGTAATTAATTTGAATAATCAGATTAGAAACTCTTAGAGTTATCCTAATCTTTTAGTTTGATTTTAATTTGAATTCTAGAGATATTGTTTAGGTTCCTATGTTTAAGGGAGGATTGTTTCCTTAAGCAATATAAAAAGATGTAATGTTTCAATGTGAAATAAGATGAAACACTTATCACCAAATATTTTCAGTTATTGTCCACAAGGAAGCTCAGCAAGCACACTTCATGAAAGAAAGCAAAGTTATTGCACCCAACTTCACTCTTGTCAAGGTTGCAATCTTGTTGAGAGGAATCATACATTCATCTAATCATATGTAACAATTAGAAATTGTCATCCTTATAATTTGTATTTCATCTTAAGAGTAAATTCCATCAAACTTCAATGCTATAAACACACAAAAAAATGAAATGCTTCAATTTGCAGAAATAATTATATCCTCCTTTTCTATTTTCTTTCTCTTGCTACTCCGTCAAACAAATTTGGAAACTTAACACAATAACCATGACAGCAGGTCATTTAAGTTCTTGTTACTCTTTAATTTACTTACATCAGCAATCCCTCCCTTAAATGAAATTACACAATGAATCCCTCACAAGATTATTTTATGACGCCTTATATAGGAGGAAAACTGAAAAAATGGGGAAAAATATAAAATTCTGTAGACAGTCAATGTTCTATGACACGTCTTTGAACATCAATTCTGTAAACAATACATTTTTTCAAAAACTATAACAACATTCACATGACCCTTTGTTAAACCCCAATTAATAAATAGCACATCCAAGGCTTGCTAATATAGTTTTCACTTTTCAGTACACTACACAGCAAATGGTGAGCAAAGTAATAGTAGAATAGAGAAAGCACCTGTTTATGGTTGAGAGCAAGTGTGAATGATAAACTGCCTACAAGATCAAAGGACGGCAGCAAATGGCACCCACAGTGAGACCTAAGCTGGTGCAATTGTACTGAAGGAGAACTTTATACGAATGAGAAATAATATACTTTTCCATTCCATTGAAAAAGGGTACAGAAAAAGGAAACAAGCAAGAAAAAGATATTTGAAAATAAATGACCATGGTCAATTGCAGTGTGCCATGCCATGTCAGTTTTATGGCTGCTGGTGTGATGTGTATGAGATACAGAAACAAAACCAAGAGCTGCAGGAAAGAATATCAGAGCATCTGAGGACAAAACTGTCCACCTCATCAGTTAGCTATCTGCACTGACAAACATAAAATATATTATAATTGAAAAAAAAAAAAAATACTCACTGAAGGATCATTATACAAAAAGTCATAATGATACCAACCCCACATAGGTTTCATGCCCCCAAGAAGCGAAAAGAGCAACCGAGTCTAGATCAAAGTATCTTAGAAAAAGGCCGTGAAAATAACTCTGGTAGGCAGTGAGGGGAGGATAGTCCAGACCCCAATAGCTAAGATCATTGATTGTGCTATTATGATACCAATCTTTAGCTGGAAGATTGAGAGTGATCTCCATCCAATGCCTCTGAGCTTCATAGTCATCAAACTTCAGAGGATTTCCAGCTCCAAAGTAAGGATGGAGTGACACAGCAACTCGAACTAATAATGCAAACACAAAGATACACAAAAATGAAGCTCCAACGCCTCTTCGAATCAGCCATCACCACCCATCTTCCTCGTTATTTACCACTACTTTGTCATTTGTCACTTTCTCTGCCTTCTTCTTTCCCATTTGTTTTTTTTTTTTTTTTTTTTTCTCAATATGCCCATCAAAAGTCCATCTTTCCCAACAAAATAACAAATAAATACCACTAAATTTAGTATTAAGAATAATTATACACATGACTTAACCGAAAGCCAATAACATCCATTACTACTCACTTGTTTCAAGCAATTCAACAATACTAACTAGACTTATGCATAACCAATACGGAAAATCAAATGAATCAGCAATAAAGAACATAATCAGCATGCCAAAACACATGAGATGCAAATTGTTAATATTTGTAATGCACAATAACTGAAAATCTAATTGTTTATTATTTAATTTAAAATTTATTATTAATTGAACAAAGGCAAAAATAGAAAAGTTGGTTTCAACCTTGAAAACTTTTCTAGGCATCAAATTCTCATGAAAAAATATACAACTACAAATAACTAAAATGTAAAACAAACTAAAAGGTGAAATCACAACAGAACAACTACAGACTAGTGTAATTAGAGTTTGTTATAAAAAATCCTAGCACAAGTTTTTCAGCCACCAAACATCAAATATAGCGTAGCAACAAAATAACAACAGAAAATAAAAGATTACCAAACTAACACAAAGATATTATTCCTATCATCACTACAACTAGTGAATAAGGAGCATGATTCTGACTTTTAACAAGGATCTGCAAAAGGGCACACCCAATCATCACTACAAAGTTTATGGTCGTGATTTGCATAATCTCAGCATACTCAAAGGATGAGGAATATGTGACACTATGATGAAAGAGATGCCATTAGCTTGTCGGCTTGGACACAAGAGACGTTACATGATTGAATAATTCACAAATTTAATTCAATGGGGACAAGGATTCTAAAAGAAATTGAGTCATGAAAAGCAGATCCAAACAAAGGTATGGAATGTCAATATGGAATCAGCATATGTTATGTACAATTGATATCAGCTGGATTCAGGGGTGCCTAATAGAATGATTGTGTGACATGATTGGCAAAGCCAGGGATAAGAATTTGATTATTAAAAAACTAAGAGCTGAAGAAACTCAGATCAACACTCTACACTGAAGTACTGTCTAGTCAAAGACTAATCTATTAAGTCAAACTTAGTCAAGACATCATCTTCATAACTAAACTGAGCTAGCCTACTGATAAGTCACAAGTTTAAGCTGAAACTGAGACCAAAATTCACACTCTCCAACCTGAGCCAAGTTAGAAAATCTCAGTTAAAACTAACAATTTAAGGGTCCTAAAATGATATGAAACAACGGCTAAATGAGATCTGATTTTCATCATCAGATACAAGAAATCCTTTGGAGATATTAGCCTACAGTTGCAGAGCAGGAACAACCTTACAGGATATTTTTTTACACAGAAATACAAATAGATTAATGAAAAAGGAGTAGAATAAAAAGATTTTAACCAAGTAGAAAAGAGATAAGTGCTGAAGACAGAACAGACACAATGGCTGAAGACGTAAAGGCTGTAATAAATAAGCAAAGTAGTCAACAAATAGGGGGCATGTTACAAATGAAACCACAATTATTTAATCAACTGGGCAACAACAGGTTTTGAAGCAAATAAACAGAACTATTGGAAAATGAATTCCCAATAAAAAATGACAGGAAAAATGATCTTCTTAGAAGGAAACTCTACAGTATATCCTATTGTATACTTCACAGTTGAATGAATCATTGACATTGCCACTACAAGCGCCTGCCAGTTCAAATATATGGTGCAAAAGCAACAAAATAACAAATGAAAAATAGGTATAATGTACACAAGTACAATAAATAGTGGATAACATTGAGATAGTTAATGTTCTGAGTATCTTGAACACAATATCATATCTCAGACATAATAGCACTTCCGTGTAGTTACATGACAATATTATATGAACAACTAAAGAAAATAAAGAAGAAAAAGAATTGGAAATTACCTGTAACATGTTACATTGAAATTGGCATTGAAGATAGTGGAAACTCCAGCGTTAAGAGCAATTCTACAACTTGTTGCTTGTGCCCAGTGCCACCATATGCTTCTTGCCTAATACTTTCTGCATCCACCTCAAGATGCATTTTGCTAGTTTCCTTATACTCACACGCTTTTGAAAAAAAAAAAAAAAAAAAAAAATTCTTCTATGTTTAACCCAAATATAGGCTTCACCACAAAAGTAAACAAACATATATACAAATGACTCTGCAACTTACATTTTCCCACCTTATACACAATATATGCATAGCATCCAGTGACCTAATAGCAACGACATTATTAAATGTGTCAAACAAAATGTTCACAATAAGTCACTAACTAATTGTTACTCTTATGTAACCCAAGCTTCTAAAATTAAAATACAAGCTTAGGGATCAATCACCCTCATGGAAAAATGGAGTACTAGTACTTTCGGGAAAAAAGTACTATATATGTAGGTATGTACGTATGTGTATACATATATGTATGTACGTGTGTGTATACATGTGTGTGTGTGTGTCTATGTATGTGTGTGTGCGTGTGTCTATATATATGTATTTATGCATATATGCCGTTCTAACTCAGGTTTGACAGTTTAGATTACAAATCATCATCTGGACATGTTATGACAAATGTTCATAATGCTTTACCCCAGAAAATAAATAAATAAAAATCATATGCCATTGTCAGACCAAATGTACAGCAAATTACACATCAAGGCATTCCAAGTAAGGCTAATAATTCCATTTTGTATCAGATTAAGACCTATATCTAATGAAACAACCATTGCACAGGAAAAATAAACTTGCCTCATTTCCAGTTTTAGCCATTTTCCTGACTTCAGCAACCCATTTCTTCTCCTGAAAATGTACATCTACATAAGATTTTGTGAACTGATATCGTACATCAGAAATCAAAACATACCTGCAATTGAAAAGATGCAGTCTCCCGTTCAATACCTAGAAAACAAAATTGCAGAAGAAGAATTTAAGCAAGCTACAACAAAGACATGCTGGAGTCGCACTTTAAAATGTATCAAAACTATAACTGTTTCCAATAGAACTAGTTGATAATAATAGCTTCATTTGGTCTCCAGATATAAAAAAAAAAAATCTAGTCAGCGATACAAGGGAAGGGAAGTGAAAAGGCCTAAATAATCAGTTAGCTTCCTTTTCTTTTAAGATAATCTAACAATTAAGACAAATCAAAGTCACAGTTGTCTTTAGTAAAAGAATAAATAAAAAAAAAAAAATTGCAAGTCATAAAAAACTCCCTACTAACAATGTAAAGCAGCAAAATTCATCTACTGAAAATCCAACTTTGTAATGATAGACCTCTTGTAGGCAGTAGCCATTTCCCGTAAAGCATCTACACCAAATAACAATAAATTCATTCAGTGGGTGGTTTCAGAGCAGCATTTGAGAGAGAAAATGTACAAACTGCAAAAAAAGAAAAAAAAAAAAAAAGAGTGAGAGAGAGAGAGTACCTTTGGCAGAGGTTTTCTTCCTGAAAATGTTGATGGTCTTGATCTTTAACATTTTTTTCATGGGTCTCCAAAGCTGTAAGTAACCGTAATCGGGTTTGTTTTCAATTAGAGTTTGTTATTAAAAAAATTAAAAAATAAAATAAAATAACACAGCCAAAAAAACATCAAACATCAAGATTCGCAGAAAACATAAAAAAATAATAAAATTGAAAACAAACCGAAACCAGAAGCCAGAAGAGAAACAAGAGAAAAACAACAAATTAAAAGAAGAACAAATGTGATTGATCAGTTTTAAAAAAACAATAAAATTGATAGAGAGAGGAATTCGAACTCATGTGGTAGAGTACAAGTGTAGGCGGTGGACAGGGACGCAGCATAGTTGGGCTGGGACAGGCATTCCCACCTGAAAAAAATTATATTATAGAATTATAGTTAATTTAAATTTGACAAATATTTTGTTTTTTTGAAGTAAAATTTGACAAATATTTGAGTGCTGTTTTTTTTTTTAAATAATATTTGAGTGCTGTTTGTTTCTCTCTTTTTTCTCACATCTCACTTTCTTTTT
>CM034474.1:0-43177 GCA_019925255.1 Litchi chinensis
AGTCAACAAAAAAAAGGGATGTGCTGACAAAATATATTGATCCTTTTCTTACATATATAACAAGATGTGAGGTAGGGGACTAGAATGTGGATCCACCACTACTTTTAACATAAAACAATACTTAATAAAATCGAACTATTGATTAAAGGGATATGAGAAAGGAAATTGGCATATCATTGATTCCAACTTTCCAGCACCCAATATCAAATTATTCAGGATATGATTAAGCAAGTCCGCATGTACAATTATTCCAACTTCACAGTAGCTGATATCAAATAATTCTGATAACATATCAAATGAGTGTCAGCTAACTTTGATCAACCTTTTTCTAACATTTTCAAAAACTACTTCATTTTTATTATTGCATATTATTCTTCTAAGAATAACGTCTTCTACTTATCAATTTTATATCTAAATGTTATTAATACATTACGAATAATCTCCTAACAGGTAAAGATTTTGAGCTTAGTGGTTATATAAAATGAAGCAGTTTTTATTGACAGATTTTGTAACCGGTCAATCACTTTATTTAGAGTAGAGTAACGAATCAAGAGTTGCTCAAGGAAAAATATGGATCCAGAATTGCTCAAGGCAATAAGATGGGGAAGTCGAGAACAAATCAAGAGAGTCGTAGAGAAATATGTTCTCAATGAAATTAGGAGTCCACAAGACAATAGTCCTTCACAAGGTATTCAACCACGATAGCAACATCCATAACTCAAACTCCTAACCTTTTGACAATAGTCCTTCACAAGGTATTCAACTAAGATAGCAACATCCATCACTCAAACTCCTAACTTTAAAAATGTTAGGACTAAAAAATCTCAACTATTCATTAGATTTGATGGACAAAAAATAAATAAATAAATAAATAAAACAAAAAAGAAAAAAAATATAAATAAATAACTATCATTTGACTATTACCAAAAAAAAAGTTTCATAAGTTTCTTAGGATGGTAATAATCAAATAATAATATTTATTTATATTTATCTTCTTCTTTTTTGTCCATTAGATGTAATGGAAGGTTGAGATTTTTGGTCCTATCATTTTTAAAAGTTATGAGACTGACTCTAGAACCACTGTGTGTTTTAGTGCACAAGCGTGTGCATTTGTGCTTGTGTGTGTGTGTATTCTACAAAACAATATCTCTAGTTACTTTTAAGTCTTGTTTATTATTATTTTTTTTCCCCGAAGATTAGTCACTAGTGCATGCTCATGCAATAAACTTGTTTTACTTTATAATTTAGAAATTTTCCGTAAACTTGTTTTCTTAACTATTAGAAATTTTCCTTTAAGATAATTGTTTTCTTTTTCAATTTAGGAAATTTGTTAACTTATTTTAAATTCTTGATAATTTAAATATTTTCTTCCGCTAACTCACTTTAAATTCTTTATAATTTAGAACTCATTTTAAATACTTGTTTTTCCACTATAATTTGTACAATCTATTCAAAGAAATAATAGTACCTCCTCTTCTTCTATTGCTTTCTTCTTCTTCTTCATGATAGTGAATGAGAATGATGATGCTGCACAATAAGTGATGAATGATGATGATGAATGAAGGGTGAATGATGAATGATACATGATGATGAATGAAGGGTGAATGATGAATGATACATGATGATGAATGAAGGGTCAATGATGTATGATATATAATGGATCACTATGATGATGCATGATGACAATGTATGATGCATGATGATGATTAATGAGAATGATGATGATGCATCATGACATGATTTAAATATAAACAAATCAACAATAGCAAACTGCTAAATAGAAATAATGATGATGGGATGTGCCAGTAGATTAGCTTTCATCAAAAACCGAAATGTAATATTACCTCAAAGTTGAGAACTCAACCTCTGCAAAAGATTCAACTTCTTGTTGGCTGTCATGATTTTGAAGATTTTATGGATATAAGGTCAAAGGTTGTGTTTACAACGGTGTGAACACAGGAATGAACCTTGCAAATCTGTCTAAGGGAATTTGGTCCAGCATGCTGAAACAAACACATTCACGTCATTTTGCAAATCCCTTGAACCTTTTCCTAAAACTGATAATTCAAAATCAAATGGGAAAGCTCTAATCCAGGACATAAAATGGTTAAGCTTCACCCAAATATGAAATCTTTGTACAAGCATCTAAAACCTCAGACAATAACTAATTAATGCACACTTCCGCCCTTGCCTATTGTGTCCACAAGCATCTTAAACCTCCAAGAACAACTGATTAATACAATTCTCTTGCAAGGGAAGGAGAAGGAGTACCTAGTGCCTAAATTTTATAAAAGCAATCATGATGCATTGGCCCCTCGACAATCATTAGATTGTCTTTAATGTTTATGGATATAAGGTCAAAAGTTGTGTTTAAAGTGGTGTGAACACAGGAGTGAACCTTACAAATCTCTAAGGGGATTTAGCTCCAGCATGCTGAAACAAACACACTCATGTAATTTTGCAAATCACTTGACCTTCTTTTTTCTTGTTCAAAAACTCAGTAAACTAAACAAAACTGATAATTCAAAATCAAAATGGGAGCTTTCATGAAATTTTAAAATGAGAAACCTCTAATCCAGGACATAAAATGGAAAAGCTTCACCCAATTATGAAATCTTTGTACAGGTGTCAGAAATCGATATACTCAATAATTGTACACAACTTGTAGGAAGATGTCTCTTATGTCCACAATCATCTAAAACCTTAGACAATAACTAATTAATGCACACTTCCACCCTTGCCTATTGTGTTCACAAGCATCTTAAACCTCAAAGAACAACTTATTAATGCAATTCTATTGCAATGGGAAGGAGAAAGAGTATCTAGCGCCTAAATTTTATAAAAGCAATTATGATGCATTGTTCCCTCAGCAATCATTAGATTGTCTTGAATGTTTAATGATCAACTACCAAAATCATATAGACCAGTCTAAACTAGAGCAAAACCAAATTTGAAATCCAAGGACTAGGTTGCCCCCACCTAAGATGACCTACTACAGAAAAGCAAGAACACTTTTTCATCCAATCCAACACAACTAGAAACACCATCTTTATTTTATGTTTCCTTTACTTGTTCTTCATTCACACTTTGCCTGTGCACCGAAAACACTATCTTTGTCCTCGTCTTTTTCACATATAAACTGAAGCACGCACGAAACACGTGATCATCAACACAAATATATAATCACCTACCATATTTTACAACTAACAATTTATGATAGGACACGGTCACTCCCTAAGTTAAAACCATGGGACGACCACCACATCCCTAAGACACCATTACAAATTTGAATGTAAACAACATTACAAATTTAACAATGGAAAAACAACATCCCCTTGGATAACACTTGAAACCTCCACTAGTGACTTTCAATAAGGCCAAGTAAAGAACTCTATCCAACACCATTGCTGCCACCTTGCAAGCTATCATAGCCCTTGGTGTTGCTAAAACAAACACATATAATATGTCAACTCAATTCTATAATCATACAAAGTGAAAATGGAATTTATCCATACCCATTGACTGACCAAAAACATGAGCTTTGAGCCACCCCGATGATCCAACTAAGCAATTGAATCTTTCGCCATTATTTTAGTCGTCAAATTTTATCGTCAAACAAATTACAATCAAAACATAATTCAATTCAATTCAATTTAATTAAAAAAAAAAAAAAAAACTCATGCATATTCAAATTTTGCAATGGGCACGGCGCTCCGACCCATACCACCATTATCAAAGGCACAAACCTCAACTCCTCCACTACCACCAGCATCGACGGCCTCATCATTAGGTGTGTCCGTACCCATCAATCCCTTAATCTATGAACCCTATGAACAATGGGTAGCAACCAACCCTATAATGACAAGAACCTTGGTGGATCCATGTCCATACCTCTTGTGAAACTCCCTCATGCTACTGTTGAGCTTCCCATTCTCTTTGGGCAAGTCTGTGAATTTGGCATCGTTTCAATGATCTTGTTCAAGTTTTGATTGTTTGATTGGATTTTTGTTTTCTGAAATGAAGAACAAGATGGATTTTTTATTATTTTGATTTTATCTAGGGACAAATTAGTGGTTGAGTGATACATGTGGTTGAGGATGAATGGATAAATGTAGCCATGTCGGATGATGATGAAGAATTATGTATGATGCAGAAGATGATGATGATAAATAATGCACGATGCAGATGATGTTGACCATGATGCATGCTGCATGCATCATATGATGATGAATTATTTATAAGGCATAATGATGATGATGATGATGATGTTGATGATAACGAATTACGTTTGATGCATGATAATGATAATGATTAATGATGTACGATACATGATGATGGTCATGATGATGATGATGATCATGATGATGTATGATGATGATGGTGATGATGATGATGATGATGAATTATGTATGATGCATGATGATGATGATGAATGATGCATAATGACAATGAATTATGTATGATATATATGATGATAAAGAATCATGTATGATACATGATGATGATGAATGATGTATGATAATGATGATGATGAATGATGTATGATAATGATGATGATGAATTATGTATCATGATGATGATGAACGATGTATGATACTGATGATGATGATGATGATGAATTATGTATCATGTATGATACATGATGATGATGAATGATGTATGATAATGATGATGATGAACGATGTATGATACTGATGATGATGATGATGAATTATGTATCATGATGATGATGAACGATGTATGATATTGATGATGATGACGAAGAATTATGTATTATGCAGATGACGACGACAATGATGCATGTTGCATGATGATGATGACGAATTATGCATGATCATGATGCATCATGTATGATGCATAATTATAACAAAAAAATTATGTATGATGCATGATGATGATGATGATAAGCATAATGATGAAAAATTATGCATGATCATGATGCATAATGATGATGATAAATTATGTATGATACATCATGATGATGATGATGATGGTAACGAATGATGAATGATGAATGATGATGCATGATGATGATGATGAATGATGTATGATGAATGATTCATAATGATGATGTTGATGATGAACGACGCATAACAATGATAACGATGATGAATGATGCATGACACATGATGATGACGACAAATGATGATGTATTATTTATGATGCATGATGATGATGATGATGATGAGAATTATGTATGATGTATAATGAATCTGATGATGAAGCGTGATATTAATGCACGATGACAACGAATGAGGATGGTGATGATGCATGACGGATGATAACATCATCTATGATGATGATGATGATTATTGTTATGATGCATAAGCCGGTAACTCGTGTGCAGTAAAGTTGGAATACTTCATTCCCACTCTCTTCACATTGCACAATGGTTGCCATAACCTTGCTTTATTGACCAAAATATCACCAAAACATGCATGATTTATGATTAAGTCTCATAAAATATATACTCATACAATTACCTTGTGAAAAGGTAGGTCAAGGTCATCATTTTCTTTAGTGACTGTATCAATTTTTAGAGCACCAAAAGGAAACCCTAAAGCAGTAACTATACCACATTGAGCTCTAGTGAACCCTACGGGTGCAACAGAATGAACGAATGCTTATTTGGAACTAGTAACCTACAAATATAACAAGTTTGTTAAAACCAAGTAAATGTTAGATAATACTATACAAGTAGATATTGATCGTTGTAAAACAAATTAACTCCAAGAGTTGGATCAAGTTACATTAAATAAAAATAAAATCAAATAGTATCACTATAAATAAACAAAAAAAAAAAAAAGCAAAAGAAACAAAACCATGTAAACGTTAGATAATACTATAATCAAACTATGACACTATAAGTAGATATTGATCGTTGTAAGACAAATTAACTTAAAGAATTCGATCAAGTTCCATTAAATAAAAACAAAATCAAATGGTATCACTTCAAATAAACCAAAAAAAAAGGCGCAAAAGAAACCAATTGGCAAAAATCAATAATTAACTATTAATTCAAATGGCACTTAAATTCAAAACTACAAGACTTCAAAAAGAATATATACACACGCAGATAGAGAGAGAAAGGAAATTGGAAAAAAAAAAAAAAAGGAAAAGTAACTATTGAGAAAAAATTACGTCTTCCTTTTTTTTTTTTTTTTTGGGTGGCTGCAATTTCCTTAACTTCTTTCTTCTGTTGTTTCTTCTTCATCCTTCTTTAACTGATTTGTTCTTATCCTTCTTCATTCTCCAGTTATGCTGTTAAGAGAATAAAATATTATAAACAATACAACTCAACAAAAACGTAAAAATTAACTATCCTTCTTTTCTTCTTCTTCCTCTTCATCTCCAATAATGCTCCTAATGAGAAGAAATTTTGTTTTTTTACACAATATGATCTGTCAAAAAAATAAACAATTATCTCTCCAATGATGCGTCTTTTGTATCTTCTTCTTTCTCGTTCTGATATTCTTTGTGTTTCTGTTACTGGTTCCTCTTCTTTGCTTTCTTCTTCCATTCTTCCTTCTCTAGTAGAAACCTAGTCAAGAAAAGTAAAAATATGATAAACCAAATGAACTATCACATAAAGAAAAAATTACCTCTCGTCTTCCTTATTCTTTTACTGGTTGTATCTTCTTCTTTCTTCTTCTGCTGGTTATTCTCCGTCCGTCTTCTGCTGGTTTAATCTTTTCTTCTCCTTCTTCACTCTCCGGTGAAGAAAAAAATTAGTCAGCTTTTGGAGAAGAAATAAGTGCAAAAGGAACATCATTTCTACCAGCTAGTATCATACATCATCATTTAACATTGGTTCTCCTAGAAATTCATGCCATTTTAAACTTGCTTCGATTCATCAAATTGAAATACAAAATTCAAGTTCCATTTACAACATGCCTTTAAAATTTCAATAAGAAAAGGCTGTAAAAGCATTTCATAGAGCAAATTGCAGTGTCTCTAAGCTGCTTCTTAGAGGAAGACAACTCAAGACTGCTAAGGAGGCAAAACATATGTCTGTAAAATTCATTGATTCCCTATATGATCACTCTCCACTCTTTATCTCTATTGTACGCCACAAATTCACCACTAAAACCACTGCAACAAGAAATTTATGCAAAACTAAAATCATGTATCAGTCCCATAAAACCTTTGTTCAATATATTAGCAGATACATTTGAAATGACAATTGACAAGGAATGAGAGAATTTCACCATCTTTCAGTATACCATAAACACAAGCACACACTTGTAGCTAAGAAATTCTCTATTGCAGAAGAGACTTCTGACATATTATAGAAAACTCGTGAACTTCTGGAAAATGTTCTTAATGACTTTCAGCATTGTAGAGGTTCTGGATGAATTTCTAGAGCATTTGGGTCTATTCATTAATGTCAATCACATATTATCTGCAGGCTAGAGAAATTTTTCCTAAACAAATAATTATAGTAGTTTATGCATAATGCCTACAGCCAATTACCAAGTTCATGTCTCACATTATTGTTCAGGCAAGAGGTGATCAATAAATCATTGCATGAGTAAATGAAGTTTCAACTTCAAAAGGGTTGTATTGCCAAAATCAGACAATCAAGATTAAACAAGTTGAAGAACCCTGAAATATTGCAAAAGACAACAAAAACAAACCTCAGTAATCTACAGAGAGAATCCAGCAGAGCGAATATTACAAGCACCCTAAAATACAAACATCATATCTTGTTGTCAGATATTTAACATTCTAAGCTTTCTAAGCTTAGTTTGGAAAGAAATTGTAATTTAGCTACTTTTCAACTGCCAAAAATTCTTTACTGCCATCAAAGAAAATCGTATAACAGATGCCAAATCTTTTGATCAAGTACAAGATGTGTAGAAGAATAGATATATGCTAAGGAGCATATGATTGTAGTGACATTTAACTGTACATAGGTAATCAAACAATTAAAACATGTTATTGTAAATCATCATTTTGTGTGGTGACATTCCAAAAGACAACAAAAAGAAACCTCGATAATCTACAGAGAGAATCCAGCAGAGTGAATATTACAAGCACCGTGAAATACAAACATCATATCTTGTTGTCAGATATTTAACATTCTAACCTTTCTAAGCTTAGTTTGGAAATAAACTGTAATTTAACTACTTTTCAACTACCAGAAATTCTTTGCAGCCATCAAAGAAAATCATATAATAGATGCCAAATCTTTTGATCAAGTACAGTATTTGCACAAGAACAGATATTTTCTAAGGAGCATATGACTAGTGACATTTAACTAGACATAGGTAATCAAACAATCAAAACATGCTATTGTAAGTCATCATTTTGTCTGGTGACATTCCACTACCACTCTCTCTCTCTCTCTCTCTAAAATTAGCATTTTAAGGTACAAAAATTTCTTATTTTCATTTGTACGTAAAAGTAACATTTAAGGTATTCAGGGTACAAAAATTTGTCATTAAAACCTTAATAGGAAAAACTACAAGATAAATGATTAAAGCTATGCTAAATCAAACGATTAGAAGTCGGAGAGTAACACAAATAAAAAACAAGCAAAAGAATGTAAAATAGGTCCAAAAATGTGGGAATACCTTAAGGCAATCCAAACCTATCTCGAGCACCAATGTATCAGTCAATGCAAGAGCTTTATCTTTTGGAATCCATCCAATACACCAAGTGGCAAATGCACATCTATAGATGCATTTTCAAAATTAACAATCACATTTCCAACCAAGGGTTTTAAGTAAAAGAACGTAAGGAACAATGTGCAGTCTGATCCTAACCTCATATTTCGAATTGGCTAAAAACTGTTGACGTCCGGAAACGGTCAACCAGAGATTCTGGGGCCCAGACGGCGAACTTGGTAATTAGGATCGGTTGTACTGGTTGAAAGGAAGTAAATGATGCTATTAATGAGATGCTAGGTTGGTGGTGATTAACTCAGGTGAAGGAATGTCGGTCTTGGTTGTTGGTCGGATTCAATAAGGTGGTTAGTGAGCAATTAAAGAGGGAGAGAGAGAGAGAAAGAGAAGATACGCAAGGATTTTTACGTGGTTCGGTGACTGCACCTACGTCCACGGCCACTCTGGAATAATTCCGGCAGAGTGACAGTTCTCTGGTGTGTTAAGCTTGTTTGTACAGTGAAAATGTCTCCCCTCTTTATAGAGGAAGGGAGCTCACAATAAAATAATACAAAGGAAAAGTATACACGTAATAGACAACAGCTAGTTTCAACTAATCCTGACATTGCCATGCTGCATTAATTGTAAAGGTAATGATGATTTCCTCCCTGCACAAGTCTGCATTAATTATACCTGCAGAGGTCTTCACTTCATTAAATGCTACTGGGTAATTCTACAGGCAGTTTCCAGCGGAAAATCATGGGAGTTGGTAACTCTGACATCTTGCCATGCACGGTACCTCTTGAGGAAAACTTTAGGTCAGACAGGGGGTGCGTCCTGGAGGAAAGAGAAGGCGGCCTGGAGGTGGACGCGAGCTCGCGAGCTCGCGAGCTCGCGGGCTCCTCGAGCTGAAAGCAGTGGCAGGAAATCATGTTGGAGGACTGTTGCTGATTCGCAATTTGAGCGACCTCGCGGGCTGGGCTTGCAGTTGCTGGTCTCGTCTTCGGGCTTTCTGGGCCCTTGCTTCTGTTCAAGCTAAATGGGTCGTGCACTGGCCCATTTAGGCCGAACCAGAAAATGGGCATAACATCAAGCCCCCCAGCTCTCTGTGCGTTTTGCGGACTGGGAGCTGTACTAAACACGCGATTGGCGCCCATTTTCAAATCTTCCGGTTCCGTTTCAATTTTCGTACTGTTACTGCTGACACGCGGCATCCATTCAGGCATTGGAGCCGAAAAACGTGTCTCGGGACCGTACGCATTAAATGCGCACGTCTTGTAACTGACAGACGTGATGGCGTGTGACCGAGATCGATGCCCAGCCGTTGGATCTTTGACGGTTATACCTTTAAGCTGGATCTGACGGCTAGGGGCGAACGGGCTGGCCTATATAATCCACAGGTCTCCTCATCTTCTTCTTTTTGCTTTCCTGGTACAACCACAGCTCCATTTTTTCTCAACTTTTCTTCGTTTCTGCTTCTTCTGTTTTACTGTTTACCGTCGACCATCCTCTTCGGACCCCATCACTGCAAGAATCAGCCACCGTGCTCAGCAAACCGTACTCAGTTTGAACAAGGTAATCCTCATCTTGCTTTGTCTTTTTTTGTGTTGTGGCACGATTCGTCTCTGGTTAGGATTGTTGTTTTCTGTTTTCGTAACACGCCTGTTAGTCCCTGTGAGCTTGTTTGGCCCTTGGGGGGTTGCTGTGTTGGTTGCCTGAGTACCTGCGTACGCTAGGGGCGACCTGCAAACATAGGATTAGCAATCATGTAAATTTAAGGTGATGTAGTACCTGGCGGATTCGCGTCTCTGGGCCTTTTCCAGTCCTTAGAGACTAGGCGCGCGACCTGACAAATAGGACAGTAGCCTTAGGAGTTCTTTTTCTGTGTCTTGTTAGGATCAGTATGCTGTAGGCGTTCTGATGTCATTCCTTCTGTGCTGTAGATGTCAGGTCGTTCGCGCACAGGTCGGGGCAGGACTGCTGCTTCCAGGAGGCAGGCAGGTCGCCAGGATAGCGAGGCTGAGGCTACGACCTCGCGAGCTGGTCCGTCAAGCGAGGAGATCGCAGGAGGGGATGAGGTCACTGAGGAAACGGACCCCCCTCCCTTTAAACCCATATTCTCGCTGCTCACCTTTGAAAAGTTGGAGGCTTGGGCCCAGGCAGTAACCATCCCCTTGGGGTGCAGAGCTAATGTTCCCGCGGGCACTGATCAAGCCGCTTATCCCCCTACGGGCTTTATTGCAATCAGCAGAGAGCATATGGAGCTCGGCTTCAGGTTCCCCATCCCTAGTTACCTTAGGGATCTGCTAAACAACCTCAAGCTCGCACCGTTCCAGCTGACACCAAACTCATACGCCCACTTGACCACCCTGGCTGCGGCGTTTCGTAAGTACGGACTAGGATTTCCCACACCCCGCATCATCCGCAGCCTTTTCAGCTTCAAAGCGATCTCTGGAAAGGAAGGGCTGTACTACGTTACTCCTCGCCAATCTTCTGACTATAAGGAGTTCCTGCCTCAGAGCTGTACTAAGTCAAACGTAGGGGAGTACAAGTCCAACTGGGCCTGGTTCACGTGCCCCTCGATTGCTGGGCTGAATAACAGGAGTTTCGTGAAGGAACCTAGTAGGGACATGAGCACTCAAAACAACATCAGTAGCACTATTCATATGCACAAATATGCATAATGTTTATTTATTTATTTACGAGCTGACTTTTACTGTGCAGGCGTCGCAGCTCCTAAGTATAAACCCAGGCAGGACGAGCTCGCTATTCTGAACTCTTTCGCAGCTGCCAAGAAGCCAGAGGAGGACAATTTCCCTTCCGGCAGCGAGCTGGTAGCTCGGGGTCTATCACCATCTGCTTCAAACCCTCTCTTGAATACAGCTCGGGACCTGGGAATAAGGGGGAGAGCGAACGAGGTCGCTTCTGCCCTTATTGATCCTACCCAATCAGAGTCAGAACCACAACCTCTGCAACAAAGATCACCGAGCACGAGCTTCACCACCAGCACTTCTTCGGATAATATGGGAAGAAGGCTCACCATGTCTGTCCCTCCCCTCAGGTCAGTTCCACCTGCTGAGCCGGCCGAGGTCGTCAACGTGGACGACACCTCCTCAGACCGCTCTCAAAGAGCGCCCTCACAAGCTGCTGCAGTTGCCCCCTCTCCGACCAGGGCAGCTGCAGCTCCTCAAAAACGGGCTGCCCCACCCGCAGGACGGAGCTCTCCTCCAGCCAAGAGGGCCACAGTCTCTGCCGGGGGGGACTTACCTTCGGGGCCAGAGTCCGAGGCCTTGACCAGGAAGAGGAAAGGAAAGGCCATAGCTCCTCCACCACCTCCAAAGCAGAAGGGCTTCGTTGCCGTCCCTTCGGTCGGTGGGGTCGTCATCGGACGGGAGCCAGGTACTGGAGCGCCAGCACGACCGGCGAGGTCTGCAACAGTTGAACAGACAGATTCTGGCCCTCCTCCTGATGCAGTCAAGGAGATGGAATTCTTTAACAGCTTCGTTGAGCTCGTTCCTGAAGTGATGGGAAAACGCAGCCCGCAGCTACAGAAAGAAGAGCTTACAGGCCGTACTTTAGCGACCTATATAGCTCGCCAAGCTGCGCTGGTAAGGTTCATATCCTGTCATACTTCGATTCTGATTTTCCCCTTCCTTTTTAAAAGGATCTTGTACCATTTCTTTTGTTGTTTCAGCTCGGTATGGCGTCTGCAAAGTTAGTAAGGGAGGCAGACATTCACATCAACGAGGAAGAGGCCTTCAGGATTTCTCAGGTACAGTTTGATGAGGAGAAGAAGTTGCTGCAGGAAGAAATCAATCTCCTTCAGAAGAACTATAGTGAGCTTTCTGCCAAGCTCAAAGATGCTGACGCGGCCTTGTCGCAGGAGACTGCTCGCAGGGAAACTGAAGTCGGCAAAGCCCAAACAGAAATAAATAAGCTGAAGGGAGAGCTTGCCGGCGTAAAGGTAAAGCTGCAGGTCGCTGAAGACAAGATAAGTCAGCACAGCTGGGATTTGGGAGCGGCCAGAGGGAAGCTCATTAGGTCCGAGGAGATGCGGGCTACAGCAGAGGCGAGTCTGGCTCAGACGAGGGAGAAACTGACTCAGACCGCGGAGAGTATTGAGGCCAGGGTAGCTCGGGAGCGGGATAAGATCGAAGAAGAGGTCGAAAGGGAGTTTTTGTACAGCATGTGGGAGCACTATCCGAACTTGGACTATTCTTTCTTTGGGTCCGAAGGGGTCAAGATGATCCGAGAGTTCGTAGAGCTTACTACAAGTGCTCGGGGCACGCGACACGCTGATACTCCCTCCGTTCCCCCAGATGATCCGCCTGCTGACCCAGCCCCCTTGCCAGAGCAGGTCCCTGAGGTACCTCCAGCCTTAGAGGATCCTCCCTTGTCTGAGCTTCCAGCACAAGCTCCTTCTGATCTGCCAGCTCTTGAGTCCGCCCCTGAGGCAGAGCCCCCAGCAACTACAGTTGATCCTGCTCCATCAGACGAACCTGCTGATATTTAGAGCATTTTTTATTTTGTCTGCTTCTTTAAATTCTTGTAATTTTCTTTCATTTGTTGGAACTCGTAGACGAGCTCGGAACTCAGATTTATAAGATTGAATTCCCTGCACAATTTCATTATTTTGCGCAAGTATGGATATGCATGTGATAGGCAGTTAGCAGACAATAACCACACCATTACAAGTGTTAAAATATTGTTAAGTAAACCACAATCGTGAAAATTACACTCAGCTTCGAACTGACTAACTTCAATTAGCGATCATACTAATATACCAGCTCGTAAGGCCTTGGACTCAGCGAACAACTTGGTTTAGACAAGGTGTCTTATAAGCCTTAGAAGATTGGCAAGAACTTACTGTTAGTGAGGAACTCGGAATTTGCTTGTCCTCTCGGTTTTAATAATATCGAGCGTGCTTGTTGGCAGCATTTTCCCAAACTTTGGGATTTTAACTCGTGGGTTCATTCGTAGTTCAGGAATGAGCTAATTTGGTGAGTCCGCGGGCATCCTTATATATGAGAGGCGTGGCCTTACCCCCTCCCGCGAGGTCGCGGGGCAATGAATACGCGAGTCCGCGGGCATCCTTATATATGAGAGGCGTGGCCTTACCCCCTCCCGCGAGGTCGCGGGGCAATGAATACGCGAGTCCGCAGGCATCCTTATATATGAGAGGCGTGGCCTTACCCCCTCCCGCGAGGTCGCGGGGCAATGACGGCTGCGAGCTAATAGATGAACTGAATGCTTGATGTGAACCCCCGTTAGTGAGGATAATACGGATGAATTAAGCATCAGTTGATGAGGCGTTCTCAACCGAGGCCTTTTGTGGAGGTTTTATTTGCCAGAATATGGTCGTGGCCTTGGCCAGCCATTTCATGTAAGAATTCTGGTTGGCGAAAGATTCCTTGGAATTTGTACAGATATCTTCAAGGAATACAAATATGCATATAAACACATATGGCAGTAGATCGCAGCTCGATTACTTTGAGAAAGAAATTTCATTAGCTTTGCTCTTTTTAACATGTACATTTACTGGCTTATCCAGCCTGCTTTCTGCATCACATATGACATATACAACAGAAAACAGGTGAAAGCATGTTTACAGACAATCGTCAAAGAAAGAATCATGTACAAGGTTAGAGCGAGCTGACAGTTCTTAGGTGTAATATGGCCGCAAGTGTTCTGCATTCCAGGCTCGAGGTAACTCAGTCCCATCCATGCTGGCTAAATGATAGGCTCCATTCCTCAGATCCTGCTTGATGAAGTATGGTCCCTCCCAGTTGGGCCCGAGTACCCCCTCGCTTGCCTTGCGAGCTCCAGGAAGGACTAACCTGAGCACGAGGTCTCCCGCTTTGTAGCTTCGAGCTCGCACCTTCTTGTTGTAATACCTGGCAACCCTTTGCTGGTATACTGCTACCCTTAGGCGAGCTGTCTCCCTTGCTTCCTCGGCTAAGTCAAGACTGGTCGCGAGTAGCTGGTCATTATCCCCAGGTCGGAACGTGGCCCTTCGCTGGCTGGTTACTTCAAATTCGGCCGGTATCATGGCTTCCGTCCCGTAGACCATAGAAAATGGGGTCTCACCTGTGGAGTTGCGGACTATCGTCCTATAAGCCCAGAGGACTTTCTGTAGTTCATCAACCCAAGCCCCCTTTCTTGTTTCTAACCTGGTCTTCAGATTCTGTTTGATGATCTTGTTCACGGCCTCGACCTGACCATTGGCTTGAGGATGGTCCACAGCCGAGAAGCTCTTCACGATTCCGAGCTCGTTGCAAAAACCTATGAACTGATCGCTGGTGAATTGAGTCCCATTGTCCGTGACGAGCTGCTGAGGGACCCCGAACCTGCAGATGATATTGTCCCACACAAACTTTTCTATCTTCGTTGTGGAGATCTCTGCTAATTCCTTAGCCTCGGCCCATTTGGTAAAGTAGTCAACAGCGACCACCGCGTGCTTGCAGTTTCCTCGAGCCGTGGGCAAAGGCCCGATGAGGTCCATCCCCCAGATTGCGAACGGCCATGGACTCACCATCTGCTGGAGGTAGGCTGGTGGAGCCCGCGGGATCTTAGCAAACCTCTGGCACTTTTCACACCTCTTCACCAGATCTAAGGCATCTTGCTTCATGGTTGGCCAGTAGAACCCCTGTCTGAGAGCCTTCTGGGCCAAGGACAATGCTCCCGCGTGGTTCCCACAATGACCTGCATGGATATCGTTTAGCACTACCTTACAGTCTTCATCATCTATACATCGCAGCAGCGAGGTTGAGAATCCTTTTTTGTATAGCCTGTCGTCATAAATGCAATACCGGGCTGCTCTAGCTCGGATGCGGCGAGCTTCCAGCTTGTCTCCTGGCAGCTTCCCTTCCTGCAAGTAATTGATTAACGAGCTCATCCAGGAGTTAGGCCGAACCTGTATGATCATCATTGCATCTTCGCCCTCGATGCTTGGAGCTGGTAGGAATTCCACAGGGAAAGACTCAAGGAGATCTGCGTCTTGGGAGGTCGCTAAGCGGGCAAGGGCGTCCGCATTGAAGTTCTGCGCCCTGGGAATTTGGTTTACTTCAAACTTCTGGAAAGCCCCCAGTAACTCCTTGACCTTTTGGAAATACTTTGACATCCTTTTCCCCTTGGTCTGATATTCTCCCCTGACATGGCAAACGATGAGTTGAGAATCGCTGAAAATCTTTACTTGTTCAGCTCGCACTTCCTTGGCCAGGCGAAGCCCGGCGAGCAACGCTTCGTACTCGGCCTCGTTATTGGTAGCTTGGAATTCAAACCTTATGGCACTCAGGATCTTATGGCCTTCTGGGCTGATCAGCATTATTCCAGCCCCCGAGCTTTGCTCGTTAGAGGATCCGTCTACATAAAGCTCCCAAACTTGGTCACCTGCCAGCTCCTCGTACTCTGGTACTGGTCCCGTAAATTCCACAATGAAGTCTGCAAGTGCCTGGGCCTTGAACGCCGTTCTGGGCTTGAACTCCATGTCGAACTGAGCGAGCTCGATGGCCCACTTGAGGAGTCTGCCAGAAGTATCTGCTTTCTGAAGGACTTGCCTGAGAGGGTATTGCGTGAGGACCTCAATTTGATGAGCTTGGAAGTAGGGACGTAGCTTCCTGGAGGCAGTTACCAGACAGTACGCGAGCTTCTCCATCTGTGAATACCTGGTCTCCGCATCAACCAGCCTTTTACTGATATAATATACAGGCAGCTGCATCTTATCCTCTTCTCTTACCAAGGCCGCGCTGAGTGCGTGCTCAGAGACTCCCAGATACAAGAATAACTTCTCCCCATCCTTCGGCTTGGACAGGAGAGGAGCTTGACCCATATACTCCTTCAGCTTCTGGAATGCCTCTTCGCAATGCTCATTCCATTCAAAGTTCTTGGCTTTCTTTATGGCTTCGAAGAACGGCACACACCTGTCAGTGGCTTTTGAGATGAAACGGCTCAAAGCCGCGACCTGGCCTGTGAGGCTCTGCACATCTTTGATCCTGGAGGGGGACCTCATTTCCACGAGCGCCCTGATCTTCTCTGGATTGGCCTCTATCCCTCTGCTGTTCACCATGAAACCAAGGAACTTACCAGATGCTACCCCAAATGCACACTTCAGCGGGTTTAACTTCATCCGGTAGCTTCTGAGGACTCTGAACGTCTCATCCAGATCGCGGACATGATCTACCGCTTTCTGGGACTTCACCAGCATATCATCTACGTACACCTCCATAGTTTTCCCAATCAGGTCTTGAAACATGGCGTTGACTAGACGCTGGTAGGTTGCTCCTGCATTCTTTAGTCCGAATGGCATCACCCTGTAACAGTATAGGCCCCTATCGGTGACAAAAGAGGTGTGTTCCTCATCCTGCGGGCTCATGGGAATTTGGTTGTATCCTGAGTAAGCGTCCATGAAACTTAGGAGTTGATGTCCCGACGTTGCATCTACCAGCTGGTCAATTCTGGGTAATGGGAAACTGTCCTTCGGGCAGGCCTTGTTCAGGTCGGTGAAGTCAATACAAGTCCTCCACTTTCCGTTCTTCTTCTTCACGAGGACTGGATTGGCGACCCAAACAGGATAACGAGCTTCCCTAACGAACCCGTTAGCTAGCAGCTTCTCAACCTCCTCCTTCAGAGCTGCATAGCGTTCTGGTGTCATTGGCCTCCTCTTTTGGCGGACTGGCCTGTGCTGGGGATCTATATTCAGTCGGTGACACATAATACCTGGATCTATCCCCACCATGTCTTCATGGTTCCAGGCAAAGACATCAAGGTTTCTCTTCAGGAATTCTACGAGCTCGGTCTTTACCTCTGGTAGTAGATCTCTTCCTATCTTCACATATCTTTCCGAGTCCGCCTCCCTAACTCGCACGTCCTCTAACTCCTCAACGGGTCCCATGGCCCAGTCTGCATCCACCTCGCGAGGGTCTAGGTCGTCACTTACCCCACTTTCAGAGGCAGCTCGCGGTTGGCCACCCGAGACCACATTCACTTTCTTTCCCCGAACTCCCATTTTTATTGTGTCTTCATAACATCTCCTGACTAATTGCTGCTCGCCTTTGACACAGCCTATTCCATTGGGAGTGGGGAACTTGACTGTCAGCGTTCTGGTTGAGGTGACCATGTCTAGCTCATTCATCGAAGGTCGCCCCAATACCACGTTGTATGCTGAAGGGCTGCTGATAATAAGGAAGTCTGTAAGAACTGTAGCTTGTCGTCCTGGCTCCCCGAGGGTGAGAGGTAACTTGATCTGGCCGATTGGTACCACTGCATCTCCCGTGAATCCATAGAGGGGCTCCGGCGAGGGTATCAACTGCTCAGCTCCCAAACCCAACTGGTCATAGCAGTCCTTATACATGACGTTGACTGAGCTGCCCGTGTCTATCATTATTCTTCTCACCTCGACATTGCTGATCTGAGCTCTGATTACAATGGCATCGTTATGGGGCCAGCGTACTCCCCTTTCGTCCTCCTCCGTGAACACAATGCTATCTGAGGACGCCTTTGCCCTTTTGGTGGGTCCCTCGACTCCTCCATATTCTGCCAGTAGGGTATGGTTGGCCTCCCGGACATACCTCTGGTGCGACCTGTTAGATGTACCTGCCACATGAGGTCCACCGTAAATGGTAAAGATCGTTCTTACAGCAGGCTCGCGTTCTGTTTCTTGAGCTCGCTGAGATTGCTGCTGCTCGAGCTGCTGGTCTTGCCCCTGAGGTCGTTGGTTCTGAGGTCGCCTTCCAGCGGGCTGTATTACATATTCTCCTAGGCGGCCTCGTCTTATGAGTTCCTCGATGGCATCCTTCAACCGCCAACAGTCTGGGGTATTGTGCCCGTTCTCGTTGTGGTAGGCACAGTATTTCTTCGGGTCCCGATGTCGGTTAGGGGGTCCAGTCGGAGGTGGCTTCCCAAAGTTCTCCCTGTTTCTTTCTGCGGCGAAGATTCTGTCCTGCCTGTCCGATAACAGACTATAGCTGTCATACCTGCTCTGGCGCCTGGGCCTCTCCATCTTTGGCCCTGGCCTAGCTCGCTTCGCCACTACATTGGCCGACTGGTTCCTCGGCTCCGCTGGCCTGTCACCACCAGGATTCTTCCTTTTCTCACGATGGGAACCACTTGCTTCACCCCGCTGACCACTGGGTTTTTTAGCCCCAAAGGCTTCTTCCCATCTGACTTCTTTAGCTGCCCTTTCATAGAACTCCCCCAGATCCTTCACAGGGGACTTGTATATGCTTTCATACAGCTTCCCATCTTTCCTGAGCCCTGCAGAGATAGCTGTTAAAATACTCTCGTCAGAGGGTGTTTCCACATTACTCACCTCCTCTCTGAATCGAGTAATATAGTCCTTTAAGGATTCATTTTGTCTCTGAAAAATGGTTGCGAGGTGGCAGGCTGGCGCGAGCTGTTTCCTTAATGCCTTATACTGGTCCAGAAACCTCTTCTGACATTCTCTCCAGCTTCCAATGCTGCGGGCTGGAAGTCGGTTGAACCAGGCTCGCGGTGCATCCCCTAAAGTAGCTGGGAATACTCGGCATTTGACCAGCGGGTCATCTGTCTGAAGATCCATCTGCACGTTGAAGGCATCCAAATGGTCATAGGGGTCCGTTCTGCCGTCATATTGAGGGATACTGGGGAGCTTGAACTTTGCTGGTAAAGGCACTGTCTCGATCTCCCGAGTAAATGGTGCTCTGCGGTTGTCCCGCTCTTCCCCAGTCCGGCCTCCGGGTCGGGCTTCCAACTGCTGGACCCTCTGCAACAACTCTTCGACTACTGGGTCCTGGGTCAATGACCGCCGACTGGGGTTCCATCTACTGGTACTCTCCTGCTCCCCAAAGTAACGGTCCCGCGACCTACCTTCTTCACTGAGCGCTTCTGCTTGTCTGGCAGCCCTCCTCGGCTCGGGCTCATAACCTGCACGATGTCCACGTACTCGTGCTGGCCCACGGCTGCCTTCCTCGCGCCTGGCGCCCTCCATACTCGCCCTCGCTCTTATCTCGTTTTGGCGAGGTGGGATCTCCCGCTCTCGGTTCCGCCCTCTGACTCTCCTTGGATGCAAGTTCGAGGAGCGGGCTGATCCTTCGGTCTGCGACCTTTCCCTTATGGCCACCCCCTCTGGGGTTGGTATCTCTTCTGAAGGTCGGCGGCGAGCTCCGCCTGGAGGTGCTGCGTCTGCCTGTCTCGGCACTACGTGGGCTTGGACTTCCACCAACGCCCTCACTGTTGTTGTCAACTCCCTCACCGCATCCTCCAGAGCTCGCTGGCGCTGCTGCCATTCCTGAGCGACCTCGTTGCTTGAAGGCGAGGCACTCTGTTCTTCTTGGATTTCACGTCGCTCATCTGCTACTCCAACACTCCTCGTTGCTTTGATCCTAGCCATAGCAAACAAGTACAGATGAAAATGACGTAATAACTGACTGGAGATTACCAGGTCGCTGTTGGGCCCTCCTTCTAGCGCCAAAAGATGTTGACGTCCGGAAACGGTCAACCAGAGATTCTGGGGCCCAGACGGCGAACTTGGTAATTAGGATCGGTTGTACTGGTTGAAAGGAAGTAAATGATGCTATTAATGAGATGCTAGGTTGGTGGTGATTAACTCAGGTGAAGGAATGTCGGTCTTGGTTGTTGGTCGGATTCAATAAGGTGGTTAGTGAGCAATTAAAGAGGGAGAGAGAGAGAGAAAGAGAAGATACGCAAGGATTTTTACGTGGTTCGGTGACTGCACCTACGTCCACGGCCACTCTGGAATAATTCCGGCAGAGTGACAGTTCTCTGGTGTGTTAAGCTTGTTTGTACAGTGAAAATGTCTCCCCTCTTTATAGAGGAAGGGAGCTCACAATAAAATAATACAAAGGAAAAGTATACACGTAATAGACAACAGCTAGTTTCAACTAATCCTGACATTGCCATGCTGCATTAAT
Organism: Litchi chinensis; assembly: GCA_019925255.1. Classification (NCBI taxonomy): domain Eukaryota; kingdom Viridiplantae; phylum Streptophyta; class Magnoliopsida; order Sapindales; family Sapindaceae; genus Litchi; species Litchi chinensis. The sequence continues at coordinate 20,513 of CM034474.1, forward strand.
TGTAAAGGTAATGATGATTTCCTCCCTGCACAAGTCTGCATTAATTATACCTGCAGAGGTCTTCACTTCATTAAATGCTACTGGGTAATTGTACAGGCAGTTTCCAGCGGAAAATCATGGGAGTTGGTAACTCTGACATCTTGCCATGCACGGTACCTCTTGAGGAAAACTTTAGGTCAGACAGGGGGTGCGTCCTGGAGGAAAGAGAAGGCGGCCTGGAGGTGGACGCGAGCTCGCGACCTCGCGGGCTCCTCGAGCTGAAAGCAGTGGCAGGAAATCATGTTGGAGGACTGTTGCTGATTCGCAATTTGAGCGGCCTCGCGGGCTGGGCTTGCAGTTGCTGGTCTCGTCTTCGGGCTTTCTGGGCCCTTGCTTCTGTTCAAGCTAAATGGGTCGTGCACTGGCCCATTTAGGCCGAACCAGAAAATGGGCATAACAAAAACCATCATCATTCCATTTACTGTTGATATAAAAAATTGAAGAAGAAATAAAGATGCATTGTCATAATCCTTTCAAACAGTAAGACGGTATATTTCTTTTGTCTAGCACTATATATTAATACACCAAAACCAAAAACGTTAACTTATTCAACGGATGTATTGTAGTGAATACATCGAAGTACCTAACTGTCCCATGATTTGAACTCAGATCAACAAACAGAAAGCAAGGAGGCAGTTAAATTGCAGTGTGATTGAGTCAATTGTCTTTCTAGGATCATTTAATGTTCCAAACATCACAGTTATATGACATGTTCCGGCACCGGAGGTTAGCTGTGGCTTTACATATATCAGGGATTCAGGGTGCTTTTCAATCTTTTAACCCTGCAAAGAGGTGATGTAAAATAAAGTAAACAACAAATTTGTTACAAGTGGTAGAAAAATTGGACACCAGACTCTTATTCAGTGAAGTAAGCAAAACTACCACATAATTCCATTCAAAAGAAAACATTTAGGCATCGGTTACTTTTTCGCATACCTGCAAACTCATTAGCTTAAATTGTCCATCAGGAGGCACAAATGACAAAATTTGATTGGCTTCCAAAGGTCAAATATTCATTTTGCAAAGTCAAACCAAAAATCGTATGAACAATAGAACACATCACTAAAATATTAAAAAAAATTAAATTAATTAAAAATCAAAACGGAATTGCACCATGACATCTACACTAGTAGGCATCAATACATAAATAGCTTGTAAATTAAATGCATATCAGTATGGTGATAATGATGATGAAGAATTATGTATGATGCAAAAGATAATGATGATGAATTATGTATGATGCAGACAATGATGATGACGTTGATGCATGTTGCATCATGATGATGATGAAGAGTTATGTATGATGCATAATGACAATGATCATCATGAAGATGTTGATGATGATGAATTATGTATGATGCATGACAATGATGATCATGAATGACATATGATGCATGATGATGATGACGAATGATGTATGATGCAATTATGCATGATGCATGATGGTGACACAAATGATGTATGATGCATCATGATGATGATGAACTATATATGATAAAGATGATGATCATGATGAATTTTTTATGATGTAGATGATGATGACAACGATGATGCATGTTGCATGATGATGATGATGATGAATTATGCATGATGATCATTATCATGACAATTCATGTATGATGCATAATGATGATGATGTTGCTAATGATAAATTATGCATGATGCATAATGATGATGATGTTGCTAATGATAAATTATGCATGATGCATGATGATGATAATGATGAAGAAGAATTATGTATGATGCCAGATGATAATAGCGATGACGATGATGCATGCTGCATGATGATGATGACAAATTATGCATGATGATCATGATCAAGATGAATCATGCACCATGATACATCATGATGATGATATTGATGATGATAAATTATGTATGATGAATGATGCATAATGACAATGAGGATGAATGGTTATGTATGATGCACATTGATGATGAAGGTGAATGACGCATGATAAATGATGCATAATGATGATGACAATGATTGATGAAGGACGTACGATGCATGATGCACGATGTTGACAAATGATGTAAGGTGGATAATGATGATGAATTACATATGACGCATCATGATTATAATGATGATGTATTATGTATGATGCATCATGATCTTGATGATGATGAATTATGTATGATGATGTATAATGATCATGATGCTAATGCATGATGATGACAGATAAGGATGACAATGATGCATTATGACATCATCTATGATGATGAAGATTGTTGTTACATCCTGACATCTACACTAGTAGGCATCAATACATAAATAGCTTGTAAATTAAATGCATTCATATCATTATCGTGGTGGTGATGAAGAATTATGTATGATGCAAAAGATGATGATGATGAATTAGTATGATACAAATAACGATGATGACGTTGATGCATGTTGTATCATGATGATGATGATGAGTTATGTATGATGCATAACGACGATGATCACAATGATGAATTATGTATCATGCAAAAGATGATGATGATGAATTAGTATGATGCAGATAACGATGATGACGTTGATGCATGTTGTATCATGATGATGATGATGAAGAATTATGTATGATGCATAAGGACGATGATCACGATGATGACTTATATATGACACATGACGATGATCATGAATAACATATGATGCATGATGATGATTATGAATAATGTATGATGCATAATGATGACGATTATGAATGATGTATGACGTGTGATGATGACACGAATGATGTATGATAAAGATGATTATGATGATGATGAATTATGTATGATAAAGATCATAATGATGATGAATTTTGTATGATGCAGACAACGACGATGACGATGCATGTTGCATGATGATGATGATGATGAATTATGCATGATGATTATTATCACGATGATTCATGTATGATGCATAATGATGATGATGTTGATGATGATAGATTATGTATGATCCATAATGATGACGATGATGATGTTGATGATGATAAATTATGTATGATCCATGATGATGATGATGATGTTGATGCTGATACTGATGCTGATGATAATGAATTATGTATTGTGCAAGTGATGATGACAACGATGATGTATGCTGCATGATGATGATGAAGAATTATGCATGATGTTGATGATATTGATGAATCAGATTATGATCCATCATGATGAATCATATATTATGCATAATGATGATGATAAATTATGTATGATGAATGATGCATAATGACGATGATGATGATTAATGAATGGTGATATATGATGCACGATGATGATGATGATGAATGATGAGAAATGATGCATAATGATGATGATGATGATTGATGAATGATCTATGATGCACGATGCACGATGATGACAAATGATGTAAGGTGCATAATGATGATGAATTATGTATGATGCATCATGATCATGATGCCGATGAATTATGTAATGATCATGATGAAGATGTAGTATGACATCATCAATGATGATGAAGATTATTGCCATGATGCATAAGCATGGTACCTCAAGTGCAGTAAAGTTGCAATACTACTCATGCCCACTTTCCTCACATCACACAGTCGTCGTTATAATCTTGCATCATCGACTAAAAATTAAAATATCACCAAAACATGCATGATTTTAAACAAGTCTTGTAGAAAATATACTCATATAATAACCTTGTAGGAAGGTAGGTCAAGGTCATTGTTCTCTTCAATGACTTAATTTCCTGAGCACTAAAAGGAAACACTAAAGCAAGAACGATACCGCATTGAGCTCCAACAAACCCTATAGGTGCAATAGAATGAATGGGTGCTTGTTTGGAACTAGTAACCTACAAATATAATAAGTTAAACAAAAATAAGTAAAGGTTAGATAATGGGTGCTTGTTTGGGCCTAGTAACCTACAAATATAACAAATTAAACAAAAATAAGTAAAGGTTAAATAATACTATAATCAAACTATGACACTACAAATAGACATTGATCGTTATACATTAGTAAAACAAATTAACTCCAAGAATTGCATCAAGTTCCATTAAATAAAAATAAAATCCAACAATATCACTTTAGAAAAAAAAAAAAAAAAAAAAAAAAAAGAGAAAGAAAAAGGCAAACGAAAACAATTGACAGAAACCAATAATAAACTATCAATACAAACGAATACACTTAAATTCAACCTACAAGACTTCAAAAAGAATATATATATATATATATGGGAAAAGATCATTTTAGTCCCTAACTTTTGAGAATGGATCAAATTTTTAACTATATTTAAAAAAGGACAAAATGAACTCTAACTTTTCGAAAAAGTATCAAATTGGTCCTTCTCGTTAGTCAACTAACGGTCAAACTTAACGGATGATATGATATGCAAGGGTAATTTTATTATTTTAGCAATTAAAATGATCTGAAAAAAAAATTAAAAAAAAAACTTAAGGAATCATATCATTTTAATCCCTAAAATGACAAAATTACCCTTCTATATCATATCATCCGTTAAGTTTGACCGTTAGTTGACTAACGAGAATGACTAATTTGACACTTTTTCAAAAAATTAGGGTTCATTTTGTCCTTTTGTAAAACACAGTTAAAAATTTGATCCTTTCCCAAAAATTAAGGACTAAAATGATCTTTCCTCTATATATATATATACACACAGACACACATAGAGTCGAGAGAGAGAGAGAGAATTGAAAAAAAAAATGAAAAAAAAAAAAAAAACTTATTGAGAAAATAATCGTATCATCTATCAAATATGAAAAAATCACCTCTAAAATTTTTTTCTGGCTACATTTTCTTTAACTTATTTCTTTTGTTGTTTCTCATCTTTCTTCTTCAACTGGTTTCTTCTTATCCTTCTTCATTCTCCAGTTATACTATCAAGAGAATAAAATATTATAAACAATATAACTCAGCAAAAAAAGGAAAAGTTACTTCTTCTTCTTCTTCTTCTTCTTTTTTTTCATTATCTACTAGTTTTTGTTGCACGTGCTTTATATTCGTTTTTCTTATCAAATAAATTCTAAGATTAAACGTATTATTAATTAAATATTATTATTTATAATTTATATTGAGTAAATGTCTAGATTTAACTACTGGATTAGCAATATTATTTACATAAATTATTATCATATATATGATATCATAAATAATAATTATAAGTTCAATTGTAAGTACAATACGTTTAGTTTAATTTAGAGACAAAAATGAAGATTTAGTGCATTATAGCTTTTTGAATTTTTAAGCTTCAAAAAGATTATTCTAAAGATCCAAAATAAAAGCCCAAATACTTATTGTTAGAGGATGTGTTTTGCTTTACATGAATAAAATGAAATGTTTTTCATCTTACATTTTTCATTTTTTTAAGTCACAGTAGGCACACTTTAACAAAAAACAATATTTATAAACCCATCATATATACCCGCCCTCTAAACAACTAATGTTAAGTTTCGGTATCATGGATTGCAACCACATTGAATATTTTTTTCATTGCTCGACTTTGAAATTTAGAAGCTTTGACATAAATGAAAAATATCCTTGGGTCATGAAGTGTGGCAAAAGTTTTAATCTCTTGGATTCTCTCCTGTTACATTATAATATATAGAACGGTTTATACAATTTCATTCAAGATTATAAAAAGGAGTACAATAAGATGTTAATGAACTATATTTGACAACAATTTAGCATTAATACGATACTTGCTTATATAATCATCTAAACTGAAAGTTATTAGTCATTTCAAGCTTTCTCTCACAAAGATATACCTTACAACAAAATCATAATTATAGATAATACATTTGAAGACACATTCAAATATATTACATCAATAATACACCATCCAAAATTAATTAATTTTTTTAGATAGCTATCAATAGTAGGTCATTTTGTTACTATTATGAACAATTGAACAAGTCCTCAAAATATAAACATATAATTTTTTAATCAATAAAATTGAGTTATATTTTTTTAAAGTTAACTAATTTAGATAGTTTGTTAGCCTCAAACATACCAATACATTTTGTTCTTCCAACATTTAAATTTCATTGTCAAAAATACTTAGAATACAACAAATATGGGTAAATATATTGTCTATCCACAAGATTGGGTAAATATTAATAAAGTACGTCGCATGTAATTTTTGCTACGTTAAATCATAATTACATTAGGTAAAAGATAGTCTATATACTAATTTTTTTAACTTCATATCTTAGAAGTTCATATATTAGATAAGCAAGATATAACGTACCTTAGTTTGGTCCATCAATGATGTAGCAAAACAGGATAAAAATCTCTGGCATTTTGTTCAAATAAAGTGGCAACAATTGATCCAGATGCATCATGTGACTCCATGATAAAACAATAAACTTAATTGTTATTTGAATCATAGGATATAATCAAACTAAATTATAACGTGCTAAGGTTTTGCATAACGTTAGAGTATAAGTGAAGTATACAATGAGAAAATGAAAATGTATTTACATTATATCATATAATCATGTAGTCTCACCTCCTTCCGATGGAAAATCCCAGCAGCAAGGGCAGCAGACGCATTTTATTTCTTAAGTGTTCAACAGCACCTGCACTATTATTTGTGATCACAGGAATGCTCACAGCACCTAGATCAACTTTATTAAATCTACATCAAATCCTTTTCCTTGACCTGAAAAAGTGAATCAAAGGCATTATGATCAGACACGGTGATTGTTATTGACTGTGCTGGCCTTTAGATATGATCTTAGCTAGAAGAAGGTCATGAAAACAGCAACAAAACTTGTAGATTAAGCATAGAAGAAAAGGGGGCAGGATAATAAGTGGATGACCAAACCAACACACAAAAACCTTGTGCATTTGGAGTTCAAGTTCACCAATAACTCCAAACACTTGAAGTTCACTAAAAGACACGAGCTTTGAAAATACCAAACATAGGTTATCGTAGCTAAAAATTTATATATATATATATGCAAACCTAGACAAGGTGGCAACTTGCACAGAAATTTTTCTTGAATTTGTATACCAATACAAATTACTAAAAAATAAAAAATCGTTTTTCCTTGTGTTTGACTTTCAATAATTTGCACTAGTCAAAATTTATAAAGCTCAATTTTTCAGTGGAAGGTGCTACCTTATAAGAGAAGGGGTATGCGCGCACGCATGTCTATTGACTTATGCAAGCAAAAGAATCATATACCTAATATTGCAACCTCCGTAAATGAATTGGTATTTCATTTGCAATATCATGGTGAATAATTGGAAAAAATGGTGGCCAATTTTTCTCCTCAAGAACAATTCCAGCTGCAAAACAGAAGGAATAATTAGAACTGATGATACATGGCAAAAAAACTAAAACAATAATAAGTTATCCAAAAAAAAAAAAGAGTCTAGAGCATTTGGCACAACATCTGAAAACACAAATCGAAAGCATTATATAACTTATTCTAAAGAAAGGTGATGCAATAGGAAAAATCACCATAGCAAGTAGAATTAAAAATAAATAAATAAGGACATTGATAGCCTTTCATTTATGAGCTAGTATTTAAATCAGTCACAATAACTTTCACTTGTCACCAAAGAAACAAAAGAGATTCATATCTCAATACAGGGGAAAATAACCAATCCAATTCCCAAAGCAATCAAAATCAAATTACCTCGTGCTGCAACCTCTTCTTTCCACTTTACGTCCTGCAAAAGAAAGAAAAGCAAATAAGCAAAATTCATGGGATTCACTATTTATCCAGAGTACGAAATCACTAAAGAGAACAAAAATACACACAACTACCAACACACAATTACAGATAAAAAAATATTCGTAAGTGTAGGAATTGTAGATATAGTTCTATTAAAAAAAAAAAAAAAGAACTGTAGTGATCCAGTCCACAATTTCTACATAATTTCTGAAAAGAATTTTTTCAATTAATGCAATCTAGAATGCTTCACTTGAAGAAACACAAAATCAATTTACTGACACAGTTACACAACCTTGTTTGACAACCATTTTTTGGGCAGATTAGCAAAATTTTATTCAGGCACGAAACACATGCCCAACAATGTTAAAAATTGCAACATGGACTGAAACCTTGCGAAGGATATTACTTCAGGTACAACAGAGTGATGCAAAAGGACTCACATAGTCAGCCCCATTTAGTCAAGATTGAAGTTAAGGATATAGTGTACAGAATATTAGTCCACTATGGGTGTTTTCAATGCTCATTGAAAATTCTCTTCCTTTTTTCTTTTTTCTAAAATAAAATAAATTTGAGGAAAGTGGCTCTGTTCAATTGATTATGCAATTGTGGTCTTCTTAATGCATAAAAGGAGAAATGCACAACTTAAGTACTTTTTTTTTAAATTAACTTAAATATTAAAAAAAAAAAAGGTTAGGGGCTTTCCACAACCCTTTTTTTGTTCAGTAATCCGAGGCTTCACCCAACACCACCATAAAATATAACTTATCATGCCCAGGGCCAGATTGAAATAAAAAATTACACCCATTAAAAGCCACTGACTCCATCAAAGAGGCCAAATTTAATATTTAAACATTAAATCAATAAACAACACAAACATGCTCCCTTCTTTTTAATTCAGCCTCCTTAGCTTGAAGCTCGCTCTCTTTCTCCTTCAAATCCTACATTTCAAAATTGACTATAATCAGAAAATTTTAGGTCACTCTTGATAGTAAAGGGTAAATGATAGGAAGTAAGCCTGAAGAAACCAATCCCACTGTAGCCGTATCAAAAGGAATGTCAATCGGTGCATCACGATCATAACGGAAACTAGGTGGTTCATCTTTGTGTGAACCCATAAATTTAGAGCCTTACTACCAAAATCAACAACAATGACTGTCATGAGAAGAAAGAATGAGACCAGAGGCTTATATTAGTAGTGATTTGGAATAAGCCCCAGAAAAGAAATTACCTTGATAAGATGAAGTCTTGAGAAGCCTCTCAATAAGCTTCCTATCAATGGAAGAGAAGAAAATGTGAAAATAAGAAGAAAAGAGAAGAGAGGGGAGGGGTGAGACCGCTAGAGAAGAGATACAATCAATGTAAGCAAAGGTGCCTACCATATCTTGAGTATGTGGGGGAGAGAGTGGTGCCACAGAGAGGCCATTCTTTCTGTGATTCCCTTTTAAGATTTGCTTCACACCGATACCCATCATCCACCCATCTCAGATTATTATAATAGCAAGGATAAAAATGTAATTTAGTTTCAAAACCAAGTCAAGGGTCTTGAATTCTACCCTGTTCACCGTTCTCTTTTTATTTTTACATATATTACTTCTTTACCCTGTTCAAACAAAAAGCAAACAACTATTTTATGAGGATAAAAATATAATTTTACTTTCAAAAGGATGTTGAAAACTGCTACTGTTCACCCCTCTCTTCCCATTTTTTATACATAGCAGATGAGACTAATAGATAACTAATTTATGTGTGTATGAGTGTGTTTGATTTTTTATTTTTTTCATTGAATGGCAAACAATGCATTAAATGGAATTGAATGCCCATTTAACCAATTGACTATCTAACCAGCTAACCCTCCCTCTCTCTCCTCTCTTTGTTTTTCTTCTCCTTCTTTCATCTCTCTCTCATCTTCTTCTTTATAGTGTTCACCGACAAGCTGCTCTATCTCTTTCTTCATTTCTCTTTTCTAGTGGCACACATCATCTTTTCACGCAACCGTTTCTTCTTCTTTTTCTTCGCAATAGGTTACACCATTTCGTTCTCCCGTTTCTTCTTTCGCAATGAATCAAAACTCATTTTACAGGTCCTCTTCTTCTTCTTCTTCTTCTTTGCACGCAGCAAATCAAAAGCCCATTTTATCGGTCACCGTGTACTCCTTTGTCGTTGGTCTGCCCCTGTCGCATGTTAAATGTTGGTTTTGTTGGTTTTGCAAGTCCTCTTCTGCTCTCTCTCTTCTTTTGTTATTTTGTTGCATGTCAGTTTGCAATGGATTTGTTAAATGTTGATTGTTGATTGTTGATTGTTGAACACTTGAATGTTGAAAATTTATCATTGCTTGTTATTGGTCGAAAACCCCATTGTAAATTTAGGAGAGATTGTTGTTTTTTCAAATTCTTTTATCTTATTTTATATTATATTTGTATATGTTAGTGTTTATTATAAAGCTGAAATTGGAGTAGCCAAGAACTCTACAATTTCAGCTCTCCAAAAAAACTATAACTTGATCTCACTCAACCCCAAGCATGGAGCTTTTCTGCTCACGTTATGCTTTCTCTGTGTTGGTGTCCTCAATCGTTGCCTATCTCTATGAGAAGACCATTCATTGACATCTTCGCCATATACCCAGTATGGCTGATTCAACCACTCTGTCAATCACCAATTATAATATTACTAAATTACTTCTCTACCCCTTCATTTTTAAAGGAACATCAAAAGTAAAAAAGATATTTCCTTTTCAAATAAATTTCTGAAGTCTAGAATTTGACACTGTTCATGATTCCTCATCCCATTTTTTATATAGTTAATAGAAATAGATATATCTTATCAAACAATAAAAAATTACCTCTCCTCTCCTTTTCGTAGCTGCATTTTTATATCTTCTTCTTCTTCCTTATTCTAACGGTTTCTTCTTCATCCTTAGTTTTCAACTTCTCATTCTCATTTTCCTACAATCTCTGGTTGCACTCTTCATAAAATATACATATATATATATATATATTATAAATCATATGATCTATGAAATAGGAAAAGTTACCTCTCATCTACCTTATTCATTTTTTGGCCGCAACCTTTTTCTATCTTGTTCTCCTTGTTTATTCTTCGTCCTTCTTCTGATGGTTAGTTCTTTTTGTTCTCCTTCATTATTTGGTTGTGCTGCCAAGAGAATTAAAATATTATAAACCACATGATCAATCAATAAAGGAAAAATTACTTCTAGTCTTATATTTTCTTTTTCTGGCTGCATCTTTTGCATCTTCTTCTTTCTTCTTCTACTCGTTTATTCTTTGTCTTTCTACTGCTAGTTTCCTCTTCTTCTCCTTCTTTTTCTCGTCTTCCTTCTTCAGTTATCCAGTCAAGGAAAATAAAAGTACTATTAACCAACTAAATGAAAAATTACCTCTCGTCTTCCTTGGTCTTTTTCTAGTTGTATCTTCTTCTTTCTTCTTCAGTTGGTTGTCTTTTTCTTCTCCTTCTTCATTCAATAGTGAAAAAATAAGAATAAGTCAGATTTTGGAGAAGAAATAAATGCAAAAAGAACATGATTTCTACCGGTTAGTATCATACACCAACATGATAATCTTATAAACTTGCTTTGATTCATCAAATTGAAATACAAAATTCAAGTTCCACTGACAATAAAATGCTTTTAAACTTTCAATAAGAAAAGGCTATGAGTAAAAGCATTTCATAAAGCAAATTTAAGGCAAATGGAAAGAGTAAAAATTAGCTAATGAATATATTTTTTTGATAGGAAACATAAACTTTATTAAAGAAAAGAAAGAAGATACAAAAGAAATTGATAGAGTCGAGCCAATAAGACAGTAGAAAATAAGAGGATTGGCAGATTGACAGAAGGAAAATGGAAGGAAAATAGAGAGAGATTGTGTATTGATATCACTAACAAATAAAATGACACCAGCAGGACTTCGAGAGTCTGTCTTCCTCCAATCAATCCTACTCAATTACAAAATATTCCTTGATAGTGACACCCTTCCCACCTTCACTTATTTGTAGGCAATACGGCATAACCGAATGGCCAGCTCATACTAAAGACAAAAGGCTGTTAACAAACATGCAAAATAAACGCAGACATGCTCCTACACCAATCGCTAATGATAATATCCCACCAAGCCCCCATTTACTTGTTGAGACCTGACCCAGCTTTAGGAAAGCCTCTGTTCTTCCTTCTTGAGTATGTGACTTTGATTGGAGGTCTAGTAGGCCCATCAGAAATAGAAGTGAACTAGAAGTCCACTAACACAACAAAACCAAAAACAAAAAAAAGGATTGCAAAGAACAATCAACAAACAATAGTCTTCTAATCTAACATATTAAAAAATAAGCAAAATGTTTTTGAAAGCTACACTAGAAGATGTCTAAAGAGAAGTCAAATAATACGCTTTATCCCATAAAAAATTCTCATCCTCTTCAACTTCATTAAAGATTTTTCTATTTCTTTCTTCCTAAGTAACCCATAAAGTGGCGAAAACTCCACAACGCCAAAGAATACTAGTCTTCTTTCCCCTCCAAGAGCTTGAAATTCTTCCATAAAGAAAGACCATAAAAACTTAGAAGCAACCCATCTCAAACCCACCAATGAGAACAACTTACTCCACAATTTACCCGTCACTAGACAATGAAAAAAGAGATGATCCAAGTTTTTCACATTACTCTTATACATGACACATCAATAGGGAGAGAGACAAGAACTAACATATCTTTTTTGGAGAACCTCACAAGTACTTAATTTCCAATGAGTAATAAATCAAACTAAAAACTTAACTTTGTTCGGCACCTTTAACTTCTAAATAAGATTATCAAAGACAAACTTTGGATGAAAATCATTATGAATCAACTTTTCAAAAAAGGAATTCCAAGAAAAAAAGTCATTGAAGCTTAACTTCCAAACCCTTTGATCCTCCATTCCTAAACTAAGAGAAACACCTTCAAATAAAGAGATAGGAGAAAAAAATTCTTCAATCTCCCTATCATTCAAGTTCCTATTAAAATCAAATAACCATACTCTATGGAGAGAAGAACTATTTAATTTGTTTAAAACTAAGACACTCTGAGAATATGCAAGCTTATATAATCTTGAAAACTTTAAAGAAAGAGGCAAAGCATCCAACCAACAATCCTCTCATAAACGAATTCGAGCACTGTTTCCAACCACTAGCCTCAAATTATCTGAGAAAGCTTAGAAGTCTTGTATAATAACTTTTCAATGACAACGACTAAAACTTTTAAGAACCATATTCGAATCTCATCCATTTCTTTGCAAACCATACTTCTAATCATTTTATATCACATGGAGTTAGGTTCCAAGGTAAACCTCCATATCCATTTTCCGAGCAAAACCAAATTTTTCAAGACAACGTTCCCAATACTTAGCCTCCTTTGGCATAAGGACAAGAAACAATATCCCAACTAATTAGATGAGCCTTCTTTCCATCTCCCAATCTTTCCCACAAGAAATTCCTCATAATCTTTTCAAGTCTCTTTGCCACCCCAATAGAAATTCTAAATAAGGAAAGAAAATAAGTGGGAATACCATGCAACACTGCTTGAATAAAAACCAATCTCCCTCCCTTGGATAAAAAGTCATTTTTCCATCCCTCTAATCTCCTCTCCACTTTCTCTACCACTAACGCCCAAAACTCAGAAGATCTGGGATTACCTCCTAAAAGTAGTCCTAAATATTTCAAAGACTAAGAACCCACCTTACATCCAACAGCATTGGCCAAATCAACAATCTTCCTTTCATCATAGTTTATACAAGTCAAAACACTCTTGGCCAAGTTTACCTTAAGCCCAGAAACCCAACAAAACAATCGAATCAAATCAACCAAAGAGCCAAAATTCTCTTCATTACCTGAAGAAAAAAAGATAGTATCATCAACAAATTGTAGATGAGAAACCATAACATTCTCCTTTCCAACACAAAAGCCCTCCACCAAATGACACTCCTTAACTCTATCAATTAATCTTTCCAAACAATCTGCTACGACGATAAACAGAAAGGGGGAGAGAGGATCTCCTTGCCTAAGTTCTCTAGAAGCAGAGAAATTTTCCCTAAGTTTCCCATTTATCATGATCGAGAAATTTGTAAATTTCATGCATCCCATAATCCAACTTTTCTATTTTAACCCAAAACCTTTTGCTTTCAAGACAAAGTCTAAGAAATCTCAATCAACATGATCATAAGCTTTTTCAAAATCGATTTTGAAAACAACCCTTTCTCTTTTCTTCATTCTACAATCTTCCACCACCTTATTAGCCACCAAGACAGCATCAAGAATTTATCTGCCTTTAACAAAAATAGACTGGCAACTAGCGATAGTATTGTCCAACACTTCTTTCAATCTAAGAGATAAGATTTTTGCAATGATTTTGTATAGGCTAAAGACCAAACTGATTGGTCTAAAATCCCCAACTTTCAAAGAGTTGGAATTTTTTGGAATGAGACAAATGTAAGTTGCACTGGTGATTCTATTGACAATCCCATTCCCAAAAAATTTCGAGTACATATCCATCAAATCATCTTTGATAATCTCTCAAAATTTATGAAAGAAATCAAAATTAAAACCATCCGGACTAGGAGCTTTTTCTTTACTATAATCTACAACTGCCTTCCTAATTTCTTTTTCTTCGAAAAGTCTTTCCAATCAAGTGGCTCTATCTCTGCCAATGCAATCCCAATTAAGACCTTGAATTAAAGGTCTTTCCACATTTTCTTTAGAATATAAATTCTGGAAGAACCGAATAATTTCTTGTTCAATGGCCCCCTCCTATTCTATTATAGAACTATCATTTAACTCCAACTTGTTAATACAATTCCTAGTCATTCTACCATTAACAACTTTATGAAAGAATTTAGAATTGTAATCTCCTTCTTTAACCAATCTAACTTTAGCCTTTTGCCTCCACAAAATTTCTTCCTTAGAGACCAACTTCACAAGCTCCATCTTCAACTAGGATCTTTCTAATCTCATCGATTCACAAAACACCCTATCAACCTTAGCTCTATCCAAATCAAAGATTATTGACTCAATCTCTTTCTTTTTCTTGAAAATGTCTCCAAATACATCCTTATTCCAAATTTTAGCTTCCTTTTAACCCATTCAAGTTTCTTCATAAACCTGTAACCCTTCCAACCCTGTGAGTCAACTTCGTTCCACCATTCCTCCATGTTATTCATGAAGGAATGATGTTCCAACCAAACATTCTCAAACTTAAAAGGAATTCGACCCTAGTTCCTATGAGAAGAATCCAACAAAATTGGACAATGATCATAAACCGGTCTCATTAAGGCATCTTGTCTAACCTTCCCTCCGACATACTCTTCCCAATTACTTGAAAAAAATAATTTATCAAGTCTACAACCAACAACCCTTTCTCTAAAATTAGACCAAGTAAAATTCGTGTAATTCAAAAATGGGTCGATCCAATTAGTTTCGCAAATAAGACAACTAAAGTCCTTCATGCTTCTAGTTTCCCTTCCATTTGTGGATTTTTTAAAAAGAAATCTAACAACATTAAAATCTCCGCCTATACACCACCTCGGAGAACATAACCCAAACAATCCAGTCAACTCACCCCAAAAAGCCCCCCTCTCTTTCTTCTTATTAGGGCCATAAACTCTTAAAAGCCACCAATCCCTACCATCAGCACCAAGGATATTTATAGAAACGAAAAACTCTCCAATGACAGAGCCTAAAACCTTAGCCACCTTGAAATTCCATATCACTATGATTCCACCAGAATTGCCCTCTAAAGGTAAAAAAATCCATTGCTTGAATCTTACTCCTCAAACACATGTAACGATGCTATGATCTACAACCTATTTCTTATACTCAATTAGGATAACCAAATCTGGATTAGCCTTTCTGATTGCTTCTTTAATCATTCTCCTCTTTTTCCAACACCCCAAACCCTGCACATTCTAACTCAGAATCTTCATGATAAAGCACTAGGACCCTTACCAAAATTGTTATTACCTTTCTCGAAATTTAGATCCCATAGAAGATTCTGCAACTCTTGCTGCTTTTCTTCTTTCTACTCAAATCCAACTCGAGCACATCCTAAACTGTTCTAATAGGTTGAGAAAGGGTTAGATTCATTTTCTTTAGCAAAAACTTACATCTCTCACCAACTTCTAAATAAGAGTCTTGAAGCTTGTTTAGAAACTATTGTTAATGGGTTCAAAGACTTCTTCTTTCTATGACATTGGATAAAAACTCCATCGCTCTCTCTTTTGTCACTTACTTTCGACCTGTCGATATCACCCACATCCACCCTCGTCTCATCAAACAAAAATGATAGGTTCATGTAAGCTTCCTCAACTATTTCTTCCTTAAAAAACTCAATCTTTTCTATACAGCTTACATCAGAATCGTTGACACAGATCACTTCCTCGGTAAAGATTTGTTCGTTTCAATCAGCCACTTCACTTGAAATATCAGTAAATTCAAGAGGGTTTTCCGACTCATTCCTTTGGCCGGATATTTCATCTTCTACTCTGAATCTTAAACAGTTCTGCCTGCAACAGCTTCCGATGGGAGAACTAAGGGTGGCAATTTGGAACCCAACACGACGAGTCTACACGAAAGGTTATGGTTGAGCATAAATGGGTTGGGTAAATAAACGGATCAATCCATCTAACCCGTTTAATAATCGTGTCGGGTTCGTGTTTTATTAATCGTGTCACGAGTTAACCCGTTAAATGAAGGTAAAAAAGTAATTTCATATTAAAGGGACATTCATGTAATTTTAGTGGTAGATATATATACCCTTCAAACGTTAACCACACTCCACATTTTAGCCATTTCATCCCCAGCCGCCACACCCACACCCACACCCTCCACACTTCACAGTCCACAGCCACACGGCCATACGGCCCACACCAGTCAATGCCTACACTGGTCATCACCGCCACGCCAATCACCTAATGCATCTCCTCCATCTCCATCATCTCTACACCAGTCACGACATCTCCTTCCTCTCCGTCCTCTCTACACCAGTTGCGTAATGGTTTTTTGGTGTTATAAGTTATAGTTGCATAATGGTTTGGTCGCTCTGTCTTTTCTTTTAGTAGTTGCTATATATGAGTAATCTTTGTTCTCTCTCTTGCAGTTTCGAGCCTTTTCTGAGTTTGGTTCAAAAATCTGTTTCAAGCCTCTTGCAGGTGAGAGAGAATGCTATTTTTATTAGATTGTTGATAAATTTAGTTTCTTGGTTTTGTCACTTGTTGATTGTTTGATTTTTAATTGAAGAAGGCCTATTAGTATATTTTAAATTGTTTGATTTTCACCTTCATGTAATAGCTTCTAAAGGTTAAAATGCGATACTTCACAAAATGTGTCATAGAGTTGGGTGAATTCTACCAAGGATGGGAATAGGTTTTGTTAATGTTTTTGGAGGAGGTTGTGTTTAAGTAAGTTGGAAAGTGAACTAAGATTCCACGATTTAGGGATGTTTAATAAGGCCATGTTTGATAAACAAGTGTGGACATTTAAGGTTCCTAATTCATTAGCTGCAATAGTGCTTGGAAGCTATTCTTTTGTTCATTCATCTGTTCTGCGAGCAAGATAGGCTGCTTCTAATTCATTTCTTTGGAAAAGTTTGTTATGGGGTCTTGAGCTAATTGAAGCAAAGTCGTATTAGAGGATTTGGTTAAGGTTTTTTGTTTTTGTATCAGGATAGATGAGTTCCCAAGTGGTTAGTAAAGACACAATGTTTCATGTTTTAGTCCTGAAAATTTGATTATCTGAGCATTGAGTTTGAACACATTTTGATATTACATAGCTTAACTTATGATAATATTGACAAAATAGTCGCACATTAACTTGGTTCGTGAAATTGGATTGACATATGTATCCAATACAAGAATTTTGTTTCCTATGAAAAGAAATTAAAAAAAATAAAAAATAAAAATAAAAAGAGACAAGAATTTGCATTTAATTGTCAAGAATTTGCAGAACCAAAAATGAGTGTTTGATATTTCATTATATTTTCAATTGCATATATTTTATTGGTTTTGATAAAATATTTGTTAAAATATTTTTTTCATGTATAAATGTATAATTTACTAATTAGCTAACTTTTAGTTATTATCTTTTGGCAGGTTTAGTTTGGTGGATGCAATCAACACTTGATGTTGTTTTTTTTTAATATAAGGACTATATTTGCAGATATATTTTTTATGTTGTTTTTTTTTAATATAAAGGTTTATATTTGCAAAGATGTTTTTATAATCATCTTTGTGAACATTTATATTTTTATGTTTTGGATTGTATTTATGGATTATTGTATTTTTTTAGGTTTTGGATTGTATTTGTGGATTTAAGAAGTCTTGTATATCTTTATTTTAATTTTGTTTTTTATTAGATCTATATTAAAATTTAAGTGTATTAAATATGATTAAATGGGTCATAAACGAATCATTAAACGTGTCAACTAAACGGGTCATTAAACTTGTCGGTTAAACGTGTTGACTAAACGGGTCAATAAATGGATCATTAAACGTATCGATTAAATAGGTCAATAAATGAACCATAAATAAACGGGTTAATTGTGTCGTTTCCGTGTCGACCCATTAATAATGTCTCGTGTTCGTATTAAAGGGGTTCGACCGGTTATTAATGTGTCGTTTATAAAAATAATCGTGTCGTGTTCGTGTCGTGTTCAACCTGACTCATCAACTCAGTTTGCCACCCCTAGGAAGAACTTTAAGTCTTCTTCTCACTTTTGTCTATATCATCGCCACCTAAATTATTGTCGTCTTCTGACTTCTCCTCATCATCTTCAGAGTCAACCAGCTTTAAAACAAAGGCGCCACCAAAGTCAATTTCTTTGTCTAGTTGATAGAGCAACCCAAGAAGGAGAAGTTGAAAAAGAACCAGTTCGGAGATTTCGAGTTGAATGGCCTAATTTTGGTCCTGCCCCAACCATCTGAAATTGATAGGCCTAGTCTTGAGACATTAAACTTAATGGATCCAGAGACATTAGACAACTTTGAATACACATCATGGGCCTTAAGCTCTCCAACATTACCTGGTGGCCCATCCAACCTTTTAGGCCTAGGATCACTTAAATATCCTCTCCCCACATCCTTAAATTTGGACCAATCATTCTTAAAAATAATACATCTTAGCCCGTCCTCAACAAATCTGCTCCTTTCCTTTAAATGGGATTCTTTGACACCCGTTTGTTTCCTACCTCTTCTCTCTATCAGACCCATTTTCGTTAAAATTTCTGAAGTCTTCCCCGACAACACTTATCTTCTTAACAGAGTTTGTGTCCAGGTCAACGCCCTTCTTCTGGTTCAATCCTCTCAGAACATCACTTCTTTCTCGACAAAAGTCAAACCAATTTGCCTTCACATCTGCAACTTCTCTATACCTATTATCTCTCTTTACTCTCCACATCCTTTTTGCTTCTTTATTGAACATAGTCCCGTTTTGAATTTTTGAATTGCCCATCCCCCATCTGCTGCCACATGCACCTTTCCCCCTTGCGAACTCATCGCCAACCCTACGTCTATGATAATGGATGAAGTTGCAGCTAGAAAGAGGAACATATTTTGACAAAGGTCTGATTCTAATGTCTAGAAAACTATCTCCATCCTTAATTTGAATCACAGCAGGAATAAAAGAATTTTCCATCTTACCCACTTTAATTCTTGCCTCCCGCAAAGAATGAAAAAGCTCTATTCCTTTATCAATTTGAATCAGTTCCCCACAGAAATCAGCAATTTTGCAAACGGAATTCCTATTCCATAAATGAAAGGGAAGCCCTTCAATGGCTATCCACCCTCCACCGAAAGCCAATCTTTCCTTGACACAATTAATTTCAGGCCTCCATTGCTGTAAAGACACATAGGCAAATCCTTCAAGATGACAAATTCCAATTTTCCCAACTCTAGCAGCCTCTCTCTCATCCTAGCAGAAGAAAACAACTTTGTCATCATGGAATGGTTTCAACTCAATCATGAAACCTAAGAAACATGACAAAGCCTTCTGAATAAAACTCCATTCGGCACACCCATCCAACTTAGAACAGACCATAGCTCTAATCCATTCACCATACACAAGACATTCAGCAAAGCTTACTCCCCTCTTAACTCCTACAAAGTTCCTCATCCCACTGCCATCTTCACAACCCTTTCTAACAGAAGCAGCACTCTTCATTTTACTGACCTTAACAGACTTCTCCTCCACCACAGAACCTACATTACCACCTGAAGGGAAAATGCTTAAAATCAACCTTGCACAATCAGACCACCCAACAGCATTGATTCCCATTGGAATAACGATGCACTTTAGACCCGAATTGCCAACTAAGAAGACTCTTAAAAAAGCTCCTTTGTTGTTTTCAAATCTATTAATCCATAGCTGATGCATATTGAATTTATAGATGCGGAAGAATTTCCTATCATCACTATTTTGAACTGCTTCTAACAAACAATTCCCCAGTCAAAAAGCACAATCTAGCCCCACCCTCAACTCAAAAGTACTATGACTAGACCTCTCCAAAAGCTTGATTACACTACCAGTAGAAAGTTCATCAAACTCAAAAGAAAAAACTTTGCTCTCAATCCTAATTAGCCTAGCTAAATGAGAAAAACGACCCAATCCACTCATCTTCACTTTTACTCAGACCATGGCACATTACACAGTTAATAACCAAATGGCCCAAAACTAAACAAATGAGCTAATGAATATATGATGAGAAGAAGAGAGAAATGTGGACTTAAAGCTTCCCCTTATTCTTCAATTTCCGACAAAAGTGAATGTTTGGATAATTCATGAATGTATAATTCTATTGCAAGGCAACAGCAAGAGTGGGGAAAAGAGAAGTGTCTATATCACCACCAGTCCATTTATTTCAGTTGAATGTACAAAAAGAGTCATGAAAGTATGATAACAGAATGATTTCCACACATTGATGCTAAAGTCTTTGACAAGAAGGATATGTCAACATCGTTTGAAGTCACCAACAAATCAGCAAGCATATGAAGCATCCTGACAGTAAATTAGACTAACCTCCACTCGTATTGTATATCAGTTACTTCTCAAACTTTCACAACAATATTATAAACTTGCTTTGATTCATCAAATAGAAATACAAAATTCATGTTCAACTGACAATAAAATGCTTTTAAAATTTCAATAAGAAAAGGTTGTAAAAGCATTTCATAGCAAATTTAAGGCAAATGCAATGAGTGAAACCAGCTAATGAATATATGATGAGAAGAAAGGAGAAATGTGGACTTAAAACTTCCCCCTATTCTTCAATTTCCGACAAAAGTGAATGTTTGGATAATTCATGAATTGATAATTCTATTGCAACGCAAAAGCAAGAGTGGGGAAAAGAGAAGCATCTATATCACCACCAGTCCATTTATTTCAGTTGAATGTACCCACAAAAAAAAAAAAAAAGTCATGAAAGTACGATAGCAAAATGATTTCCACACATTGATGCTAAAGTCTTTGACAAGAAGGATATGACAACATCGTTTTAAGTCATCAACATCCTGGCAGTAAATTAGACTAACCTCCACTCGTATTGAATATCATTAAATTACTGCTCTTAGAGCAGTAATTAATTTGAATAATTGGATTAGAAACTCTTAGAGTTATCCTAATCTTTTAGTTTGATTTTAATTTGAATTCTAGAGATATTGTTTAGGTTCTTATGTTTAAGGGAGGATTGTTTCCTTAAGCAATATAAAAAGATGTAATGTTTCAATGTGAAATAAGATGAAACACTTATCACCAAATATTTTCAGTTATTGTCCACAAGGAAGCTCAGCAAGCACACTTCATGAAAGAAAGCAAAGTTATTGCACCCAACTTCACTCTTGTCAAGGTTGCAATCTTGTTGAGAGGAATCATACATTCATCTAATCATACGTAACAATTAGAAATTGTCATCCTTATAATTTGTATTTCATCTTAAGAGTAAATTCCATCAAACTTCAACGCTATAAACACACAAAAATGAAATGCTTCAATTTGCAGAAATAATTATATCCTCCTTTTCTATTTTCTTTCTCTTGCTACTCCGTCAAACAAATTTGGAAACTTAACACAATAACCATGACAGCAGGTCATTTAAGTTCTTGTTACTCTTTAATTTACTTACATCAGCAATCCCTCCCTTAGATGAAATTACATAATGAATCCCTCACAAGATTATTTTATGACGCCTTATATAGGAGGAAAACTGAAAGTATGGAGAAAAATATAAAATTCTGTAGACAGTCAATGTTCTATGACACGTCTTTGAACATCAATTCTGTAAACAATACATTTTTTCAAAAACTATAACAACATTCACATGACCCCTTTGTTAAACCCCAATTAATAAATAGCACATCCAAGGCTTGCTAATATAGTTTTCACTTTTCAGTACACTACACAGCAAATGGTGAGCAAAGTAATAGTAGAATAGAGAAAGCACCTGTTTATGGTTGAGAGCAAGTGTGAATGATAAACTGCCTACAAGATCCTTTTGAGAAAGGACGGCAGCAAACGGCACCCACAGTGAGACCTAAGCTGGTGCAATTGTACTGAAGGAGAACTTTATACGAATGAGAAATAATATACTTTCCCATTCCATTGAAAAAGGGTACAGAAAAAGGAAACAAGCAAGAAAAAGATATTTGAAAATAAATGACCATGGTCAATTGCAGCGTGCCATGCCATGTCAGTTTTATGGCTGCTGGTGTGATGTGTATGAGATACAGAAACAAAACCAAGAGCTGCAGGAAAGAATATCAGAGCATCTGAGGACAAAACTGTCCACCTCATCAGTTAGCTATCTGCACTGACAAACAGAAAATATATTATAAATGAAAAAAAAAAAAAAAAACTCACTGAAGGATCATTATACAAAAAGTCATAATGATACCAACCCCACATAGGTTTCATGCCCCCAAGAAGCGAAAAGAGCAACCGAGTCTAGATCAAAGTATCTTAGAAAAAGG